>OY740770.1:102815406-103295672 GCA_963513935.1 Aphrophora alni | reverse complement strand
AGATGGAGAGAGAGAGAGAGAGAGAGAGAGAGAGAGAGAGAGAGGAGAGAGAGAGAGAGAGAGAGAGAGAGAGTTTGTGCAATATTTGAAAATAGAAAGTTTCGTCCTTTCCCACTTCAACTATTTACATAAAGCTTAACAATAACACTATTCAAATAAATTTAATATTTCTTAAAACAATGACAGGCTCCAGTTTTTTTAGCAATACAAAAACCAAAACCATCCAGAGCTGCCTAATAATAGAAATGTATTATTTAGGTTCCTTTGACATATTTAAAGCTACATTGAAGGATTGAAAACCACAACTTGGTTTCAACTATGTTTATTTAAAACAGATTTATGTTAGTCAAAATATAATTTATTGTCTTCGATAAGTTTTTAACCCAAACTCTTCTATTAGCACCTACTACGGATTTGATGAAACTTTTAAAGCGACAACCTTCTCTTTGTAAATTTATTGCTTAGTGTACTCTGAACGACTAAGTAAAACAAACAATTAATTAAAGAAAACAAAAATAGAAATGAAAAAAATACGGTCTTATGTTTTAGTCTATTTAAGAATTCGATATAGAAATTGAATTATTTACTACAACAAATTAATTATCGTTAGTAGAACTGTTTTGCGTGATAGTTGCGGTCCAGAAACATTGCGCAAACTTTCTCACTAACACATCTTCAAAACTAAATTCAATCCAATGAAAAGTAATCGTCACCAAAAATGTCAGGTTGGTAGTTTTAGTCAAATTAACCAATGCCGCCATTTTGAAAAAAAAATTATATTTAAATAGGGCCTAAATTTGCTTTGCTTGTACCAACATGTCCTGAGCATAAATTAAAATCGAAATTTTTGTTAATTATGCCTAAACCGTATTATTTTTCTATTTGCTATTTTGTACACGGGCTTGGGCCATTACGTCTTTTTTTTTTTTTTTTTTTTTTTTTTTTTTTACCGAGAACCGAGAAGACATATATATATTATGGATATAAGTATGGTGACAACTGAAATTGATGGATCAATATTATATCATAATTCTACCCTTATTTACAACTTACAGTTAGTTTAAAGCTTCTTTATAACTGAAAATTTAAGATTTGTGGAATTTATTTCAACAGATATAAATAATATATAAGTATTACAGTGATGGAACAAACCGACAAACACATAAAATATACTTCACTAAGCTTTTCGTGAAACGAAAACGTAAATAGTAGTGAAATACGTGGACAAAAGTGTTTAAATAATGTAGGAACTGCATCAAAGGACAATTGTGACATGTAAATGTTAGTACATCGATTGAGTATATCTTACTTCAAAGCTTCTAGGAAATACTGCTATACTGGTTTTATTTTATGTTTAAATAACAATAAATTGTGTACAAATGTTGCGCAAACTGTCTCACACAAATTGAAATATCTAAAACTGTCAACATTAGGTGGTACGTTCGCAAATCGAAGGCTATTTGTTTAAAATAACGATTAATGTTCATTTTCGTTAGTTGCTTGTTATTTATGAACTGTGATGTTCTGTTACTTTACATTCATCTGTCTTATTAATTTTCACATTTTACCGAAATCGGTTGAGCCTATTTAGAAAAATTGTGTCTTTAATAACTTTTTTTTTTTTTTTTTGTATTTGTCGAAAACTCGCAAATCACGTTTTTGGATAACATTTTGTCTAGGTCCATAAAGGGTGCATCTTAGAAAACATTAATCAAAGTCATTAGAGCTGATTTTGAGAAATCCGGAATTTTGAGTTTTGGTCTTACAACAGGCTACTCTTAAACTTTAAATTGTGGAAAATATAAATAATAATAATAACGCCTAAAGTTATAGTAAAAATAAGTCCACAAACCAAATTTAGCCAAGAGCTGTAAACGACAGGTGGATATCATTCCCAGATGACTTTATGTATTTCTTCCAAACATTCACCGTATAAATGTTGATCCCATACATTGCTCTTATACTTCAAGTGTATGTGAGAAAGTAACAAACTGGTATAATTCTAATTTTACTTTATATTTAGTAAACTGAATTAGGCATTAAGCGTCCCATTTTAACGAAATCGGATTAGCAGTTATTGGTTGATAAACACTATTTCAAGCAGAAGTAATTTCTTATTACGTGAGTCCAGCACCATGCAATGGTAGATGTCACGACACAGATCGTCTTCGCAGTGATGTGCAAGAGGGAATTTAATAGAAATGAAAATGCTGGGTTGTCTATATCCACGAGGTCCTCTTGCTGTTTGTTACTATCGTGGCTGGCACGGCTATGACATTCCAGGATGAGTAGTAAAATTTCCCACATCCGTACAACTTGTCAGAAAAAGGGAGAATCCACCATACCAAAACTATGAATGCCTCTGTGGTAAGATGACTTAAACTAACTTTGGCAGCAAATGTCTGGACATGTCGTCTAAGTATTTTATACAGAAGTAGATCAATTGGTTCTTTCGGAATCTCAAATAGTGTTCAATCGCCACTTATCGTAACAATCAACCCATTTTTCCTCTTGATCTTGCATAGCAAATATGATAGGCATCACTAGGGGTTTAGAATGTATTTGTATTGCTGTTATTTCAACTTTATCACCGCTTTCATTTTCCATTACGTCACTGGGGGTGACGCTGATTCGTCCTCGTCGTGCCCTTGGATAGCAGTCACTGACTGTGAACTGAACTTCAGCAAAAGCTGATTTCAAAATAGATTGTCACTGACAGTCCTTGTGCAAGCAGACGTAGATGAAACAGGTAATCGGTGTAATTATAAATTAGTGTTTTCTTCCAAATTTTCGGTTACATAGATATGAAGGATGTCAGAAATAATCTCTAAAATGCTTCCAAATTATTTTGTAGGCAATGTACCATGGAGGGGCATGTCTGCTTCTTCATCTCTCATTCCTTATGACGAATGAATCGCCGTTTGTTTTAAATCATCTTCTTTATTTAATATGACTAATTTTTTACTTGCATTAAATATTCCAGCCTTGTAGGTTGCCGAGAGACGGGACTCTAGTAATAGTACACAACTCCAACACATTAAACACTTCCGTGAGGGTTACATTTCGGCGCGTAGGGTCGCAATTTCCCCTATTTTATGTTATACGAAACTAACATGGAAGATGTAGACATAAGTCTCTCAACTCCCCTAGCTGTAGAACTACCATGAAACCACGTTAAACAAATGTGAACACATAAACGCCCGAAAGTTCCAACCTACACATATTCCTCAATTTATCAGTGGTGCAAGTGCAAATTATCGTTGTTTCGTTAGATCTCGAAGGGGTATTTATAAAAATAAGTAGTTCCAAAATAATTTAAGAAAGATAATTAATTAGACAGTTTACTGGAGATGGTAATACACTATTATGGATATATAGTAGTGTATATTCATATAGTGTATAGTATGTTGGTAAATGTATAAAATATTGGTAAATATTTTGTAGAAAAATAGTTAAATTATTGGCAATTTTAACATCCATTTGACGTCATTTTCGAATAAATATTAAAATCGCAAATATGTTTTTACCTAAATGTGTTACTTTAAAAAAGTATTAAGCGAGAAAGTTTTTTTATCAGGTAAAAACTTCCTGGGAGGAGGTTTTGAGAAAACGATTCAAATTAGATTTTATATTGCAATTTTTAAGTGACATTTTGTTACACCTCGGACTTTGTATATAAAACTTTAGAGCGAGAGTGTCCGTGCCTGTACTTTTTGAGTTCCTACCATTTCAAAACCCTACACATCGTCCAGCCTAGTTACAAAGAATCATATTTCTAAATTCCACAACAATTTATAGACGCTTGATCGTAACTGATTAACAAACACGAATACATAAGATGTGATGTCAAATGGTCAAATTAATAAGACATCACATTGCACGGTCAACGATTTTGTTTTCTCACATACTATATATAGGCCTATATAGTTTAGAAATTGTTACGTAATTGGCAAGAAAATCTATGTTGTTTTTCTCGCAAACATCCGTTTTGAGGCCTCATGTGATTTGTGGAATGATGTTTGTTGTTCGTTTCGCGCCTGAACAGCCAAAACGTAGGAACCGATTTTGATAAAATTTGTTATGTGGTGATATTATGGTCTTATTTCGAACATTAAAAAATTTTTTTTACCATAACTCAAAAACAGCTCCTTATATCCCGAAATTTTGGGGTAATTACCCTCAAACAAAATAACCACTAATTTATCGGTTTTGAACAAATTGCAGCCTCTAAGAAGCCATACAAAATATATTGTTTTCCGTCTGACCAAACAGCAAATTAGAGAGTTATCGTTAAAAAAATCGTCCATGGAGCAGTTATTATTTCTCACAATCAACTTTACCGATTTTGTACAAACATTTGTAAAATATGAAAGTTAACATCTCCGATCTGTTAGTCAAATCCCAAATAAAGGAAAACAACATTTCAGATCCTAAAATGATCGTTGACTGCTGTCATTATTACTTTATTTTAATTTTTCCTTGTTGTTTAAAGGTAAAAATACCTCTCGTTTGTCATTATCTTGTTTAAAAAAAAAAAGAAGAAGAAGAAAAGAGTATAAAATAAAAACTCTTTGGCTCCATTAAATATTTTCATAGCATCAGGGTCGGAAAAGAACAATTGTTGGTCAAGAAAGACTAGATGAAGATGATGAAAGAAAAGGATCTAACCCACGACTACGTGTGAAGGGTGTAGATATAGCTAGGTTCCTTGGGATTGCCAAACCCGTAATTATTAAAGTGTGATCCTGATGGACTACAGTAATTAAAAGTCAATTTCAATCGAACACTATTAAAATTTAGGAAAAGTTTATGAAACAAGGGAAGCAAACCGAGGCCTCTACATAAAGAAATATGTGTCTACAATTATTTGTTTACACATTTTTTTTTTCAAAAAGTAGAAAAACGGGACCAACTTCCATAAGAAAAATATGAGCAAAATATCATCACTATAAAAGTATATTTTTTGTAGGTAGAATAGAGATATTTTCAGGTTAATGACCACAAATATTGTTCTTGGTTTTGGGTGTGTGATAAAGTTTGTGCAATGTTTATGTGCCATTTATTTTTCATTACAAAGCTACTTTTTCATTGGATTAAAAGGGGGAAAAAAGTCAATGACTATGGTTTTCAAAACTGTCATACAAACAATTTCGAAACAATGCTGTACACAATGTGGGGAATATCAAGAGGCCTGTAAGGAGTCAGGTTTCTTAGAACCAGTAACAGCTTCCGGCCAAAGTTTTGCAGAGGAAACACTCAAGGATAAAGAGGGGGGGGATAATAATTAAACTTTTTGTTGCTCTGCAAAGATATGTGAGTTTTTGTTAAGGAAATATAAAGGATAATGTTTCCTTGCTGTGGACAAATATAAGCACAAGTTGCCTGTGGTGTATTTACTTATATTATATATGTTCTTGTGAATATAGTATATATGTTGAGAGATATGAATTTTACTTAGCTTTGTTCTGGTGGAACTTTCTAAATTATTTCTAAAGTTTATAATTACTTTTGTCGAGTGACAGTTTTATAACTTCATTTACTTGTATATGGAGTCAGTTTCAAGGTGGAAACTCTCTTAAATATATAGCACAATCGTTCTTTCTTATACACCCATACACAAAACTAGAAGAAACAGTATGATTCAAAAGTTTTCACTCATCCATTCCCCAAAACTATTCACAAAAAATGTCAGTTCGAAAGGGTAATTATATAGCAGAGTAGCCTCACTTCAAAATCAATTTTTATGGGTTTTATTCGTCAAATAAATGTTGGAAAAATATTTTATTATTGAAAAAAAGTGTCGGAAAGATGATTACGTAATATAATTACACAAGGTGGTCTACAGGTGGTTGTATATATATATAGTAACCTGGCCAAACCCTTCGTGACATATAATAATACAGCCCTACATATTTACAGTAAAGAAAACATTATTTATTCTTATGAAGTAAGGTATGTAGTAGAGGATAAAAAAATAAAATTCTTGTATAATCTTGTGTGATTATATTATGTAATCATCTTTCCGACACTTTTTTTCGATAATAAAATATTTTTCCAACATTTATTTGACGAATAAAACCCATAAAAATTGATTTTGAAGTGAGGCTACTCTGCTATATAAATACCTTCGAAAGTTGTCAGTGAAAAAGTGAAAGTGAATCTTGTGTCTTTTCCTCTAAAATTATTTACTTGTTCTCTAAAGCATCCTAAGCGTAAACTTTATTTAATTAAAATCGAGCTTTCGAGGTTAGGGACCGCAGTCAAGGACCATTTTTATTTGTTTTCATTACTTGCGATTTTGAACAAAGGTTTGGATGGATCATTAATCTTTACATTTCCTAAAATTTGAACGTAAATGGTACAACCGATTTTGATAAATTACATCTCCTAACAAGTCCATCAAATATTGATTGGTTGTTTATACTGACCACTTAGGAATTGACATTTTTTAAGAAGTGGCGCCCAATACTTTTTATTTGGGTTGTTGGAGATTACATTGAGCAAAATTTGATCAAAATCGTGAGAGGTGAGTTGATAAAATTAATAATTTTGTCTTTATTTTATGTTAGCTATCACTAAACTTTGAGTTATGTAGGCTACAACAATGAAAAGTAATTCTCAAGATGTTATCATAATATGATTAAAATATAATTTCTCGGTTTTATTTCGACAATGTTATAAATATGTTTAAATGTGAAAAACCTGCTCCAATGTAAATAGCCAATGCCCAACAAGAAGCACCTCACCGTTTTCGAGACGAAAAAATTCCATAGGCGCCATTTTGAAATAGTTAAGGGTCACATTTAAATGTTTATGCCATTCAGAACAATGATTTTATTATTTTCATTAAAAGCTTTAGAATTCAAAACACAACTACCAAGAAATTTTGTTTCCTGTTTTTGTCAATAACTTGGTTATCCTTTGACATACAGAAATAAATTTAAAAAAAAAAAAAAAAAAAAAAAAAAGGTTGTCATTAAAAAATAAATCTTTCTTCTCTTGTGAATATTTTTAAAGTTAATAGTTTTCAAAATGTTCAATATTAAATATTTTACACGGCTGCCATTTTGAAAATATACAAAATGAAGTATTTCTTTTCGGTAACATACATAATAAAAAATTGTATTCTTAATATTTTCTTCACCCTGATTTACAGAATCATTTCCTAAACTTTGGCAGCTCACTTACGAGACTTCCTGTATTTTTTTTAAAATGTAGGATGATTCCTCACATCTTATTTGAAAGAATCCTCACTGCTCAAATTCTTATTATCGGTTGCATTCGTTTAAAAGTAATCAATCCGTGTACATAATGCACACCCTGTATAATAGATAATTGCAGTACAATAAGTCTAAACATGTGACTTTCACTAACAGCTGATATTCAAAACCTACATGATGAGCTCATTCTCGCTCGTGTTTCTGAAATACTTATTCATAACTGATGTGATCACGTGATTTATTTTGTGAATATGCCCGTAGAAACTCGATTATGGAGGTGTAAGCTGAAGCCAGTCCCATATGTACCAGCATATGGCGTCCCATTCTAGTAACAGGTGGTCGGCCATCCTGTCTGGCATTCTTCCGAAATACTTATATTTTGTAATTCCTACCCTATGAAAAATCTGTTGGTTTTACGCTTTCTTGAAACTTAGTATGGAAATAATGGTTTTTTTTTTAAACTTTGTATAGAAAACATTGTACTATGTATATGGTTTATTAGGATATTTCCCATCATTTATGTTTATAAAAATTAATACACGACTTTTCGAGAGTTTAAATCAACTCCGTTAGCAAGTTAAATCTAAGCATTAAAAAGTGGAAAAACTTAGTAGCCTAGGGCCATGTTGCTAAGTAAAGCTATAACCTAAGAAAGGAACGATGTGTATATATACAAATAAGGGCCAATCCAATCAATCTTTTAATGACTATTGAATTGTTTGTCTCCCATCTCACAAAAACTGCTTTTAAACCTTATATTCTACGCATTTCTCATTGTGTGGTTAAATTAAGTTGTACTCATCATATACAACATTATAATATATGATTTCGCACAGCAGTTTTAATTTCAAATCCATATGCTTTTTAGATTTGTAGGTCAAATTGAGATCAAGTTAGAGAGAGGGGTGTAATATGACTTTAAATATACCTTAGCGTGAATGTATTAATTTCTTCGTCAAATAAACATACATGTTCGTAATCAGAATAACTTCTAGTTTTATTTGGGACCCCACATGTCCCGAACTCGATAATTTTTGCTTCTTAATTATCTCAAGGTTTTTTTTACCTCTATATATGAGACAATACAAATTATATAAATTCAAAGTTTGAAATATTTATCGTTTTGTCTGTTTAGACTGGTTGCGACATATAGACAGACGGACGGACAGACACCAGCGTGATATAAGAGGCCTTGGTTTTACCTAAGAACCTTAATGTTAAAACTAGGTTTATAATTTGGAATATAAAGGGAGTTGATTTATATTCTTAGAACGTCCAGATTGTCAACAATTATAATCTTAGATTTTCCTAGAACCATCCATCATTATCAAAATAACTTTTAAACCGGAATATAAATTCTAGCTATTACAATCAAAATTATTGAAACGCCACGTCGGCACATGAGTCTATTAAATGTGCACCGATCCCACCCATCCAAGTAAATTCTGGCACCAATATTTTCTAACTGCCGCGTGTACGCCAGTTAACTTTCTACAAATCAAAGTTTTATTCTATTTTACTCAAATTTGGTACAGAGACTTACCTTTGGTTTAAAGTTACTTTAGTATTTTACACACCATTTGACAAGTTCGTTAGCTTGTTTTTTTAAATATCCAAAAATTCTTTTCACCCGGACGTAGTATAAATAGCTTAATTGTACACGTATAAAATACGTAGGAAGTTTTAATATGCATGTGTTTTCTACGTAAACATTAAATGATGAAATAATTGCACAAAATTTCTCGCTCATCCACCCCCAAAACCAAATTAAAACTGACCTAAACTAATCTCACCATTCGTTCTACAATAGAGCTTAGATCCTAAACATAAGAGAGGCAGACAATAAACGTTCAAAAAAACTTTTTTTCTGAATCCGAGGAACTCAAACATCATTTTTTAATCCATCCATCAAGTAACTTTCCTTACGTTTGAGAAAATAGAGAGTTATTACTATAAAACGAAATATTAAAAACAGAAGCTTATACAACTCTTTTATAGCATGTAATCTAGGTTTCGATTATTAATTTAATATGATTGAAAAAGTGGTAACATGATTTTAAAACGGGTGCCTTTTGATAAGTTTTAACGTTAATTCTAGTTATTGTATACAGGGTGTTGCAAAATTGTGTTTGAGAAAATAGAGAGTTATTACCGTAGAACGAAATATTAAAAACAGAAGCTTATAACTCTTTTATAGCATGTAATCTAGGTTTCGATTATTAATTTAATATGATTGAAAAAGTGGTAACATGATTTTAAAATGGGTGCCTTTTGATAAGTTTTAACGTTAATTCTAGTTATTGTATACAGGGTGTTGAAAAATTGTGTTTCCAAACTTCAGGAGGTGGTTTCTCACATAAAACCTATGAAAATTTACCTATAAAAATATCTTCAGAATTCTCCAATTTTCACAGATATCCGCCATTTTGTTTTGTTATGTACGGAAGACTGTTTGAATTGAACTTGGTATGCTTCCTAATAAGATAAAGAACTATGTTGAAAAAATAAACAACCTAATCCAATAACCCGTTTCAAAATGGCGTCTGCCTAAAAATTGTATTGAGTTATTGGGATTTTTAAATTAAGCAGCCGCCATTTTGAAACAGGTTATTGAATTAGGTTGGCTATTTTTTTATCTAGTTCTTTACCTTATTGCCAAGTTTCAATTCAATCCAATCAGGAGATAAATAATATTTTGTCTAAAAACAAAATGCCGGATATTTGGGAACCTATACAATTCGAACATATGATTATAGGGGCATTTTCTTAGTTTTTACGTGGGAAACCACCTCCTGAAGTTTAGAAATACAATTTTGTAACACTCTGTATATTGTGTTTTAAAACGCCCTACAGATTGTCATTATAGTCATATTTTGCTCACATTTGGGTAACAACCTTTTCCAACAAACTTACCAAATGGGACTCACCCTTAATCTAACAATAAAATATCACTTCCTACAAGACCCAAGAAACCAACTTAAGACATTACATTTAAAGAATTTAAATATTACATTGTAAAATGGAGTTGGGCAAGTACCACAATGGCAAGCATCAACTTATTTTATAAAGCGTTGATGACCGAGAGGTTTTTTACCTTTTAACAGCAAAGAAATATATGTACGACTTGACTCTCTGCATACGATACAGAATAATATCTTGGTGTCCCATCAAGTGACCACATCAGCTGTCAATATTTTAATTGTTCCTAACGGTTGACGTTACAGTCTAATTGTTAACGGACATTATTGAACCTTCCATTACTACGTATAATTTATCAACAGATAACACAGGAATTGGGTCAAGCTATGAATATGGCACGACTGGACACAATGCCTAATAGCCTAATGTTGGGAATAACTTTGTCTGGTCAGCTGATACGTTATCGACGAGATATATTTTGTGTTAGTGAGGCGACCTAGATGGCGAATTTCCTCATGGAAAAGTTAACCTCGCAATCATCAAATGAGAAACAATTATGAGGACTAGAATATATTTAACTACATTCAAATTCATCTACGTTTATATTTATAAAAAACCTGAAATGTTTTCGCCATTTTCACATTTTCCGAATTGACATGTGATCAATTCTACAAATATTTCTTTATGGAGTGATCGACTCAAGATTGTCACCATTTGGATCTATAAACCTACGGGTGTTTCAAAAAGAACTTTTACATTTTCTTAAATTTATATAAATTTAAACAGACTACTTACAGAGCTGGTTTAGAAGTTATTTTGTAGAAAAATTTATCACGATTTAACTCACTTAGTGAATAGTACCGAATAGCACCGCCACAAGCGCTAGCAACAGTCAAAACAAAGATGTTTGTCTTCACTGGTCTCAAGCGCACTCGCGGTATATTTTTGTTTGAAGAATCGAAGTCTGCGGTAATTGTGCAACGGAATTTTTGTACCGAGTGTGATAAAGATCCTCCTACTTTTGTGTTTTGTGAGAAAATCACAGATCAGTGTTTCATTGACAATCACTACTGGTAGCTACCAAAATGAGTAATAGTTCTTTATGCCTGTGAAATCGAACGTAACAGTTCCGTTTATCGGTTAGTATATCTAGTTTTTCCTTTCAACATTTGCATTCCAAAGTAACTACCTACGACTAA
Source organism: Aphrophora alni (assembly GCA_963513935.1). NCBI lineage: Eukaryota > Metazoa > Arthropoda > Insecta > Hemiptera > Aphrophoridae > Aphrophora > Aphrophora alni. The sequence goes on along the minus strand of OY740770.1, from coordinate 103,284,334 downwards.
CATAATTAGTGATCAAATTTTGATACTCCATCTGCCTCTATCTTTGGATAAAGTCCCAAATACATTATTATCCCCTCACGTTATCCGGTTTGATTATCCTGAGAAAAAAATCATCGAAGCAAACAATACATCCCAGTCTATTGTTTAAAAAAAGAAAGCATGACCTAACCCATATATTACAACTTATATAATACTAATAAGTAGTGCAAGGATTCTCTAATGGTACGTCTATAGGAAATGAAGGGGTATAACCATGAGGGCACACTGTAAATGTTCTAAATAAAAATGTCAAGCCCATTGCTTTCAGCGCTCAGCTGTTGCCTAACAACAGGTGTTGAAGCCAAACAAGTGCTACCATCTGGTGATTTTGTTTACATTGAGTTATATATCTCGACATGAAGCACATGTGACTAAACAATACTTGCCAGACTAATTAAGAAACTGAAATCAGCTGATTTAATGATGCAAAAGCGTTGTAGGTCATTTCCTTTCTGGGAAGTCGGTAATTAGAGCTGATCTGTTGTAAATGAAATGTTTTCTGTACGCCAGAACAAAATTTGAGATTATTTAAGTTTCATTTTCGTTAATATAGTGTTCCACTATCCAGGTGTTAAACTTTGGAAGTGATTCTTCTTATCGAAATAAAGAAAAACGTTTCTATAAACATTGTCAAAAAATACTTCGTTTTTCGTCTATCTGTCTGTTTGTTGTTGTTTTTTTTTACAAAGTATAACTCTAGAACGAATCGAGATAGTCAAAATATTTTAAACTACAGTATTAGTTTCAAGTGTATCACAAAATCTTATAACCGTTTCACAATGGCGTTCATTGAAAAACCTTTTGATGGCAAATATTTCCAAAACCATTAAGTTTACTAAATATTTTATTAGATAGCCTACAAAAAATTTAGTCTAATTAATGTTGATTAAAATTATATCTTTATTCTTTATTTTATGCTGAAATATATCCGTATATATTAAATGTTGAACTTGACTTATGAGAAAAATTATACAGTATAAACAAACACACAGAACACAATTCTCGCAAAAAATACGCCTAAATACAAACATAAAATAATAATATGGTGTCATTTTTCTGTAACACAACCATCAGTCAACTATTTTAAAAACTGACTACTAAGTGCTGAATTACAAAGAAAAATGGTTGTTTGTATATGATAAGTTTTTTAACAATATCCTAGCTACCCGTCCATATAATAAAAATTAATATATCATCTATCTATTCATCATTAAAAAAGCTAAATATTTTCTATTTTGTAGATGAACTACATTCTGAAAGGATTAAGGGACAAATTATCAGATTTTGTAGTACCGTGCCGTAAACTTATAGTATAAAACATGTTAGATAATCTAGTGTCGATATCGTTTATTAATTATGTTTAAAAAAAACGAACAGGTGGGAATGAAGTATTTTCTACATATGTTTAATGGAACTTTTTCCTTTATTTTCATATCCAAAATCCTTTCCCAAATAGTGAAACACCCTAATTTAAATTAGTGCATTAAAAAATAAAAAAAATTCTGAATGTTCTGATTCAGAAATCCCAACAAATTAAATTATAATTTTACAAATTCTTAACTGAATTTACTTAATGATTTTTAGTCCGATATTATTATGACAATTTTGTTTCCATTGGAAGGTTAGTTTTAGTTCTTGGGATAAAAATTCTATAATTTTAACAACTTTTGAGAGCCATTATCTTCTTAACGGTTGCTTACTTTTAAAATGTACAAAGAATAAAATCATTTTTTAAATACGACTAGTTGATTACCTGGCTTTCCCAGAGTAACATTTATTTATCACAATCTAATATTTCGACAATGTTCTAAAAAATTCTACCGAATTTTATTAATTTTTAAAAATTTCTAGAATTTTGTACAAAGCTCGATTAAACTTGGGCTTAAATGTCATCGGTATTGTCACCAATCAGCTTAGCGACTCTGAAAATTATGGATTCGGCTAAAATTTCGAGCATTTTAGACATTTTATTTTCACCTCTTGTCACCCTCAATACATTTGGGGGTTAAATTGGACTTAAACGGCATGTAAAGTGTCACTATTCAACTGAACGACCACGATAACTATAGATTTGACACTAACATTGGTAGTTTTTTTATTATTTGTACATGTCACCCTTTTCCACCCACCCCTAAGGGTGCTAGTGATATCCCCCAAAGTATTTTTCTGCAATTTTATGTCGTATGTGTACCAGGTTTGGTTGAAATTGCACCAGGCGTTCAAGAGTTATGCTGGAACATAATACTTTTTTTCCTTGAGGACATATTGCTGAAGCTATAATAGCCTCCTGCACTTCGGCTATAAGCCTATTGTGCTCCCCTTTCTTGTTCATCTTCCATCGCAGATAATGATTTCAAAATTTCTATGGATTTGGCCTTTCAAAGGGTCCCTGCTTACAACAAAATGTTTTGTTTTTTATTGTGATCTCTGTCTAGTATTGTATATAAGTTCTTGCGAAAACGTTTATTCCCTATTTATTGGCAAATGGGGAATATTTGTATCTTTTTCGTCATAAATTAATTCCTTATTTTTATACCTCAAAATTTATATTTTTTTTTCAAAATCGACTCTAATGGTTTTGGTTATATATATATATATATATATATATATATATATATATATATATATATATATATATATATATATATATATATTAATGAAGCCTCTAGTAAGAAAATTAATCGTCATCTCTCTAAAAAGGCTGTTTAGGTAGTTATCCTTAAAACAACTGAAAATGTACCACCGTACGAATAGGCCAAGTTTTTTCGCTTTTTCCTTCAATATTAATAAATGGATTTTCGTTCCACTTTATCTTCAATATGTTTCCAAGTGCAAATACGTTTCTGTTAACATCTTTGTAACCAATCCTACTTTATAAATTTTGCTCTTAATATTCTATTGTTAAAAACTAGTCTCAAATAACAACTGTTTTAAACTAAAACTACATATATTTACTGTTTTAGTTCTCGATATAACCGAATTTGTTATATGTTTTAAAGGTTGTATTTCTTCTAATTGTGTTGTAGGTTTTGAAGAATGATGGAAAACCTACTGAATTACAGCGAATACAAAATACGATTTGGATCAGTGCCTGATAGAAGTTTTGAAATCTGACAACAGTCATTTGTAAGTAAGTACCTCAATTGATAACAAAACTAAAGATAGATGTACGATTTAGAGTTTTCAGGCAAAATTAAGACAAGATATTTTCTATATTTGAACTCTCAGTCCTGATAAATCATTTCAAAAAATAAATAGACACAACCAACATAGACAAGTGGCGACGATATAGTACATAATACTTCAAAGTCTGTAAAGACCTGCAGCTTTTTCAGATTCTACAATGTGTGAACTGTTTAGTTATGAAAAAAAAAACGTTCAAAGTATAGTGCTTAAATAAACGATTTACAAACATTGCACAAACTATTTGACAATTTTTTTAAACAAAAAAAAACCCAAACAAATAAAAATGACCACTATCTCAGAAATTTTTCGAGTCACGAGTAATGGATCAAAAGTAAATTAACGAGCTCCGTCTTAAAATTTCTAAACGTTATTATTCAAATTTTGAGAAATATGAAGATTCGTGACAAAAACTAACGTGCTAAATTACATGAAGGAAAAAAAACTGTAATTAAATCGACGGCGAAATATGAAATAGTTTAGTTCCTATAGTTATTTTTCAATTTTATACCGAAAATTTACGAAACATCATTTTTGGAAGGATTGGAAAAATATAACATTTGTTTGTATCTAAAGGACAAATTTTTTTTTTTAATATCAAAATCGGGAGTACAGATTTTGAATAAATCAATATTTTCTTTGGTTTTAAGGCAGGTACTCCCAATTTTCTAGATTACCTGAAATTTGCGATTATCTTTTATTGGTTAATTCAAAATTTAGTGGTATAAGATTCGACTAAAAATTACTATCTCTTCAAAATTGTTAATACCGAAAATAATTTTAGTATTCCAATTTGACTAAAATATAGCCCCTAAGGTTCCAAATAAAACATTATTGCCAACTACCCCAAAATCCCGAAATAGAAGGTATAGTTTGAAGGGGGGATGAAACATGCTCACCTGAATTGTTGGGGGAGGGGGGAAATTGTTCAACGTTTCGTTTGAGTACATAGAGGCTTCATATGATAACAATTTGATACAAATCGGTTCATTACACTTTGAGTGTAAATCTTCAGGTTTCATTGAAATTGCATAAACCGATTTATTCCAACTTTTTGATCGATAATTCCGAACCGGCATTTTTGTGGTAATCTCAATCAAGAATTTTGTTTAGATCCTTAGACGACCCAAATTGGAAAATCGAAATTTTTACATCTGTTCTTTAGCTACTCTTAAATTTTAGTAATATTTTTTATATGGACTAGTGAGAACGTTTAATGCAATATTTTTGCACAGTTTATTTTAAATTTAAAGTAGTTTCTAAGTTGTCATTAGTGACCGATATAACGGAACATCCTGTATTAGTAAGAATTTAAATTCAATTATATTTATAGATCTAACAATACAGTACAGTTAACCTATGTATAGTACGATAATTAAATAGAAGTACAAACATCACGACGCCGTCGATCCTATGTTTGCAGTCACCAATTACTCAAATAATGTATGTAATACATACCAACAATTACTCAACTATCCAATTACGGTAATTCTGATGTTTATGTAATTTGCTCATCTGTTGCCTTAGCAACGACTGACGTGCAGTAACTCAAGTGTGAAATCATTCTCCACTATGTCTACGGTTGTTACTTTGTAGCGAAATATAGTTCCCATCTTCCTTGAAGCAACTCCGACACTGGAGACTATGAAATGTGCACTGATTCAGTCCGTTGGAGTAATTGGAACACTTTACATGTACAGGGTGTTTTTAATAAAGAAACTAAATTCTATTACGGGGAACAGTTTGGCTTACAGTGATGCAGTAAAATGTATTACCACTAAATCACTTACGGAGAATATGTTAAAATGTTTTTTTCATCTTTGGATGCAGATTATTTCAAACCAGGGAGTTAAATTTCAATTGTCTACTTTTTCGATTTAAACATCAGTCATCTTAATTTCAATCACTTATTGAACCAAACATAAATTTGACATTTAAGTATCTCTTTCCATTTCATAATTTCGGTCCAAAATTTCATAATATAGGATGTGTTCTCTAACTCGACTATGTTAATCATGATATAAAAACAAAATAACTAAATAAAGAATCAACATTAAAAGAGGTTTAAAATGATGTACTAAATTTATATGTTACGTCCTAAACTCCAAATTTGTAAATATTAAAATACACATCTGTCAAAAATTTCAAATAGGTAGGTCAAGTTGTACCTTATTTTAAATGTTATTGAAGGACCAACTTTTTTCAAATAAAAATATTTTCTCTTACCATTTTCTACTATTTTGAATGGGAGTCAAAATGAATATTTTTAGGGATTTTTGTGTTACAGACAAGTATCTCTGCAATTTTTTGAAAAATTCAATGGTCCTCATATTATATCAGCTCCAACAGGTAACAAAATTGGAGCCTTAAAACTGAATTTATTGTATGTTTCGTATTGGTAGAGGTCTGTGCCTATAGATTTTCAAATCTAAAGATGGGTCAAGTTATACTTTATTTTGAATATCTTTTATTATCAACATTTCTAAATAAAGGTTTTCTCTCACCATTAAAAAATATCTGAAATGTTGAATTTTATCTTTATTCACAATGGTTATGCTTTTTTTATAAACAAAATAATTAAAAATCAAATCAGGCTTCAGCATTAATTATAACTTTAAACCGATGTGTCCTTGTGCAGTATTTTCAGTAAGTTACCCCAAATTCATAGACACCAGTTTTGAAATTGTAATCAAATGAAAGATCTAACAGAAACGAACTTTTTTCTCTTTTTTTTGTATTTTCAGTTTTATGATATTTTTTGTGGTTTCAAAATGGCTTCCAAAAATTTGGTAATTTTAGATATGTTTGCCTTGAAACGTATTTCATAAAGTACCCTTCTTTATCTTTGTGTTGAGGTAATACTAGAAAACATTTAAAAAAATTTTTAATGTATGTCTGGTCTCTAAGAAAATATATAAAAAAACAAATTTTAAACTATGAAAACAAAACGTCTCACTACCTCAAAGAAATTGTCATTGCAAGTTAATGCTAATACTGTAATTTCGAACCCTGACCTAAAAAGACATTGATATCTACGGGTCCGGACTATAAACGAGTGATCCAAATGAGAGCTTTTCATATACATTCAACTTGGTTGCCCTAAAGACAGTCGTACCTATTTGATATACGAGTATGCGATGATTTCAAGCCCGTCGGAGCACTCTCGCCACCACGGGAGTAGTGTAATACAAAATTAAGAGTATTACTTTGAAAAAGACTGAAGTTGTTTCACAATTACGTGAGTAGTGTAAACCGGTGTTAGGATTTGTTTACATAACAAAACTTGGTAATTACCAACGTCGATAATTTGTAACACTACATAATCAGGGGTTACATCACTAATCGCTGCATCTCTTACCAGTACATAACGTGTTTTTATGTACAAGGCCTACGTAATACTAGGGTACCCTTTTAGCCGTCTACAATAAAATTGTACAATGTAAAAATATAATAAAAGGTCCAAAACATTGCTTTTCACAGATCCCCAAAACGAAATGAAAACCAATCAAAACTATTCGTCATCAAAATTGTCAGTTTGATAGTTGTCACTTAACAATGGACGACATCTTGAAAAGTACGTATACAGATTTTATAAAATTTCGTATCAAACTTTAAGTAGTGGTTATACTATGTGTCCCAAAAGTCCTCCCCCCTATTATTTTTTTTATTAATAGACAGATTTGCTTTGGGGAAAGTTTAGATAACCAAAGGAGGAGTTTTTTTCAAGTATCAACATTTTCAACCCTTACCCCCAAAATGGAGTAGTTTGGGGGTAAGTCAAGAATTTTAAATAGCAACCCCTATTGAGTGATACCTCATTTTAAAGGTCTTTTAAAAATAAGAATAAGGACGCAAACTAGAGATCTCTAAGTTCATCCTACCCAACATAGCGACCAATCGAATTGTGAATTTTACGTTAATAATTACACCGGAAATGTTACGAAATGTACAACAAGCTTTTGAGTCCAGAATCTATTTCTGTCAAGAAGTAAATGGTAGCCATTTGGAGAACATAATATGAGCTAAAAAAACAAGGTAAGGCTCTTACCATAATTTTACCAACATAGAGCAATTTGTAATGTAGGCCTAATAAAAACAACCGGAGTTTGTAGGTTAACATTCACAACTCGATTGGTCGCTATGTTGGGTAGAATGAACTTAGAGACCTCTTGTTCTTATTTTTAAATGACCTTTTTAATGAGGTATCACTCAATAGGGGTTGCTATTTAAAATTTTTGACTTACCTCCAAACTACCCCATATGTAAGGGTTGAAAATTTTGATACTTCAAAAAACTCCTCCTTTGGTTATCTAAACTTTCCCCTATTCCCCAAAGCAAATCTGTCTATTTCCATTAATAAAAAAAATAATAGGGGGTTGTGTGGGACTTTTGGGACACATAGTATAGTCGAAATATTGAAAAAGTTCCTATAAACATACATCCGAAAAGTTTTGTTTTGTCGGCCATTTTGTTTTTGTTTTATGGAAAATAATTACAGCTTTTGAAGTTAATAATATTTCGAGCTGAAATTTAGTATACTGTACATATTGTTCATGCAAAAATTTACCAGCATACCAAGAGTCAAAACTTTATCTCATAAATAGCAGCCGTTTACATTTTTTTGTAAAGGTAATGGTTTTAAGATATTCAATATTAAAAATTTCAAACAATTAGGAATCTTAATCAATACAATAGTTATAATTTTTTTTTAAACACACACAAAATGGCCTACAGATAGACAACAAATCATTTCTGAACACATCTTTATAGGAACTTTTCTCTTTATTTAATCCACACCACATAAAGTTTGGCACAAAATGTTCTGAACACTGTATATTTAAATAGGGCCTAAATTCGCTTCGTGGAATAAAGTGTCCTTAATATAAATCGTATTTTTTATTCAAGTATTGTCATGTACAAAAGTTACTACATCGTGAGCTAGTTATTTATTTTTGTAATACAATCGAGACATGATAAATTGAGACAGAAGAAAAATCGATCTTTTCCATCAAGTACCTGTCTAATACTAAAATACACCTGTCATTCACAGGATTATGAAATACAACTTGAGAGAGACACCTTCGATTTTGTGTGAAACAAGTTTGCGTGTGGAGCTATTTACTATCGCTTGATTCGATATTCCTTCTGAAATAAGCGTAGAATCGGAATTACACAAACTTTTTGACACCCAGTCACATGGTTAACGAATAAACTAAATGTATTTGCATCTTACCAAAAATCGGACGCAATAGTTACAAGTCAAAGTGAATTGAAAAGGTAAGCTTTCTTTAAAAACAAGTTTAAAACCTGCTCAAACAAGTTAATTTTAACATTTTCAAGAAAATTACTGGTCGAGTAATTCGAGAAGCTCCCCCTTTTGTTTTACTGATTCGCGCATTGTTCTTTAATTGTGCAGTATTTTCCTTTGGCACATCAGTCACAAGAACTTACTGTGCTACCAAATTGAAATAGACGTTTGATGGACAGGAAGAACAGTTAAGTCATGAATTTCAGAAACTTCCAGAAAAGGTTATCTTGAGACATTGTCTACCTCTTTGTCAAAGATCCAAGAGGCTCAGTCCTTTTCCGTTTCTATTCGAAGATCAGGTACTCTGCAGATTCCTCTTGTAGACCACATTTTCTGCTCTCTTGTGAGTGTCCCCAGCCTTGTTAGAATATCCTGAATTTGTCAGAATCCAGATCGTTCCAAGCCGCCGCCTGCTTATATAGATACAAATACCCTCATCCTTGTATCCACATTTCATCAAGTTTTCTCTGGCACATTTCATTTAAGGATAGAATTTCTTACAGCAACACTGTTGGATACATCCCCATCGGAAGGACATGTTCCTGCTCAGGTCTGACTTAACAAATTTCAGCCTTTGTCCCACCCTTTGTTTTTGACCTGTACAAATCCTACTCGTGCATGGATAAAAGCTTCTTTCTATAAATGGATATCAGAAGGAATACTGTACCTTTCATGGTCAAAGATCATTTCCCGTGATCAATCTTCGTGACTATATATATATAATATATATTATTATGGAACATCCTGGAGATCCTGTGTACATTCTATTCTTGAACGATCTTTTTACTCCACCAAAAATAGACACCATACCATGTGGTAAGAGTACCGGTTGGTGTGTGAGAAGTCCTAGAATAATTACATCAGAGCGAAAAAGTTAAAGTGTTGATCCAACATCATGGGTTAAAGTGGAGCTAAGTTTGGTAGCAAATTCTAGTTGTCAATGCTGACTTTAGGGTACAGAAATTCAATTTGCTGACCACGTATTATCCGACTGAAAAGCCGTCTAATAGGACTGCTGTGTACACGATTAATTATAGTCGTAATTTAAAATAAGTTATCGGAAAAAGGTAATTTTATTTATAAACTTAAATTTTATTTTACAAACTGTCTGGCACATTATTTTAAGTTTGGCACATTACCTTAAATGAGCAAAATATTCTAAACATCCAATTGGTTGTTATTATTGTTCCAAAGTGTTTTTGGAATGATGTCTGTCTATGTATGTGCCCAAACGTATGGAGCAATTTTATTCAAATATTCCACATGGGTATATTTGGCTACATCTCGGGAAGTTTCATTTATATTTTATTGATAACTAAAAATTTGGGGTCAGATGCTATAAAGGAAAACACATAATCATGATTTCTTTATAAAATCAAAAGCTTTTCATCAAATTTTGTTCAAGTATAGCTTCAAAGGATCTCATCAAAACGCCATCTCTCAAAAAATACCGGTTTTTTGAAAAACCACAACGCTGTTTTGAAAAACGTAATTTCTCAAAATTAGATCTACCGATATCGTTTAAATTTCAATGGAATATGAAGATTAAAGATCCAAATCTGAATGATAAATCTCAAATCAAAAAATATTCAATAATGCGGTTGAGAAATATTTGGCATGAAACGTTATATTGCAGTTATTAAAGCATGATTTTACCCAAATTCGATTTATCTGAAGACAAGTTAATGATACAAAAGAAGTTTAGGCCCTTATTGAATTGAATATTTTTGTATTTGTATTTATATTTGAATTGTCTTTTAAAATAGTACGTAATTGTGCAAGACACGTCAAAGATAAAGAAAAAAAGCAATTTCTAATAATTAGGCTAAAAAGAACAAACAACATTAAAACTATTAAAAATTATTACTATAAACTAATTTCCACAAACCACAAACAACATAAGACTATTAAAAATCATTATCACAAAAAAAAATCTATAGGCTACCCAATCACAGAAATAAATATTTTACTAATGAACTCCTTCACTGAATGAAAGGATCCATCCGGACAACAAAAGTAGTCTTATGAATCTTAAATGTGTTGTAATTTTAAATTCTTTTTGAAGCTGTGTGGGAATTTATTTAAAATACTACACCTGCTTTTGATGGTAGCTTTTTGTGCTTATAGAGCCTGTGTTGGGCTAACAATAAGTAGCTTCTGAATCGGTTACCATAATCATGTACGTCCTTATTCAGAGTATTATGACATTGTATTTAATGTACAATAAATGGTTTAGGTATGTGAGTAAGGAAATTTGCGCAATGTTTGCACCATTTATTTTGTAACCGGTGGTTTGCTAATATTAACTCCAAGGTGAACGAGTGAATACACAACAAAATAAATTCGAAATCCATCAAGTCACTCTATAACGAGTATAACACGTCTGTATTTCTAATGAAGGAAGCAATTGAAACAGCGCTCCTGTTATTCCTGAAGCACTTCTACTAGACCACGGTTTATAATCTCGTTCTAAAACTTCATTTTCCATGAACACAACCCATATTGTACCTAATGAGATGATAATTTGAATTTAAATACATTGATTACCGTATTTTGAAAGATTTACGTAATGTTAAATGATACTTTATTGCTAATTTACAATAAATTCTCCTGTGAAGGTATGCAATACACAAACCCACAAGTATATGAGATCTTATATTATCCTCATTAGAGTGATGCTGGATGACATCTTGGATGTTTCGAGCAATCTACTCCTGCCAATTATTCAGGATATATAATCTTGTCACTCACATAGACTGAAGATTCCAGGAGCTCCAGATAAAAAATTTCAAGCTCGAGGAATGAGCGTAGTATAATATCATCAATCAGAATGTTTTACGCTCGTCGGGATAAATAAAATACAGTAAGTACGTTTTAGATCTGCTCGAGGAAATTGTTGAATAAATAAAAACAAATATGTAGTGAAAGAAGTCCATTAGAGACTTCTGGGAACCTGTATATTTTGTATGGAGAAATTATTTTCTATAAGTACATCTAGAATAGTGCCAGATAACTCTAGTAAACCTACGAGGGAAAAAAGTTGATGGTACTTACCCAGCCCTATTGCACAATATAGTACAAGCAGGTATTGTTAGATCAAAGGGTTTAATGTAGAATCAAGGGTTTTATCCAGTGGGATAAGTTTAAAACAGATGTACACAGCTTTAATTAAACTCTTAATTGTGTATATTACGACTTTCTTGATGTCAGCTATGCTTAAACGGGCCTCGCAGATGTGTAATTTCAAATAGCTTCGTGTCAGTGTCTTGGCCCTGGCTGTTTTTTGAAAATAACGGTCATGAAACGTTAAGATTTTTCAATAAACGGAGGTCGAAATTCGTTGCCATTCTAAACTTACCAAATACTTCGTATACTGGGTAAGTAAATAATCTACATATGTTTTTTAGGTGCGGTTTCTGAGTGTTACAGTATGTATTAAACATTTTTTAAACAATCTTTTTAATATATTTTTTATTTCCGGACCTGAAAAATACAGAAATCCTAGAGTACGTCATGTGTGGATGTCAGACGCTGAAATTATGTTAAAAATCTTCAGTCCTCAAACCAAACGGTTCGTAGACTTTTGAATGTCCTTTACTGATTTACTTTATTATGAATCCTGCTATTATTTAATTCTGAACCACAGAAAAGAGTGTAAATTATACTGTATCTCCGTAAAACTTGGAGTTGAAACAAACCGCTAGTTGAGAAACTACATCTATTCATAATTAGATGCTTGAGAAGAATACTTTAAAAAGATGGCCGGACATAATTAGAAACGAAGAGCTACAGAGAAGTGAGAAACAATATCATACGAAAGTTCAAGTTAGGAGAAGAAATGAGGTGGATTGGTTTACCTTGACACTGCTAGAGAAGCAGGAGGGTTGAAAGATAGAAACACATGGAGGAGGACACTGGGAGCGAAGTTGAGGAGGACTGACAAGACGTGGGAGGAGATCAAGGGAGAGGTTGGAGGCTCTACTATCCGCACATTTGTAAACTTTTTTTTATTTTCAACTGTCAGGACCTTATTATTATTATTATTATTAAGACTGGGGAGAGTGTTTTAAAACGCCTCCTGCACTGCGACCTAATTAGATCTTTTGTGCCCCCCTCTTGTTGGACTCAGGAGAGATCTATGTCTTTGACAAAATTGATGAAACCCCTGGTCGGGAGGTTTAGTAATTCTTCTTCCGAAATGTAGATAAATTCTAGAAATTTATGTCTTTTTAGGCATAAGGCCGGGCACTCCATGAGGTGTTTCATGCGTTCCACCTCTTCACCACAGTACCTGCAAGTGTCATCATCCACCAGGCCCATCTTACTTAAGTGATACCTGCAATGGATATGTCCTGTTAGTATACCACTGAGGAGTTTTAGCTCTCTTCTGCTTAGGTTTAACACTACCTTCCCTCTATTTTTATTAGGGCTAAGGAACTTCTTGGAATGTATAAGACCCGGCAATGCATTCCAGGTTCTGTTGATTACTTTGTTGGCCCAGTTGGTAATAACCTCCTGGTAATCCAAGGGCCAAATCCGTACATAGGAGATGGCCCTGTAAAGGGTTTAGATGCACCAAGTTTAGCTTGCTGATCTGCTTCCTCATTGCCTGCTATTCCCTCATGCCTTGGCACCCAGACAAGTTCAACTTTATACTTGTCCGCCAGCTGGTTTAGGGCCTGATGGAACTCGTGAAGCATCTTTGATCTCAAGTTGTTACTTTGAAGTGCTTTTAATGCCGCTTCACTATCCGACATAATGCTAATTTTCTGTTTGCATTGGTTTTTAGTGATCAGATGATTTGCCACCAAATGGATGGCATGTACCTCTGCTTGAAAGATGTTGGCGTCAGCACTGAGGGACACTTGTCTTTTGAACCTTGGTCCCACCACTCCTGCCCCCACACCACCTTCCATTTTGGATCCGTCTGTGAACCACTTTTGGGAGTCCGCCGGCACACATTCCGTACTTTTATAAGTTACCATCTAGATATTAAGCAGATATTTTATACCATGTTTCATACATATCGATACAGTGGTTTGTAAGTTAGGCGTATAAAAGTTTACGTACAGACAACCACTAAAGAAAATTGAACTGAATTGTAAAGAGCTAATTTTAAAACAAAACATTTGAAAGTCCTTTATCCTTTGATTATACAAAGGCAAACAAATTAAAACTTGACTACAGTATATTGTAAAGAAAAGAAATTATTGTTATTGGTTGTTGTAAACCGATCAAATAATTTTATACTTTCAGAAATATATTTTCAAACGTTATTAATTCATATCAATGTGAACTCTTGATTAATAGTTTTATTTATTGTCATACAATAAAGTTAAAGCTAACTACTCTAGATGTATTTGTTTCCTGTCTGAACGGTTGAATGACGCTCAATTCAGTCGCCAACGACCGCAAACACGTTCAATGAGCCAATTACTATTCCCTTTACAGTCTGACAACCCGATGCATTTCATGTTTGTTTTCATTGTTCAGTTTGAAAAACGATTGAATTCGTGTGTTTCCATCAAACATCTGCGAATTTGACCTCAGCAGTTGCAATATGAAAATAGTTTTCTCCCCGTGTCTTTTAATTTATTTAGTCTGACATCTGCGCAACCTCCAGACGTAAAGCAATTTACTACGCACATCAAGTGTTCGTCTATTATAATTGCGTTGTCTATAGACGAGCTATTATTGCCATACCTATATGGATGAAGAGGACAGTGTGCCAATAAAAAGTACTATATTTCAACTCTCAACAGTCGCGCCATGTCTAGAGTCAGCTACAATTCAATTTCACGTACATAATTGGTAGAGATTTACAACTTAATGTTACGATCGTAAATACTACTTTGTATTTTATAAATTCCCATCTTGTACGTCACAACTAGTTACAGGATTATCGTCTGGGTGTTTAAAGTAAAGTTTGTTACGTGGCGAGAATGATTTTAAAAAAATAATAAAATCAGAATTAAATTGCTTTTATTATAACGGCCATTGCATTATTATTCTTACATTTTTATTTTATTTCTTTTTTGGCTTAGCGAATTTATTTTTAGTACCACTTCTCACTTTCAACTTTTATTTTTGTATAATACAAAACTAATTCATCATTCGTTATGATATTTTTTTATAATATATGGGTTGTTTTCAATACGCGTAAGAAAGTTTTTGAAACTATTATTTCAAATATTTTCAAATTATACCTCAAAATTTTATGAACAGTTTGATGATTTAACTTTAATTCATAACTAACTTATAACATAATAAAACACAGAGATGGAAATCTCACTTTCCCCACATTTTCCTGTGGATCATCTTCCACGTTTTCACAATCATCTGAAACAAATTTGCGCCACTTAAAAACTTAAAGCCAATAAAATGGGTTTCTCTCCTTAAGCTTTTTTAAACTTGTTAAATGGTTTTACTCCACCGTATCAAAGTTTGACATACAATTTTATTGCGCAATATTATTGAGCTTTTTGTGACGTGAGAAAAACAAACATTAGCACAGTAAAATCTATTAAGGTTAGGAAGTTAAAAACTGTGTAAATTTAAATGAAAATAATATCAGCTGATTCATTGTTGGTCACACCATGCTGTAATTTCCTGAATGAAGGGAATCAGTCTTATTACATTTTAAACAAATATTATATGTTATAGAAACGTTTCAAATGCAATAAAAATATGAATTTACTTAACAGAGCGTGTATTTCTTTTTACTTACGGTCTCGATTCAGTTCACTCGTTCTGCAGGTACTGTGGTTATGAAAATCCACAATATCGTGGTTTTATACTTTAAATGTCCACTCCATATGAACACTGGTAAATGCATTTCTGTAAAAATATTTTATTGTAATAACCAAGCTTTGGTTGACCTAAAGAATATTACAACGACCCTTCATCCTGGTTTTGCGGTTTAGCCTTGGTCGAGTGGTTTAACAGTCGTTTCTTATGAAAGGCGGAGAATACAAACAACGATTTTCAATTCTGAAAATAAATATTCTTGTGAAAATAATGGGTGGAATCATGCTTCCCTGCACTTTGCCAACTAAACTTTTTATAACGTAATTATATGTAGAAAATATTTTTTCTGCATCTTGTACAGTTTGTAGTTACAAATACACGTCTGTTAATAGTTTATTGTGGAAACTACTTGATATGCAGAAAATCATAATATATCTTTGCTTAGATTCTATGTATATTTGCAGATTAGTAAAGAGCTTTTATTTTATCATATATTAGTGGTATAGAGATTTTTAACAAATTACAAAAGTTTCTTTTACTACTTTTATAGGGGGAAATTAAAACTATAATTAATTGATAGGAAAAAACTCGAACACAAGATCTCACAAAAATTACGTTTATTTAATCAAACGCGTTTCAACAACAAAGTCGCCATACTCAGTGATACATGAGCTACAATACCAAAACTATACTGTATTTCTATAACTACAACTATTTGTATAACTATAAGACTATTTCGTATTTGTTACGTAGGAAGGATCAAACGCAGGACCAATAGTGATGAATTTTAGAAATAAGCTGAACAATGTTATGTATAAGGTTATTCCGTTTTCAAATTATAAGAAACTGAAAAGTCAAAGGCGTGTTGTTTTTATTATCACACGGAATAAAGTGTGTGCTCGCTTGGAAGTATTGAAAATATAATGGCATGAACATTATATGCAAGTTAATGTAAGTTAATGAGCAGTGTAAAAATATGTTTTTACCTTATAAAAAAAAAAAAAAAAGTTCCTTACTCAGTTTCCTTTATTCTTTTCATTTATATGAATTAAAATCTTTTTCAGTTTCACAGGGTTACAAAAATGTTAAATACTATATTATTTATACCTAACAGTTGCACTGTTTTGTTATGTGTTTTCCTTTAAAACCTGATACAATTTTCTTGTAACTTGTAACTTATCCATCAATGTGAATTATAGTAAAGTAGGAACAGTAATCAGATAATTTACTAACGTATTGGGTCACCAGCCGCTGAAGCTCCTCAATGGTGGAGGTAAACATATATTATTTCTGTTAAATCAAATTTTTTTTTTACTACCATAGATACAGCTTAATATTTGCTACCACTGTGATCACGATTACAATGGAAAGAGCAATCCACGTTTAAATGATTTAACTTTAATTATTTATCCATGAGAGTGTTTTGTTCAGGTGTACAGTGCCCGTAGTATTTATTTCTCGATATTTTTTAATATTTTTGCCACGTCACCACTATATTAGGTTTACAATAGTTATTTGTGCAACTAGTGCGCAAAGTAACCCTCGTGCGTCAATTTTATCGAGTCTAAAAAAGACACTTTGCTCACGAATTGCACATTATACTTTGTCTACAGTTGTTAATTTGTGACAAATAAAAAACATACTTCAGCAGTAACACATCATGGTGGGGTATTTAACAGGTTTTCATCCTTTGAACTTTCCATATTTTAAAACTAACTACACAAAATATAGCAGTAGTGCTAAACAACACATCAACACTGAGAAGAAGTTCTCAAGTCAAAATTGAGGTTATTTATGAATATTACAAATAACTTAGGTGTATTGTTGAGGAAACGGGATTGCCAACTTCAAAACTCGGCAAACGAAAAATACTCTCCGTGTACATACACTGTCAATCATCTTCATGAATAATTACTTCCTTTTTCAACTTTAAAACGGTGTTTTGTTGTTTATTTATGTTATTTTACATGTAAGTATTAATCTAACCTACATACGGGACATTTCCTGTATATTATAAATCAATTCAAATAAACTAAACCTAAATTTCGTTTTGTTCGGTTGCCATTCGGAGTGTGCAAAGTAGTGGGCAAATTGAAACTGTTGAGAAATCAGCTGTTTTGCAAACTAATTTAAATGAACAAAATGCCACTTTGTCAACAACTGTAGACAAAAATTATCTATTGGACGTAATAAAACATCTAAGGTCCCTTAGGGGCTACTTATAGTGTACAATCCCGAGAGATTGCTGGATCTACGCAGTTTTTCATCCTTGGGTTAGATCCTTCTCTTTTAACCAACTCTTGTTATTATCCGACCCTGACGCTATTAGACTCAAAGCTAGGGGTCTTTATTGAATGTTCTTTTTCTCCTTTTTTTTATAAGGCTGTTGTCCAGACAACCTCTAGTAACCTTCAAAAATAACCGAAATATTCCCAATGCATGCTTCTAACACCTTCATATCACGTGACATTCAGTAGTCGCGTGTGCCTTGTTACACACACACACACTCAGCCAATAATAGGAAACGTGTTTGGGTGTATTTGACATGCAAAGTTCATTGTATTTTACAACGCGTTGTTATTTAGGCAACGATTCCATTTTTAGTATTTGTAATAATCTACATGCAATCTAGAGATGAAACTTGATTTTATGTTTACGTTTTATTTTAAAAATTACATGTATACACTTTTATTTATGTTTATCACGATTGTTTGATGTTGTGTTTTTAACCTACATAAGGGTAATTTTCTTGTCAGTTTACCTTATTTAAGACAATTATTTTGATAGCAAAAATTTATAACAAATACCACAAACATTACAATTTTAAATTTAATATGGATTAAATGCTCATATATAAACGTACATTTCGTATGAATTATTTCAAAATGTTGAATATGTTAAACAGTTTTATTGTGAATTATGATTAGTAAATAAACTTAAAACCGCTCGTTTTTAAGATATTGATTGAAAACTGACATAATATTTCAAATAATGTATTCACAGGAGGTTAAAAAAATTCTTTTGACCATAATATTACGGGCTCATCTAGGTCATAGAACCTTTAAACGGCCACGTTTAAATCATATTTGATTAATATGAAAATAGTAAGAGCTAGTTTACATACTATATTTCACTGATTTCAACTAGAGTTATTTACACTTTGTTTCCGCCGTTTAGCGTAGATTGTGTTTACGAAAATAAATACCGGGTACACGTCGTTTAGATAGTAGGGTCAACTCCTTTCATCACTTGATAAACCATATGACATTTGGCATCATAGTATATATAAATATGAATACATGATATTTCTAGAGTATGGATCAACTCCTTTCATGGATTAATAAATCATATGATATTTGGTAACATGGTGTAAATAAAATGAATGCACGTTTTTCGAGAGTTTGGATCTACTTCCATCATCAAGTGATAAATCATATGACATTTAACATCATATTATATATAAAAATGAGTACGTGATGTTTTGAAAGCAAGGATCAACTCCTTCATCAAGTGATAAACTATATGATAATTGGCACCATGGGTAAATAAAAATGAATACATGACTTTTCGAGTGAACTGATCAACTCCTTTCATCACGTGATAAAACATATGACATTTGCAATCTAGTATATAATGAATACACGATGTTTCGAAAGTAAAATCAACTTCCTTTATCAAGTGATAAATCATACGATATTTGGTATCATCCTCGCAGTATATATAAAAAAAGAGTACGTGATGTTTCGAAAGTGTGTATGAACTCCCTTCATCAATTGATAAACTATATGATAATTGGCAACATGGCGCAAATAAAAATGAATACACGACTTTTCGAGAGAACTGATCCACTCCTTTCATCACGTGATAAAACATATGTCATTTGCAATCATAGTATATAATGAATACACGATGTTTACCATAGTATTATAATGAATACACGAAGTAAAATCAACTTCCTTTACAAGTGATAAATCATACGATATTTGGTATCATACTCACAGTATATATAAAAATGAATACCCGATATTTCGAGAGTAACGATCAACTCTCTTCATCAAGTGATAAACCATATGACAATTTTCCATCAACGACGAAAAATTAATACACGATATTTCGAGAGAATGAATCAATTTTCTTCGTCAGGTGATAAAGCATATGGCATTTGGCACATAGCGTGTATAAAAAGAATTCACGACGTTCCGAGAGTGTGGATCAACTCCTTTCCTTCAGTGATAAACCATATGACTTTTGGCATCATAGCGTATATAAAAAAGAATACACGACATACCTCATCATACATGGATCAACTCTCTTCATCAAGTAATAAACCATATGACATTTGACATCATAGTTTATATAAAATTGAATACACGACGTTTCGAGATTATGGATCAACAACTTTCATCATGTGATAAACCGAGAAATATGAAAAGAGTCTAAAGTAAAATTTAAAATATTAATATAAGAAAGTAATCTAGAGCTAAAATTACTCCTAATGTATTATGTGTATGTGTATGTGTATGATCTCGTTTCATAGTTGTGATTCCTAATCCTTGTGAAAGGGTGATGACCTATTGACTTGTTGTTTTCCTTATGAGATTTGTACATATTCTTAGTTATTTTGACGGCTTAGTTCGTTCTTTTCGTATTTCTCATGTGCTAGGTTTATCATTTAATGATGGGAGTTCCTCTGAACTTTTGAAACGTCTTCTATTCGTTTATATATACACAATGATGTCAATTATCCGAATGAACTACATTATATGATAAAAATAATAAGAACAATCTTTCCTTTGTCCAATAATTTTAAGTTTTTGAACATTTTAAAGTTGGGTGCCTATTTGAAACTGACCTTGTTCCCTAACAGAAAATATTTTACACACATGCACATAAGAAATTTAGTCAAAATTGTACAAAAATTTCGATTTATAAACCGTTTGTTGAATGAGATTACAACAGCTAATTTGTACACTCGAAATTCGCTAATAACAGGATAACAGGAGGTGTTATTTACATTTTGAAATCAACTTGACGATTAAAGATGGTGGGAGAAATTCCTATAAAAATACTAATTGAAACATATCTAACTCATTTGGTCCAACATCGATGCAACAAAAACTGCCAATTTATAACCACAATATATAGTCTACTGAAGTAAAACAAGTTAGTATTCCAATTAACTCAGACATTCACTTCAGATATCTAGATTAAGAAGTTTAGGCGTGTACTTGATTCCTGTAACTGAAAAACATTTTATCTCCGATTTGTAGAATCATTTAAGCACGATACTTCAAGATTAAATAAGCTATTTAGAGTCGACACAAATGTATCCTAGCAGAAACAATTCAACGAGCGAGGAAATCGATAAGTGATACGATTAGAATTATATCGATTCTCTCAGCAATGCCAACATTGTCAACTGACAAGGTTTAGTAAAAAAAACAGTAATATTTATTGTTGGCGTCTTGTGATTAAAATGTTTGTCACCGGTCGTTTGACGTTCATTAAAAATAATACGTGTTTGTCTTGCAGACTGTCTGTATGAGGAGGAGGGCAACATTTCAAGGCCGGATCTCGCGACCCGCATTACAAGAAGCTGGGGGTACCAGCGGGATACGTCTTTCTATAAGCTCACGATTAACACGTCTACTTAAATCTTCCAGCTCTTGATAACAATCTGACTTGTCTACCAATTAACAGACATTTAAATAATAACACAAGAAACTTAATTAGTTTAGATATTTTAAAAGATGTATCTTAGTTAAGGAAGTGCTGCAATGAACACGTTACCACGTTTATTTTAAAAAGTTACCCTAAAAATTTTATTTTAATCTTTTTATTCTCCTTTCTGAGTGCCTGTACTCTAAGCTAGACATCGTGTTAAGAGGGCCTTCCTGCTAACAAAAACTGGATAGAACTAAAGTGTGCTGAATTTCAGATTTACAACTTAACCACTAGCTCAAACCAAACCTAACCTATCCTCTAGACTAAAGTGAGAGACGTTATGAAATAGTTGAAACCTAAATCTCTGTTACTTCGTTTTGATTTATATATTTATAATTCTAAATTATCAAAAAGACGGCTGTTTTAAACGGTTTTTAGATAGTTTCCGTTCACCTAGGGAGCATATTACTTATTTTTCGTCATACTGTTTCAAAAACAGCTGTTTTTAATACATGGATTGAGATGCTAAAGTTGTTCTTTTTAGTCCTAGGACCTAAAAACATCAGCTGAGGTCGAGGTCATCAGCTGTTACATCGTTTATAGGAATTAATTAACGATTGTAAGCATCTTAAATAACAGTTACAGCAGCTGTTACCATACATTTGAAGGCAAATAGGTTATAAAATTTAAATTTTTGTAAAATTGTTTTCTTATATTATTTGCAGTATAACGAAAAATATAGTTCATCACTTGGACCAAAAGAAGCTTTTCGATCCTCGCTCATTTTCCGGCCTCCGCAGACTTTTAGTCCTAGTGATGAAATATACTATTGTATTGTTTGTTGACTATTTATATAAGACGGATATAAAAAAAAGTATCATCTGCCCGCCGAGTATTTATATTCTTTAACTAATTGTTTTAATTGTATTACAGTGTTTTTTGTTTGTATATTTCACAAGCAAGTTTTAAAGCACTTCACGATGGCTTCTTCTCTCACACTGTAGAGTTCCATATCTGTTTGTTGTCCTTGCTCTAGAAACAATGCGGCCTGCTGTCTGGTGCCTGTTGTCTGTTTTAAATAACCTCAAACAATCGAGTTTCCTAACCTAAACACAAGTTTGCCTCGTGGAGGTGTTTTACATCTTTGGATATCGTAAGCAAACTGAATTAATATAAACTAGGTTTAAGCAGGGATGACCCCATTCCGATGTTTTCCACCAAATTCCTTGAACAATTCTAAATTTACAACAAAATTGTATAGTTTAACTTAATAATCTGTGATTCTTTGATCTGTGATCTCTAACAGTGATTGTTAAATCGCTATTACTCTTGTTGGTGAATAGTTCCAATAAATGTGATAATCAGTAATCAGTGAAATCACTGCTCGCTATGGCTGAAAGATTCACGTCAATTTTGAGATTACCTATTTTCATTTTTTTGTCCGACATTGATAGCTAACACTTCTTTAAATGATTTTGGTGATTCAGGTATTTATTTGGCCTTTGGTCTTATGATGTACATTGAATGAATATTTATGATTGTGATTCTTAACAAGTTCTCTACTAACTATCGTAGAGTTATTGTTTTAGGTTACGTTAGGCCTTTTTGTATAATGTAGACTTTATTAATGTGTTCACTTCTGATATAATACATATTACCATTTGTATTTTGTACAAACAAAAGATTTCTTATACAACACGAAGAAAGACATTAATATATCACTGCGTACCCGTACATGTTTAGCAATGAATCACATTCACTTGTTGATAATACTTTATAGGTGTAACTGTTAATCGCGTTTTAAAATAGCTGTGTCACTCCTTTCACCTCTATGAAATTACCATTAGTTCTATCAAAAACTGTAAGTCCTACACATTCTTTGAATACGCTATTAGAAATGAACGATGATTCACTGATTTCAAAGCATCATTACCCTTATAGGTGATTTTTTCGACAAAATGGTGATTTCATCTCTGAACTTGAATTGAGACGTGATTCTCGTAACTTTTGATATTAAATATGTTTTCTGTGATTCTTAAATAGTTCCCTGCTGACTCTCGCAATGTTATTTTACTAATTAGACATTTTTCATTTATTGTAGATTAATTTCTTTACTATGAATAAATTAAAAGTGAAATAGTAATCACGATTAAAAGAAACTGGATGTGGGTTTTTCCGTTTTCCCATTTGAAATTTGTTTATTCTGACATAGTTTGAGGTATTCTTGATTTTAAACAGCCGCCATTTTGAAACTTTTTAATGATTACGTGGATAACGAATATGCATAAAGGAATAATAGAAACAATATACGTACAAGTTTTGAACAAAATAAAAGCTATATTACTTCCGCTACAGTAAAGTTAGATATAGATTTTCAAAATCACTTACAATGATTTTGTTTAATATAAACAGTTGGAGTTGATTTAATTACGTGTAGAATTACAATCAACATTTTTTACAAAATTTAAAATATTTTAAGTTGAGTTATTGAAAAAACTGTCAAAAAATGTTCAACTCCCACCATTTTAAATCTGAATTACTTTGCTGGTGAAGAAACTTATCCAAAATAATGTTGAATTGAACTATGAACCAAATTTTAACTCTTTCAGGACAGTCCATTTTTACGTCCAATTATATTTCGTCAATTTTCTTTAAGGCTACAGACATTTCGTTCAACCACAATTATGTCAGAATACATTTCACTCATCTATATTAATGATCCACTAAATAATTATGGTCCAAACATTCATTTAATTTCAAGCAAAAAATGAACGAAATGGAAATTGGTGCCATTACGAATAGTACTTCCCGACTCTACAGTCAAAGGTTGTGTCTTTCAATTTGGTCAATCTATGAAGGCACGTAGTTAATTGGCTAAGTGAAAGTTGCGTAGATAATAAGGAAATAAAAAGAGATATTTGGTGATTTCTAGTCCAGTATTTTTTTTTTAAACTCAGCCGTCAGAGGCCACTCGTGATGAGTACAGGTGTGGCAATCCCGGGGTACCCTAGCTAGATCTACCTTTCATCATCTAGTCTTGGGTTAGGTTAGGTTATGTTGACTATTCATCAACACTTCATCTCTTCCCACACTGATGCTACTAGTATACTGTATTAGGGAGGTTGAGAATGTTCTGCTCAATTTTGTGTAGATTATTAAAGGTTTACACCGTTAAACCACAAAAACATTTTATAAACCAGTCCTTATTTATTTTGCAACTATCTTAATACTATTTTGACAGCTATCTTGATTTGGTTGGTAAGAATTTTTTAAAATTATTTTTAATTGTTTTTTTGACATTTATTTCGCTTCACCAAACCCTTTTAAAAGAGCAATTATTTAAGTAACCTGAAAAGATTGCCGGAAATAGAATTCGAATATCTCAAATAACAAAGTTAAAAGAAGGAAGGTGTAATTTCCTTTTTAGATGTCTTGGTATTAACTTCTACCCATTTATATACGGTGCTCCAACATTTTCTTGTCTCTGCCAAGACTTTTAAAATAATGTATCACATAATTTTTATGTGCCACTGGAAATTTTTGACGTAGCCCTTGCATTCTCACCCCGTGAATTCCTAAATTAAAAAAATGTGATCTCATCAGCCCCTCATTACAAAGGAGATTAGCGCAAATCGTGTTTAACTGTCCTAATGAATCACTAGGTGTACGTTTCATTCCAGACAACCTGTATATACAGATTAATCCGAAAATCTGCTTACAAATCTACTAGTATTTTATTTTTAAGATTCGTTTTTCTTCATAGTATCCAAGTCACTAAATGCAATAAAATATAATTACTTTTCTGCTATCCGTCACGTGACTTTGTTTACACTACTGACGCGTTTCGGAACGTCTCCTCCATTTTCAGAGCCCTCGCTCTACTGAGTTGGTCAATTATTAAAACACAAAACATATACTTAAAACACATAATTTACAAATTTCGAGACGCGACGCTGTAATCAGTATTGTTAAGTATTTTATTTCTAATCATAAATTCAAGCTATTGTATTATGACTGTGTCTCTATACAGTTTTTGTTAAACAAAAATTACCTCCGAGGTAAAAAATGTATATAATACATTTTGTTGACTGCACAATTTGTTAAAAATTATTGTAAAATATGCTGTAAACTATCTGCATGTTTGTATTACGTGTATATAGGGAATTTTGCAAACACATTTGAGCTATAAAAAAACTAACTTTCATTATTAAAAAATTAAAAGTTACTTTGGAATAAATTTTTATCACTGTCTCTGTTTTTCTCTAATTTGGTTAGGCATCGGATTTAACAAGAGCCTAAAAAATAACGTTACAAAAAAAAAGAATAGTTTAAATGGGAAGTAATTTTTGCGTATGAAATCATCTCAATTTTACGTAAGCAATTTATTTTTTTGTCCTATTAAATATTTAAAGAATAAATAAACTAACAATTTAATGCCTGCTGTAATTCAATAGCTTTGGTACTTTCTTGAGATGTGAAGTTAAACATTACCAGGACGAAAATGATCTTGCAAAGCTGACCACTTTGTTTTCAAAATGTAAAGATAAACTATTGATAATCGGAGATTTCTTAATATAAACATTCAAGTAGCATTTATAAAAAACACAAATTTTAAATTGTTAATACTATCTAATGATATTTATACATAAATAGGAAGGAAGTTGTAAGTGGTAATGATTTTCTGTTTTCTATGAATTATAAAATGAACTTTCATCAGAATTTGCCATTGGGTGTGTCTAAAATTAAACGTATGGTTGGGAGAAGTAACATCTAAAGTGCTTGGAGATTGTGACAGGGAACGTCTCGTTGTTTTGCTGTTTTATGCGACGTTAAGAAAGTACTTTTATGAAATTTAATTTGAAATTATGAAAAAAGCGTTACTTTATTTCAACGTCTAGTCACAAACGAAGTATTTTTAGTTTGTTTTAATTTTTATATAAAATATTTCACTCATAGTTTTAAATAGGTTCATTTAGCAAAATCAATTTATCAGTTTGGAGCGACGTCTGATTACGTAAAAAAACTGTTAGAGGGTAAACTTTTTGTTTACACTTTTGGAAGATATTTTTTTTAAAAAATAGTTAATATAGTAATTCTCGGTGTCGAATACGTTGAGAAAAGTCGAAAACGAGATACTGAAAATGTTAAACCACTTTAAAACATTTTTTTCTAATTAAAACATTCAATATGTATCTGAGACGCTGACATTTTAGGACACTAATTGGTATTCATTTATTTATTTATACAAATCATGAAGATACACAAAATGACTTATAAGCTCTAAAAATTGGATAAGAAGGAACTACTGAGTAAAATATTTCAAATAGTCGTTAATTTGAAATTTTTCGACAATTTCATTTATATCATTCTTAACAAATTGTAAAATTCTATTTTCTATGGGACTAATTTTCAACTATATTACCAGCTTCGAAGTTATTTTATCTATTTTTGAGGTTATAATAACAGTGTTGTTTTTTTTATAATTAGGTTCTTATTTGACATCGTAGAAGCACATTTTTCATCATTTGGTGCAGATTTTAACACTGTACAAAATGAGCTATTGTGGAAATGCCTTTTAACGTTATAGGACATACAATTTAAACATTAAAAAAAGTCACCCTAACAGATTTTTATGGTTATGGAATTTGTTCAAAGATTATGAACCCGTGCCTACACATCCAAATGAGAACATTTGAACATAAATTGCGACCCGTACGCGCTAGTTAACACATTTTTCTCCTTTTTTTAACGTGATGATAACAGAAAGGTTCATAGCCTACTGTCGCTTATATTCGCCTTGAAAAAAAGACATAAACATAAACATAAACATAAACATAAACATAAACATAAACATATACATATACATAAACATAAACATATACATATACATATACATAAACATATACATAAACATATACATAAACATAAACATATACGTAAACATATACATAAACATATACATAAACATAAACATATACATAAACATAAACATATAAATAACTGACAATAAATAATAGATAATGTATATAAATCACTTCCTTCGTAGATTTTGGTTTCTGTCTTTGTAAAAAAATAATAATAATAATTCCGATATAGAATTGGTTTGTGCAACAAAATTAATTTTAAAATGATACAACTTATTTAATTCACAATAAATTGTTATTTTGAGGACTAGAGAAAGTTACTATCTTAAATTTAGTAACTTGGTTGTCTTGATTTGAAAATTATTTAATGAGCAAGCTCAATATTTATCAGATATGTACTTATTAGTGTTCATATGTATAGTGAGAGAGAAATAGTAACAAAAATTATTCATGTGCAGGATCGATGGACATTTCATGACATTGTGTGTCTACGTTTCCATAGAAATATAATAAGTATAATTTGTATAATAGCTAAAAGTAGAGCTACGTCGTTTCTGAGAGAGAACGCCTTCAAGTTTTCATATATGCAACTCTTGCTACACCTTTCGTGTGTGTCTATACAGTGAAGTTATCGATTTGATTTTAAAACCTCTAATTAACTTTGCGTTCTCGTTTTTGTAGTTGCAATAATATGAAATTTTGGTTTCTCACTATAAGGAAAGCACTGTGATGAGGGGGAGGGAAACTGATGCTCAGTTAAAAAAGCATTACAGTATTACAAATTTCTGTCAGCAGAATGTTAAGTCACCCCAAAAACAGATTTTGTTAGAAATTATGACATACAATTTGTATTGTTATTTTGTGTATGTTAAATATAATCGTCCTAACTCAAAGTTTGTATTTAGGAACACGGCAGCGTTCCGCTGTAACAATGGCCGTTCTTTAGTCTCAAAGCAAAAACAATTGAAGAGGCACGTTTTGTTTGAGTTCATAGCTGCTATATTTGATCAAAATCGAAGAAAACTCCAAAATTTCGAAAAAAAAAGAATTCGATCAAAATCACTCATTCAGTTTGTTTTATAGGATAAAGAGAACCTTTCCAAAAATCACATATTGAATTGAGACAAAACAAGACGCATATTTTTTTTTTCAGAAAACTTAAGATAGATTATTAGTCTTTATGAAACTTGTATGTGAGAAAGTAAAATTTGTTGGATAAAATTTCAACTTTTGTAGTTGAAAACGCTCAAAAGTTAGTTACAAAAACCGACTTTGGACTCCGATTAAAATGTTTTCCTACCTATTAATATGCGACCAACATGATTGTCTTATCTCTATCCTTTTCTCAACATACTATTTTTCCATTCCCGTACGGGTAGAGAGATTTTATGTATACACCACATGAAAAATCATGAATTTAAGCTGATCAAGATAAGTATTTTTTTGACAAAACACTTTTCCATTAAAACTGGAGTAACTTTTAAATACAATAAACCAATTGCAGTGAAACAAAATATTTCAATTACTTAAGGGAAATTTTTTAGATCTATACTGTTTTTTTTTCTGCACTCATTTCAAGAGTTTCAAAAATCGAAAAAAAACGCCATAGTTTTGTCGCTAAATGTTTTAGTTGAAGAAAACAACTGCTTTTATCCCATCACCGCCAAATAACATTTTCGCTATTTTTAATATTTTCAAAATGGATATTTTGTTAGAATAATGAAGATTTCCACTGATATTTCTACTTTTAAGGGGTCAATTTGGTGTATAAACTTTGGGTTTCGATAAAAACCTTTCCGAGATACCAATATAGGGATTTTATTTTCATCCTGTAAAAAACTACTATATATATTCATTTCTGTGTCAGATATTAATTATGGACTTTTAAAGATATCATAGCGTTACAAAGACCTCAAGGAAAACCAAAAAATGTCTACTGTTGATGGGGGGAGTGGGAGAGATCTGTCCCGTTTCTTCAAAACAATTATCTAATATTCCAAAATTAGTCATGACCGGAAGAAATCAATCCAACACTAAAAATTCATTTGTTTCTTTATCGTACAATTTATCAGTTGCTATTACACACACGTTCAACTTCCTGGACATGCAACTTGACCAGTAATTTCACGGATTTGCGGATTTTTCCGTACATTGTAACCTTGAGCCCATGCCGGCACCTGCATATTCTGTTTAAACTTCTACGAAAGATAAAACTATATCACAAGGTTAAACCACAAACCAGAAACAAAACCTTTTGATAACCGAACTATTATTTACATTGTAAAACTCCTGTTTCCAATGGCTATTGTTTGATTAATAACAGTGATATATAACCTTTGTGTTTAAAAAGACTGTCCATCCATGCAAAATGTGAGCATATGACAAAATATCAGTTAAAAGTTAGTTTAACTTTGTTTGTTTTGGTTTCATCAAATATAGTATGTTTACAGAGGAAAAATATTAATATGGTTTAAACACTCTTTACTGTTATTTGTGTTTATAAAAACTAATACACCATGTATAAATCAGGTGATAAACCTCTTGCCTTTCTTAGATTATTAGTTTTCGTTTCCAAAACAACCCTAAGCCACTAGTAGCAACATAGTTGTTGGCGTTTTTCACTTTTTTCACGTTCAAAGTTCATCGTTCAATATTGGAGGTTAATGTGTATTCTCGAAATGTCAAGTATGAGTTTTCTGTACAAGAAACTAAATGTTTTATGTCAGTAATAAAAATAAACGTTTTAATTTCACATTCAACATTTTTATATTTTATGTTTTTTCCTCTTTACAGACTTCATTAAAAAAAATTGCTTAAAATTTGTCGCACATTCATTCACGAAATCAAATAATAATATATAATCAAATTTGCGCCTTATAAATGTTTTATAAATAAGACAAATATTACTGACATTTTCACTATGTATTTCCAAGAGTAATATGAAAGTCTGCTGTGTTCTTATGGAAGATAAGTTGGTATCTTATCAACTTTTGTATACATTTAAAATATTTTTAATATAAAAGGTAGAGATTAAACCTCCTTAGCTTGTCCCATCATAAATCGTATTTTGAAATCGAGTTTTTAATGTCAGCGATCGAGATTAATTTTCTGTTTTATTTTGTTATTTATTCCTGTACAGTAATTTCCTTGGGGGGGGGGGGGAATTTTGCACAAACATTTTTAGTGTCTAGGGATACTTGATGTTCTGACTCCATCATATGGAGGCACTTTATTTCAGTGGAGTTTAGACTGTTTAGAGTCTTCCGTTACTAATTACACTAACCGACCAAAAAATATTTTTGCGAAATAAAAACTGCACAAATAATAACTTTCACATAAAATATTACACAATCAAAAACCTAAAGAAACAGAAAATCTTTTTACAGTCATCTTACCCAAAAAAGTCGGTTCGGGAGTTGTTGGTAAAAAAAATAAATCTTCCATGGAGCTGTTATGGAAGGCATATTTTTTTTTTATATCGCCTGTACCAATTTGTTAAAATCTAATGATATGACATCATTGTGCCAAATCACAACAAAAAGAAAACTATCTAAAGCAGAGGTAAGTGGAAACATTTAAATCGATTCAGCCATTTTACTGTAAAAGAAATGAATACGAACAATGTTTTCCAACCTAAACCAACCTAACCAGTGGGTCAGAGTTCAACTCGGTAATTTCCAAATTACTCACTAACCATATTTTCTTTTACTACCACTTAGACACATTTCTCCAAAATTTCATCAAAATTGTACTACACGTTTAGGCGATCTGCACATCAGACATTATTCCAAAAAATTATATTTTTGGACTTATGCCAGTGACGATTCTTCCACATAAGATCAACCTATATTTTAAATTATAAACTAATTACTTAAAACAAGTAAATAGTATAAATTTCTGTAAATATTAAATTGAGAAGCAATGTAAGCTGTAGAAAGTGTCAATGGTACTGTTTAGTAAGGGCGCCTTGGGTTGTAAGGACATCGAAAGACATCCTCCCTAAATAGTTACGGCTTGACTGTACTGTGCCCAACAATTGATTACGCAATGACAATACACTCATATTAAGAATTTAGTTTTCTAATCTAAGCTATTGATAACCTAACCTAACCTAACTTAACCTAAGCTATTGTTTCAATTTTTTTATTTTTCTAATAGGATTAAATCAAATAGAGGTAAAGGGAAACTCAATTGTAAATTTCCTTGCTAATTATTATTACATGACTAGTAAATAATCATCAGTATTTAGATTATAAATATTACTAATAAAAGATTTAATTTTCCCTCAGGAGCTAACTTATAATGAGTACGGATATGACAATCACGAGGGACCCTAGCTGGATCTACATCTTGTTACAAGTAGTTTTGAGTTAGAGCCCTCTCTTGATCAAATATTTTCCAACTTTGACGATATTAGAATATTGGAGGGCTAGGGGTATCTAATATATGGGGAACAAAACGAGGGCCATTATATTTTTAATGACACCTGTCAAATCTCTACTGAGGAGCGAGGGCCAGCCGGTAGACAGAAACCAAGACTCGAGAGGTAGGGAGTTTTGGTTAAATGTAGTTTAGATTAGTAGTGGCAAGAATCACCACAAACAGGTTAGGTTATTATAATATACTAAAATCGGACAATAATGTCCGATTAAATATAACAATAATGTATACCCCCCCCGGAGTAAATGCGACTATTCTGGAATCCCTTGTCTCCCTTTTGTGACTAGTGTTTTTCTCACCTCCTCAAGATCCGGCTCGTCCCCTCCCGCCGCTGGCCCTTGCTCATCTAAACCCAAAATTACCTGTGGATTAGCTTTGTCATATATTGAATATCTTGGCTATAGCTCCTACATTCCTAATTTATGTTCTTTTTCGCAGGCGGTGATGACCAAAAGTTTTTAATTTTTAATATAAAAATGGTTTGTCAAGTTATCTCGGAAATATTGTTATATTATAACTGTTAAAACTATCATATGAAGTTATGTTGGATTAATGTATTTTTATCGTACTTATAATAAAATTTTCCTTTCAACAGTAGTCTACGTGTTTTAAAATCCACGAGATGCAACTGTTCAAGGTATATTAATCAGGAAAAATCCACAAAATACCACATATTGATTGTTTTCACCTAGTATATGACTTTCTTATATTAGAAAGTAACAGAACTTTGTTCCCAGTGAACTGATGTCAGAATGCGGAAGGTTTATAACAACTACTCTTCAGCTTTCATTGATAAGAACCGACACGTGGGTAAATAAGTCTTCTCTGTAAAATTAGAACATTAAACACAGAAGTTGTCGATAAGGCAGATAGAATAACGGTAATGACCCGGTACCAAACTAATGGCTTGTTTAGTTTAGTTCAACCACCCAGGCTTGCCTACTGCAGTCTTCAAATCTTTACCAAAACATGTGTTTTATTTTAAAGACTTTTTTCCGATTTGTCGTTACTTCATAACCGCTAAGACTAATGAAGACGGAGGAGTGGGTTATGTTAGGTTAGGTTAGGTTAGGTCATTACTTCATAACCGCAAAGACAAATGAAGACGAGGGAGTAGGTTAGGTTAGATTAGGTTATTACTTACTTCATAACCGCTAAGACTAATGAAGACAGAGGAGTGGGTTATGTTAGGTTAGGTTAGGTTAGGTCATTACTTCATAACCGCAAAGACAAATGAAGACGAGGGAGTAGGTTAGGTTAGATTAGGTTATTACTTACTTCATAACCGCTAAGACTAATGAAGACGGAGGAGTGGGTTATGTTAGGTTAGGTTAGGTTAGGTCATTACTTCATAACCGCAAAGACAAATGAAGACGAGGGAGTAGGTTAGGTTAGATTAGGTTAGGTCATTACTTCATAACCGCAAAGACAAATGAAGACGAGGGAGTAGGTTAGGTTAGATTAGGTTATTACTTACTTCATAACCGCAAAGACTAATGACGACGGAGGACTAGGTTAGGTTAGGTTATGTTAGATTAGGTTAGGTCATTACTTCATAACCGTAAAGACTAATGAAGATTGGAGAGTAGGTTAGGTTAGGTTATGTTAGGTTAGGTTAGGTTATGTTATGTTATGTCATTACTTCATAACCGCAAAGACTAATGACGACGGAGGACTAGGTTAGGTTAGGTTATGTTAGATTAGGTTAGGTCATTACTTCATAACCGTAAAGACTAATGAAGATTGGAGAGTAGGTTAGGTTAGGTTATGTTAGGTTAGGTTAGGTTATGTTATGTTATGTCATTACTTCATAACCGCAAAGACTAATGACGACGGGGGAGTAGGTTAGGTTAGGTTAGGTTAGGTTAGGTTAGGTCACTATGAGATTTTGAAAAATCACTTAACTGGACTTAATGAAATAACGGCGAAACTTTAAAAAGTAGGTGGATGTGTCCTGCAACCATTTCGAAAATCGTAGGAGATATAGAACTTAAGATTTTTTTAATGCTAGATTTTTCAGCACATTTAATAAGATTGCAACTTGATCATCTTTGTTGTTTTAAATTTTTGATATATGGTTTTCATTTTATTTGGATTTAAAGGGATTAAATTTGAAATTTTGAAAATCTACTCAAGTGACTCAACAATTTAATGCCCTGAGTATGATTTTACTTTTTACAGTATTTTAATTTTTCCTACATTGGAATGTACAGCTCTAATTTAAAATTGCATGAAACCTAAATTTTAATACATTTCTAGCCACTATTTTAAACACATATTTATAAAACTGCACACCACAATTTTTATTTTAAGATGTTTAAAATGATGTACAGCTAACTCCCAACCCACAAATATATCTTTTTAAAACAAATTTCAAAAACCATTGCACAGTAGTTCAGTGCTTCACATAGTATAACTACGGGCCGAACAATCTAGCTGGATCTTCACCTTCCTTCATATAGTCTTGGGTTAGATCTCTCTCTTTCATCTCTCCTATCAAATCTTTTTTGACCAACTCGTGTTCTCTTCCGACCCAGACGCTATCAGACTATTTGAAAGATACAGGACTATATTTTATGTTCTTTTCTTCTTTTTGTTATAAGACGGTAATATATATTGTGAAGTTTAGACTACACGATCATAACATTTTTTGATTCTCTACATAGGCTACTACTAACTATAAAATATTTCCACTGAATATTTTTCGAATTTCAATTTGCACATGTCGTTAAACGATGACATTATTCAGCTAATCTCTGATAAGTTGTTTTGGATAAAGTACATATTTTTCGTGAATTTACAAATGGTGATATAAAGCCTTAACACGAGTGAGCTTCGTAACAATAACTTCGCACAGTCTGTAAAAGATTATTTAGCTAAAAGTAGAAATCAACGACCTACCGCATTTTAATTCGCTGGTACCATCTCACGGCGCTTATCCTATAAGTCATTATTTTAGAGATTTACATTTGTATAATAATAAAGTGAATATGTGAGGTGAAGTTGTCGTGCTGGTGTGCAGCCAGACAGAAGGACAGAAACAACGACTTCGTGTACCATGATCATGGCAGTGAAACGTGACATTCAGCCAATGAACCTTGACATCCAAAATGTCCTTTCCCCTCCTTTCCTCTTCCACTTCTAGTAGATTGAATATTTAGAACAAAACTGTCGGTGTGCCGGCTCACCGATCAGCTGTCAGTCTGACTTTTGAAAGAGGCGGATGGGTTAAGTTAAATTCGTTCTGTTGTATTATTAGTTCAGTCCGTTTTAGGAGGAAAAAAACGCAAAAATAGACAATTAGGTGGCAGCTCAATTTTTCCACTTGACATGTTTTTTTTTATGTAGAATAAATATATCACATTTCCACCAAAATCAAACCCGTGATAAAATTGCTAGCACCTAAAAACTGCCCACTTTTTCGTTGTTGCTTACATAAAATCATCCATTCGGTTTCCAAATGTTTTTATTCCTGAAGCCGCTAGAGGGAGGAAAACTCCCAAACCAATGTAAATAAGCTGCCCAAACGAACATATTTTGATTAAACTAACATTTCGAGACACTTTTTTATTCGTTAATACAAACGTTTGAAGTACCTTCTATAAGAAACAAAATTACAATTTTCTCAAAATCGCTTCTAACGATTTTGATCAAATTTAATTCTTCCAAATATGAAAGGCAGATTATTCCCTATCGACTTCACTAATTTTGTTTAAATTTTCGTAAAATGTGAAGATTAATGTTGACTAAATTATGTCTCCTTTTTTTAAAAAAAAAATATCAACAAACTTTCTGTTATGGAAGCAAAACACAAAATACAGACTTACTCAAATTTGATCATATTTTGCTAAAATGTAGCCTCTAAAGACTCAAAAAAAAAATGTACGAACGTTATTTCTAAGTAAATATAGAATTAGAAGTTATCTATAAAATAAAAAGGTCAAGCGAGTGTTAAAACCACACGATGTAGTGTCCATAGGCATTAGGAACAGTTAATTTTTTAAAGTAGAAGTCTTTTAAATTGTCTAGTTGCAACATATAATTTCTTCTTTAAATAAACCACATATTCGTAATCAGAACGACTTCTAATTTTATTTGATACTCCACACCTAATATTTCCAAAAAAAGTTGCTAACTCCATAGTTTTTTACCCTAACTAGCCCAAGGTCATTTTTTGTTACCGACATGTGGGATAATACAAAGAATATAAAGAAAAAGTGTGAAATACGAGTTACTGACTGTAAAATACGAAATACGTCTTGACTGTATATACCGGTTGCGACTTGCAGACAAACAGACAAATTTAAGAACCCCTGTTTTATCTACGAACCTAAATAAAGAGAAATCAATTAAAATACAATCCATTTTTTAATGGCTTTTGATTTTTTTGTCTCCCATTAAAAAAATAAAAAAAAAACTTCTTAAGATATGCATTAGTGGTTTAATTAAGTTGTATGCGTCAGAGAACAAACTATAATAAAAGATTTCGCACTGCAATTTAATTTCAAATACATTTTTTTTCCAATTTGTAGGTCACGTCGTGTTCAAGTTGGGGGGGGGGGCACGATATCTGACACTTCAAAATTGCCTTAGCACCAACATATTATTTTTTCGTCAAATAAACATACATATTCATAATCACAATAACTTCTAGTTTTATTTGATTCCTCATACATAATATTTTCCAAAAATTCAACTCGATAGTTTTTGTCCCTCAGCTACCCTGAGGTCATTTTTTGTTAAAGTTTTTTCCTTTATATGTGGGACAATACAAATAATGAGAAATTTGAAATATATGGGAATTATTATCTTGTGTAAACTGGTTGCGACAAACAGACAGACAGATACGCTCGTGAAATTATAAGGGTCTTTGATTTTACCTACGGACGCTAAAAACACAAAGTTATTAAAGACGAGATTTCTCAAAAACCGGCTTAGTGATTGTGGTGAAATGTGAAAATTATTGATACTGATTTAAGCATATTTGAATAAAAGATATTTACTGTTCAAGAATGATTGGGGAAAACGAAAATAAAGCATGAACGTCGTTATAAATACTCAATTTCAATGAAATACGATACATGCAGTTACCCCTACATTAACATTATATATATATATATATATATATATATATATATATATATATATATATATATATATTATTGATTTTTAAAAAATGTTTGATTTTTGCAAGTGTGCTTGTGTATGTTACAAAGTTTGTGCAAAATTAAACACCTACTTTTTTTCAAATTAAACTATGAAAATGCTTTTCTTAAACTATAAACCTTTTCACTTTTATAGTAGAAGTGGTTGCAGGTTTCAACTATCATCAAAAAACATTATAACTTTGTAGTTATCGGTGAATGACCTAAAATTTATAAAAAATTGTATTTATCTCATTTTAGAAAACTCATTATTTACTAATTTACTAATCAAATCGGTTTATGCGTACTTCCTAAAATTTAAAATATCACAACTCACGAAATAATATTTTCGTCTATTGTTAGAAATTGGATAACGTTGGTTTTTAACCCACTGAGTTCGAAACTTGTATAATTTGTACTTGGATTGAAAATGTAAGTATTTGCAAGAAAAACTATTTTATTTAACTTTGACAAGTTTAAGTGAGATTTGATATAAATAAAATGAAATTATTTGTTATAAACTGAATCCAATTGAATTTAACTACCTCTAAAATTAAAGCAATAATATTTCTGTTCAAATTTGAGAATACAGAGTTGTTTGGAAGTGGTTTGTTTTTTTGCTTGTTTTCCATCACAGGATCTCTTAACAATTTGTACCTCTTGAGCTCAGCAGTGTGTAGTCTCATTTAGAAGCATTCAGGATGAAGCAATTACGTCATTATCTCAGCGGTAAGTAAGCAAGTAAGTAGGGACACGCAGGACAAGAGTTGAGTAATTTACTTCTTCTCTTTTACCAAAATTACTTCTTGAGTTCATTTTATTTCTTAGTGTGTACAATTTGTAAATTATATTTATGTTCAAATATAATGTCATTTTTGAAAAAATATATATATAATTAGCCCTACAACTAAAATGTTCAACGTATTTTTTTTTTTTTTTTTTTACTTTCTCAGATATACTTAGGGAAATTTATGTAATGGAGAAAAATCGATGTTGCATTATGTGAAAAACGTGGTTTGTGAATGATGTGCAATGTTCTATAGGCTACATGAGAAGATCTGTTTCAATCAAATTTGGTGAATCTCAAGTGGCTATTTTTAAATTTTCGTGATATTGAAAATTTGAGGCTAGCTACCATAAGAACAAATCAAAGTATTCCGATGGTCTCAAAATCAGGTCGAAAATTTTAATCAAATTTTACTAACCTTTATGGACACAAACACAACATACAGGTTTCCATCTAGCACAAAAATTACGGTCAAAAAGAAAAATGAAACATGAGTACCCTAGTAAAAGTTCTAACATCCTAAATTATCTTTCAAACAATTACTAAAAAGATCAAGTTGATTGGTACCATCATGCTACTAACCCCGCCAAAAACTTATCCTATAAATATAATGCCCAAATTTGGGTGTCTTTTGCCTTGTAGGAAATGTTAAATTGTTTTGGTAGATCAAGGTGTCTTACTCAACATACGTAGCGTAAAGTTTGATTAATACAGTTGTGACACAGGTTTTCTGAACCTCATAATCGCGTACTTTCTTGACGTCGGCTAGGCCCTAAGGGGCTTTGTAGGTGTATAAACCACTTTGTCTCAGCTCTGGTGGTAGAAATGTAGGGTTGGTAACATTACATGCAGAATTGAAATTTACAAACTTATATACAATTTAATGTGTTATAAGTTGAATAACACAGAAGATACATTTTTTAAAAAAAAATGTTAAATTGGCCGTGATTTTGACATTTTAATTAGATTTGTTTGATTTTCGGAGCAAATTAATGTTTTCTTGTTATTTAAAGGTGAAAAACCTCTCGATCGTCATTGCTTTATAAAACAAAACAATAAGAAACATCGAAACCTCAAATAGAATCTGGTTTGGAAAAGAAAATATTTGCTCACGAGAGACTGGATAAGAAAAGACGAAAATGAGAGAGAGAGAGAGAGAGAGAGAGAGAGAGAGAGAGAGAGAGAGAGAGAGAGAGAGAGAGAGAGAGAGAGAGAGAGAGAGAGAGAGAGAGAGAGAGAGAGAGAGAGAGAGAGAGAGAGAGAGAGAGAGAGAGAGAGAGAGAGAGAGAGAGAGAGAGAGAGAGAGAGAGAGAGAGAGAGAGAGGGGGGGGGTAGAGAAAGGGAGGGAGGGAGAGGGAGAGAGAGGGAGAGGGAGAGAGAGAGAGGGGAGAGAGAGAGAGGGGGGAGAGAAAGGGAGGGAGAGAGAGGGGGGAAAGAGAGGGAGTTAGAGAGAGAGAGAGAGAGAGAGAGAGAGAGAGAGAGAGAGAGAGAGAGAGAGAGAGAGAGAGAGGGAGGGAGAGAGAGAGATCTCACCTAAGACTACATGAAAAAGGTGTAGAACCGGCTATTGCCTCGTCCCTCGGGATTGCCAAGCCCGTACTCTAAATGAGAGCTTGTTAAGGATAGTGGTCATTAAGTTTAATGATATAAATATAATTTGTATGTCCTCTATTAATAGTGCTTACGTACAGAAGACAACGACGACGGACGGCTCTCTTTTTCGGTTTTCCGAAGCCATTACTCGTGAAGATGAGTCAAAAAATAAAGGGTAAACTTTTTGTAATTACCTTACTCTACATACATAGTAAAAATCCCAATAGCAAATAGCACTTTTTTGTTCCTCTAAAAGTAATATTTACAATTTTTTTAGAACTAGCTTTACTTTTTTGAAGAGTTTATTTTTGATTTATGGATTTATCTGTGAGAAATCCACAACGTGTTGCACGGCTTATTTAAATAAACACATTTAAACTTGACTTCCAGAAAACTAGTCCATTGTGACCTACGTTCAATTGTATTTACATAACCTCGCTACTCTTGTAATAGGCCTAAGTAAATCAGATGTAATGTTGGATTGCACAACTTGTGTTATACTACTAGCAACATTTAAAAACCAA
Organism: Aphrophora alni; assembly: GCA_963513935.1. Lineage (NCBI taxonomy): Eukaryota > Metazoa > Arthropoda > Insecta > Hemiptera > Aphrophoridae > Aphrophora > Aphrophora alni. Next base: position 103,245,041 of record OY740770.1, on the reverse strand, counting down.
ATATTTTAGACCATTATGACGTCAAAGAGGTTACTCAATGGTATATCCTGGTGCCACACCTATTCTATACGTAATGGGTACTATAATCATATGCTTGTTGACATTTGGTATTCACATTGTAAGACAGGCCGGATCAATTAAGTCGTCTGAGATAAAATAATAAATTGTAAAATGTTAAAATAATATTAATTTAATAGTTTCTGTTAATTTTTTTTTGAAATCCAATTTAATTTTAAACGAACACTTTCACAACTGGCGATTAATTCTACAATCATTTATTTATAATTTATGGAGAAAATGTAGAGCAAAATAGAACTATCTTGATCAGAATTATTTCATTAAAAAAAAAAAAAAAAGAGAAGAAGTACTTATAAAATAATGAACAATGGATGGAAAAATATTGTCGTCTGAAAACATATTTACACAAACGATTTAAAAGGGAAATTTTTGGTGTCCTTGGATTTTATGAGGAAGCAAAACATTGCCTCTTTCCAATAAATTATGGAGTAAACTGAAAACCACACAGTTCCAAATGATGAGAAGCATAATGAGAATAAATATAGCTTAAAATCAGCCATATACAAAGTACATTTGGAGAAATTGTAGATCTAGAAAATGAAGCACACAAATTAAAATGGAAATGGTCGGGACACGTAGCAAGAATGGGAGGACAAAAATGGCAAAAATGTTCTCTGAATGGACATAAGAGAAGACATGGAAGAATGGTAATGCAATAACTAGATGAAATGACGGACAAAGTAGGATGAGGCTGGTAGACACACTAGCAAGGAGGTTAACTTATGTTGTGTCCTGGTTGTACCAATTCTGAGGTACCTAGCTGGTTCTACACGTTTCTTCATGTAATCTAGGGTTAGATTCCTCTCTTTCATCTTCCCTATCAGGTTTCTCTTGACCAACCCTTGATCTTTCCTGACTCTGGCGCTATTAGAGTATTCGAGGGCTAGGAGTTACTTTATTTACATCCTATCTTTTCAAGTAGAAAAAATTGTTAGTTTTTTTGTTGATGTGCATTTTATCCTCCGTTTGTTAAGATGGTGATTTCCGCAGTAGTTTTCTATAAAAACCGGTATGTCATGTAGATTAGTTCAAAGGAGAATGACTCTGAAAGGTATCCTTTAAAAATAACACGTGGATATTGAAAATATTGTCTCCAAAATTATGACTTTTTCACTATATACTTTCTTTTATTTATAAAAACTTGATTAGTAAAAGTATAATAATACCAATTTGAAATATGCTAAATATAAATTTTCTTCCACAACCCATTTCCATTCCCCCTCCCTTTTTTTCTGGGCCACCCTATAATGTAGGAATTTTATAGAAATAACTTCCATATTGAGTTTAATTCAGATTACTAAATAATTTGGTTTATCGAATAAGTGAGATTTTTATCATTCGGCTGTCCTCGGGTTCATTCGTTATAAAAGAATCGTTCATTACCCATCCTATCACTGTTTTACTCACACATGAATATTGGTGACCCCTCATATGTGTTCACTTTGTTAGTACCAATAAATTAAGCTGTCCAGATAAATTTTTAGCGAATTTAAAATCCATTAAGCGCGGTGTGAAATTACATAACACAGAAGAAGAATAAATAAATAATTTGTGTAAGGAAGTAAAGTTTTACAAGCTATGAAAAACCCATTAGCTTTTTTTAATGTGATTATTTTCAAGTAGGAATCCCTTTCTGGTAAAATTGAACTCACCTAATGTTAAACTAATTTGTTATTCAGCTGAGTTTCATTACACAGGAACTTTTAATATATGTCATTATTGTTGTCATGCAGGGTTGTCGGATTACAATTAAGAGAAAAGAGAAAATAATCGTACATAGGGGAAAACTATTGTATTTAAACTAAATACAGGTTTATTCTTAAATAGCATTAATGAGTGGCTTTATAGGTAAGATAATTTGTAAAGAACATATGATCGGTCTCACTTTTTTCCTTTTATTTCATATTTTTCTTTGTGCAACTAGTGGGCAAAGTGGCACTTTTTTAAACGAGAGAAAAATGTTGACGCACGAGGCTTGCCGAGTGCATCAATTTTATCGAGTTTAAAAAAGACACTTTGCTCACGAATTGCACATTATACTTTGTCTACAGTTGTTATTTTGTGACAAATAATAACATACCTACAAATAAAATATGTGCTCCAATGAGTAGAAGTTCTCACGTCAAAACTGAGGTTATTTATGAATATTACAAATAACTTAGGTGTATTGTTGAGGAAACGGGATTGCCAACTTCAAAACTCGGCAAAAGAAAAATACTCTCCGTGTACATACACTGTCAATCATCTTCATGAGTAATTACCTCCCTTTTCAACTTTAAAACGTTGTTTTGTTGTTTATTTATGTTATTTTACATGAAAGAATTAATCTAACCTACATACGGGACATTTCCTGTATATTATAAATCAATTCAAATAAACGTAACCTAAATTTCGTTTTGTTCGGTTGCCATTCGGAGTGTGCAAAGTAAAACTGTTGAGAAATCAGCTGTTTTGCAAACTAATTTAAATGAACAAAATGCCACTTTCTCAACAACTGTAGACAAAATACATTTTCGAAAGTACTGAATTATACATTGAATATTTTCTTTGACCCCAATGTTTAATATTAATTAACTCAATAATGGTTAATAAAGAGAAAATAAAATTTTACAATAAATGGTGTCAAAAGGAAGATGATTTTAAATTTGCTACAGCCAAATATCTCAAAAAATTATATATCTGTATTGTAAAAGTATACCTGTTTACCTTCATATTTAACCTAATCTGGTAATTTCATTCCCTAAATTAACTTTATGAATGTTGGGACCTTGTTAAATCGCTTTCTTTCTTATTCTCACAGGACGGATGCATCCCAATTTAAAAAAACCGTTTAAAAGATAAAATCTTCAAATATAGGGCCAACAAGAATTTTAGTTTTTATTGTAAATAAAAAGTTATGTATAGACAAGAGAAGAAAGTGCTGAAACAACTATTTTAGTATTTTAAAAATTTAATCCCTAAAGGAGTTTTTTCAATCTCGAGACCTATCTAAATCGCTTTCTCCCACACGAAAATTGTAGAATCACCCCCATTTCAACAAAATCCTTCCATCGGTTTTTTAGTCAAAATTTTAAAACATTTAAAAAAAATACTCGTTAAATCGTAATGAATGGTAATTTTGGAATGAAAATTCAGCTGATTACAACGTTTAATGTTAAATATTATTGGAAATAAATCCAATATGGCGGCAGTAGAAAAAAACTTTAAAAACTAGAAATTATAATTCACAGATACGAAACTACTTCTGTTAAAGTAGCCCTTCATTACAAATGTAAACAGGTGTAGATATCTTTTGGTATATTCTTTATATTTCACATGAACTATCTTCAAGATAATCTACCCTGAGGAATGTGATATGTATTTTAATTATATGTAAATTTCGTTATAAAAATACGCAAAACACATTCGTTCCATTGACGAGTTTCTTCAAACAAAAACAAAACTTGTTAAACCTTCGAAGCATAAATGTATGCATAGCTTTATTTTCAGCTGTCATTTCAAGATAATTAGGCTTATGCTGGTTTCCGTTATCATTTGTCTCATTAATTGGTACTTAGCTGTGTTAGGTCACGCCCCAGCAACGTTCACGATCTGTTAAACAAATATCGTTGCTACGTTTTGTGTGTGACAACAGTAACTTATGTATTATTTACTTCCCTATTATTAGGTTACTTCGAATCTCGTGGTGTATTTAAATTTTAAAAAGAATCTTTTCCGAAGGTCTTATTTTACCTTTGTAAAAACACATCTATAAGAATTCCAGAGAGATCTGCGCTACAACTCAAATGGCTGGATCGATTTTCCTAAACTTCTTTTGTAATAGAAAGCCCGATTTATACATTTCTAGCTTCAAACAAATTTTGTTTTTTTTATTCTCCTTTTCGGACAGATAATTATTTTTCTTTTTTAGATTTAACAATTTAGTTGTAAAAAGCGAGTATTTCATTTTCACTTTCTTTTTTTGTATTGAAAAATTACACCAACATTTTGTATACTCAGTATTAACATAGGCTTTAATAATAATAATACATTTTTCACCCTATAAGAGAGTAACAATTGGAGTTATAAAATAGTTCAACATTTCACAATTTTCAAATTTCATCACGAAAAATTTAAAAGGGCTGACGTAAAGTTCAATTTATTTTCATTAGGAACAGATTTTGATAAATAATAATTTTCTAGTTCATTTTGATACGCTGAACACAATTTTATCGCTAGTTTTAATTTAAATCAAAAAATTTAATGTTTTAAATTATCGTAATATAAATTTTGAATTACACCCCTTATATTTTTAGCCTCTCTCGTATACTTAGTATAGATAAATGTTTGTGATGGGTTAAAATAAGTATGATTTTTTTTTATGGAAATATTATTTTAAACGCTCTATAAAAAAAAAAGTTTTGGTAATGACACATTTGCCTGTTTATATTTAATGCTGTGTAATTTTGGTATGTGCAAGGTACTATTATTTGATTTTTTTTTAATGTTTTCTACAACTTAAAATTTGAACATTCTTGCAGTAAGAAAAAACATACAATTTCGATTTTCTCATAACCGGCTAAAACTATTTTGATGAAATGTAGAACCAAAGCACTCTAACAAAACATTTTGCTCACAATCCTCTCATAATTTCGTTCCATGAGTTAACATTAAAAAAATTATCTTTGGAGCTTCTTAAAAAATACACAGTTTCTTAAAATTGATTCTACCGATTTCCGTAAAATTTTGGTGAAACACGAAGATTAATGGTTTCCAATTGCAAGTGAAAAAAATCTGATTATAAATAATTGGAAAAAGAACTAAATGAACTATGACCCTTCATTAAAAACTTGATCTCAAATACGATATAAGCTTAGAAGGAATTTACAACAAGGAAGGAATTTAGGCTCTCTTTATAAATATTTTGTATACAAAATTTCACAAAAAGGTGATAAGGATGTTTTCAACACCATTTTATCACCTATAAGAAATACATCGGAATATACTTAGTAATAGTCGGCAAAAAACACAAAGTAATCTTGACCACAGTTATTGAATCACTCAATTTACAATTACCTCCAAATTTGGACTTTTATATTTGGATTTTAGTATGGATATGTGAGAAAGTTTGTGCTATTTCTGTTTCAATAAGAATGACGAAGAAAGATAGGAAATCTGAAAATAACGTCTTTCTTCGACGTAAGTATAAAAATAAATATTTGATACGGTTAACGATGCAATAACTTAATCATAAAGATATTTTTAATCTGTTGCTAATGACTTTTATCAACTATTAGTGTCTAGGCTTTCAATGTGATATATACGTAATATAGGTGGTGCCATTTCTCGTATCGACCCATTTGTTTGATTTTGAGCTTAATTACCTCTTAACTTAAAATTCAATAATTTGGAACAAAATAAATTACATTTTTTAAAAAATTAAAATGATAATCTAGAGTCATTTTTCTCTCCAACATGTACATAGAATGAAGAAGAATGCTATGTGATATGTCAAAAATACCAGATGTTGATTGTTTCGCGAATATTTGTGTTTTTCCTCTAAGCCTGCATAAAGTTGGTTTTGGAAATGATCGCCTGTGCGACGTTCCACAGACCAAATAAGGGAACACATTTTAATCAAATTTGGTAAGTTTATGTGGAAAGGTGTCGAGACGATTTATCAAACACTCAAAATGTGGGAGTATTTAATTGCATAAGACCAAAATATAAATTTCCCGCAATAACCCAACAAAACGTGATTATCACCATCCCGATTCGGAAGTTATGGGTAAAATTTCAAATTCGATTCTACCAATTTCATTCAAAATTTAGTGAAACATAAATGATCCAAAGCACTGTTTAAAGTAGTCAGTAGTGGACGATTACGTTATGATGTTTTTGGCGAATTGATAAAGATACAATTGAAAATACCACGAGTTATAAATATAATTAGAGGCTAATGGGGTGTGATGTAGATCCTTTCATAGAAGAGAAAGCGCTTAGCGCCGTACCTTCTTACCTCACGATTAGCCAACGTAGTGGTGACCAATCACTGCAGCAGAGTCAGTAAGCAAAAGAAAGGAGTTCCTGGCAGGATAATGTCCTTCGACTTCAGAATAAGAACTTACTATGCAGTTGAAACGGTGGAGTCTGTTATTCTTAGGTGTCGTAGCTTCAGATGGTGTAGCCATAGGTGGTAGGAGGGCACAAGGTTAAGGGTGTACGGATTTTTTTCGTCAGAGAAAAAGAACTTTAGTATAACGAAGTTGTCGAAAGAAGCAACCCAATCTCCGATGAAGAAAATGAATAGGGAAGTGACTGTCTTAAGGTTAGAAGATGAATCTTCAATGTCTAAAGGAGCTAACTTCTGCAGTAAATTCCGCGGTTCAGAGTGAATAGGAGGGAGCCACCTTACTGAACTTAGATGCTGAGGCCTTATAAACCCATACATTTTAAAAATCTTCATATAGCAAAATCAAAAAGCAACTTAAAAATATTGAGGTGGAACTCTTTTGTTTCTACATTATGTTTCTTGAAGGAATAGTTAATAAGTCAAGTAAATCATGGAGATGGAAGAGCTTCTAGGAAGTCATCAGTTTAGAGGGCTCAATCAACTTAACTGCCACTGAACAAAGAACGCTCTTTAGTTAATGTGAAGAACTATCTTATTTTTTGTGTTAAGCGATGATAACCGAGATATTTTCGTTTTCTTAAAACAACAAAACATAGTTAACGCCGTAAAAACCTTAACAAACCGTTTGAAACCGACAGAAAAGCCGGGTGAATTGTATGATATCATCCCGGCAAGTTATATAATCGAAAGCCGGAAGAGATGGAAGGTCGCACAGGAGATGGGTTATCTGTGTGATACAATGATAAAAATGGCGATGGGTAGATCAGGTGTCTGGATTATGTAGAGAAAATGGTCAAAGGAAACACTGTAAAAATATTTATGTTAGTGGGAGAATTGTTGGTAGATTCCCGAAGAGATGGTTCAAGGATGTGACGTAAGACCAAAGAGTGATAGGGGTCAGCTGAAGAAAAACCGTCGTCCAAGATTGAAGGAAATAGAAGAAGCTTTTGGAAGAGAGATCAAAAAAACAACCCAGAGTTGTAGCTCAAGTAGGACGCTTATAGGATAGGTCAGAAGAGAGCGCTCTTTGAAGCAGGTTAAGGTTAGGTTAGTTTAGGTTAGTTTGGACTATACAGAATTGTGTAAGGTAAGGCAATGGATAAAGAGAGAAATACATTGTTGCCAGTTCTAACCTGGATAATGGAGACTAAATGAGATTACTGTTTGCATAAAAAGTTATCTATCATTAAACAATTCGTGGTAATTACAACCAAAACCTGTTCGGAGCGTTTGCAACCGTACTTCCTCTGAAAGTACTCTTATAATGAAAGTAACCGTTTTCCTGTTTTATCTTCAAAGATTAACACTATATGAGATTGAAATATTCAGATATAATAATAAATGACATCTAATGCCTCGTAGATTAAAATGAGTTATAATTTTATAGTTTACATTGTAAACTTCAATAATGCGGGTAATTTATGAGCTTTGTTTACACTAGATGCACCGGAAGTGAAGTTGAGTGAGGTTAGTGTAGACTTGTTATGTAGGAATATCCGGTACGTTATGTTAGGTTATCAAAGACCGCCGGCGATGGCATTGTTTCGTGGTGGACAATGACAATAATGTGGTGGAAGCCTGACGCGGCCACTTTGACCAGGACTGTTTTATTTACTTGGCTGTTGCAGCGTTCCGTCAATGGTTTATTGTGAAATGTCGTTACAAATTTCTATGAAAATTTAATTGATTGTCCATTGTTTTATGTCTTTGTAATTTGACAGTTTTTAAAACGTTATTTATCAGTATAGAATGTTAATACGTTTAAATTAATGGGTTTTGTTTTCCCATGGGTTATGCATATTAAGTAAGTCCTATCAATTTAGGAAATAAATTTGGGAATCATAATATAAAAATATAACCAGGGGAATATCTAGACAAAAATCGAAAGAAAAATCAATGCTCGAGTGATTATCGTTGTTTAGATGTCAAAAAGTGAAAAAATGGCTCATAAAAGATTTTGTTTAAATTATTTTGCTACAAAGAAGAAATTTGTCAAAATTTCATTTTATTTTTTCGAGAAATGAAAACGCGTATTTTCCGAGATATAACTGTTTGAAAAATCTTAACGTAACCTGTCTCTGAGAGTCAGTGACATAAAAGTAGAGCGAATTGAATTTGCAGATACATTTCCGAGAATGGGAGGGGTGGGGGCACTCTCCTCATAGGACCAGAATCATTCTGTGGCCTTGGATATGCCTATTTTAAAGAAATACATGGGAAACCGAGATAGCAAATCTATTTGAAAAATATCTGGGCTAAGACAACCCAAAGAGCTCCTGGGAAAATTCCCCATTTGTGTGGAAGTAGGTGGTCATAATAGATTTCTCAAGGTCGCGTTATAATTCATCCCTATATCACAAGAACACCAAGCATAAAACGAAATAATGTTTTGGGTTTATTGTCAATAACTCGGTTAAACAATTTTTAATCATATTGTTTCAAAAACAGCATTGAGATGCTAAAGTTGTTTTTTTTTTTTAGTCCTTGGACCTAAAAATATCAGCTGAGGTCGAGGTCATCAGCTGTTATTTTGTTTATACGAATTCATTAACTATTGTAAAGAAGCTATAAAAACAACCGATACTCTCGATTGTAAATAACCGATAAAGCAGCTGTTACCATCGATTTGAAGGTAAATAGGTTATAATATTTTAGTTTTTGTGAAATTTCTTTTTATATTGTTTGCAATATAACGAAAAATATAGTTAATCACTAGAACCAAAAGAAGCGTTTCGATCCTTGCTAATTTTCAAGTTAAACTTGAGCTTGTATCGAAAAGTTTCACCTTTGGTCCTAGTGATGAAGTATACTATTAATTTGTCGTTAGAAAAGAAAAATAATTTCTTATGTTTCTCAGAAATTCAAAAGTATACAGAGATTGCACAGATAAATTCCCAAACTGTGGAAATATTATTACTTTATCACTAGAGAAAGTTATATGATGGGTCAAACAAAACATGTTTGGTGGATATTTCAGTTTTGAGATCATCCGAATCCGTAAAAGAGGTTTTTGAAATCATGTCCGTCTGTCTATCACCTGTCTCTGTCATATGTGCAGTGTTCTATATCCCAAATTCGTGGATAGATTTAAATCAAAATTGGTATGTGCTATTTCTCGCACAAAATCGACTTTGACCACATCTCGGTATTCTTTTTTTTAATCGGCTTTAAGCATTAATTCAAATGTTAGTTAAATGTGAATATTAATCTCCTTAATCCGAATCAAAAATCGCAAGTAAAAAATATTATTGTTTCAAGAAAACAATTAATTGGTAAAAAAAAAAATAATAAAAAAAAAATAACGTTAACCACCGCTATTAAAATTTTTTAAATGAAATACGATTTACGCTGAGGAAAGTTTAAGACACAAGCGAAGCAAATCAAGTCCCTTATTTAAATATACAGTAAACGGTAAATATTTTTAAACGGTTGCCCGTTTGGCCGGTTAATCCGAGGTTCCCGTGAAAAATCGGTTTTCGATTTTAAATTTTCCGTTTAACAGAAATTCTACTCTAAATTTTTTTTTTCACAACTCCATGGTTCATTTTTCACTTTTTTAAATAACTACCCAACTGACTGCAATTTTCCCCAATTGATTCAATAACCGTAATTTTATTTTATATTCGGTGTGGTACATCAATATACGAAGTTCATAGTTCATATTCATATTAGTGTTTGACAAATAATCATATAATAACGGTTTGGGGAAGATGTCGTTGGTTACTCTGTTTTGGTTTTGTATTAAGGAAAGTTATGGGAATGTTTGAATCAATTGATTAAATGTTCGTGACTCTCTCACAGTTACTGTAAAATCGCTATTACTTTTATTAGTTGTGACCGTGGTTTGGCTCGCAAGAACAGCTGACCGGAACTGCAGCTATGTTGAGCAGACCACACTAGACAAACGGAGAAGTAATCCGTCAGTACACATGGTGCGAGTGTCTGTCTCGTATTAATTTTGGTTTTAAAAATATATTCTAAATTACACCATGTTTATTAATTAATTGGAGACATACCATTCGGGGGTTTTACCGCTGGCCCAATCCCCTAATCGGACGGTCGATGTTCGTATCTAAACGAGACAAATTGAGAATGAGTAACGCGCAAGTTCAACTATCTTGTTAACTAGTGTTTGTGTTATGTGAATATTTAATTAGTAATTAGTAATTCGATACTGTAATATTAAGTAAATTAATCTCTTCAGATAGGGTACATGAGCACATACCTGGGGTAACTATTTAGATTTGAAAATGGGTATGGGCCAAAAGCAGTATCGCATTTGTTAGGACCCTGGAGTCGGGTTCTAATGAAATTATTAATTTAGGCAAAGAATGGTTCAGTTTTAAAATGTTTGTATTGAAGAAACAGGGTTTCTCTCTAGTAAATTATTGACTTTAATACACATAAAATCTCTTTAGTAAACTATTGACTCTAATACATATAAAATCTCTTTACTAAACTATTGACTCTAATACATATAAATCTCTCCTATAAATTATTGACTCTAATACATATAATAAACCTCTGCTATAAATTATTGACTCTAATACATATAAATATTGACATGTAATACTAAACTAATTTTGTAGTTAAATATTCTAAGTTCTCGATCCAGAGCTATCTCAATGATTATAACAGAATATATACTTTAAAATGAATTACAAATATATAAATAGGACAGGTTTCATCTGAGCTGTGACCAGCGCGTGGAGGGGAGGTAAAGTTTGTAGTTCGAGACCGCGTAGGGACTGAGGCATTGTAGGGGAAACCGTCAGCGCCGGCTACTGTTTCCGATCCAGCGGTCTTGCAGACATCGTTGTTAGTACCAACACCCGACACAGACTGAGGCGGCCGCTTCCCTCACCACTTTACTGACGCCTAGACCCACTGTGCACCCAAACTCCACAACTCAGATGAAACCTGTCCATTTATACTAAATTGATTTACACATGGATCTTGCTCCAGCTTCCTAGTGCCGAACTCCCATTATTCCTTGCCGTGGTCCCTTGTAGGCCTTGTAGTGAATTTTCTTTAGCAAAAAATCTAATCCCGTGATCACCCCCCCCCCCCTCCTGACTCGTCCCTGGTCTCCCTGGTTTCGTTTTCCCGTCCGGCAGAGTCTCCGCCTCATCAAGTCTCTCCGTTAATCAACTCCCGGCAACCCTGTCCCAACTCCGACCGTCTAAAACTGACTGTCGATAACTCCCTGCTGAGTCTGACCGCTTTCCTACCAACCTTGGCATTTGTGATCATTTGAACCATACTCGTTGTTGATCATTTGTGAGGCACTAAAAGGTTAGAAGCTAAGCAATTACCTAACTTTGTGTACTTTGTCGTAATAATTGTTTATACTCTTGTGTCTAATGAATGAACTTAAAATAAATGTCTACTGCCTTTTAACTTAACTTAACTTAAAATTAACCTTATATCCTACATCCTAACACATAGTTAGTTAGAAGCTTAGACTTCTCTAACAGTGATTTTAGTACTTCTGTTAGTGTTTGTTTTCGTTTTCTAATATGAAATCATGAATTGAAATGACACTCAGCGGGTTCTCTATTAACTTCCGCAGTGTCGTTATTTAAGGTTATGTTAGATCTACTTGTATTTATTGTAGATTTTAATAAAAGGAAATTAACGTAAATGAGCAATGCTTGTGGAAACTTCAATCGCCAAACGAATAAAAACTCTACTTTTCACTATAAACACTTTATTTGTTTAATACGACGTTTAAATTACTAAAACATCATCTCTAATAATTAAAACAACTGAGAATAAAGACGGCCGTGGAAACGTTTTCTGGAACAAGTAAAGTATTTATTGGGAAAATTGTGTTTTCTTTCATTTGATACGATCATTGAAGTTATATCTAAGAAGGAGTCTTATATAGCTCATTTATTATGTGGTGGCGCTTGGAGGGAGGGCGGTCTGGCTTGGAGTGGGGAGGTTGTTTGTAATAGACTGTCTATAAACGCACTGACAAATGGACGGCGGAACACTAATTAACTCGCTTCCCCCACCACTAAAAAGTGTCCGGAACCTGTTTGCCCGATGAGGTCAAGCGCCACTACATACCAAATGACCTCTAGCATACGCCAATGTAAGTCTCAATATGTGGGTTGAACAGTTGTTGTTGTTAAGTGGGTTGAAGTTCAGAATCCGCTAGTGTGGGAGGAGTCGAAGCATCCATTACGACATGCTCTTCTTGAAGTTACCGAATGTGATCCTATAGATGGCAGCACTAGAACCTCTAATTTCTTAAAATCATAGCATACCCTAGAGATGGTTAATCTAATTAGTACAATCTAAAATGAATGATACTCGTAAACTTTAAAAGATAAAATATCAGCACTTAACAATGAGCTGTATGTGAAATTCTGACCTCTAAATACTCCGACGGGGGCTCACTGAGTGGACGAGGTTGACAATCCCGAGGGGACTTAGCTAGATCCACACACCGTTCTTCATCCATTCTTGCGTTAGATCTTTTTCTTCCATCTTTCCTATCCGTTTTTTCTTAATCAACTCTTGTTCTCTTCTGACCCTGACATTATTAGAGTATTTGACGGCTAGGAGTCTTTATTTTATGTGCTTTTATTATTTTTTTATAAGGTGATTACATGCGAGAGCTTTTTCGCCTTTATAAGAATGAAAAAATCACTCCAGGTACAACTCTTGAGTTGAAAGTTGTACCAACTAAAACTAACAAGAACATATTTTTTTTTTTTTTGGTTAGAATTTATAATCTCCAAATTATGTTATATTATGTAATATTTAACTATTCTTATCAAAGCATTTAACCTAATTTATAACAAAACAAATTAATAGTTAATAATAATACTATATAAATTGATAATGACAATTATTTTGATACCATTCAACATTTGATTAATGTTTTTAATGAGAACAAAACTAATTGGTATTATTTCACTGCGTTACTGAATTTTTAATACGAAATCATAATCACTTGTTGATAATATGTTACGGGTGTAACAATGTAAATCACTCTTTACTTAGCTATGATTGATCGGCAGCAATCAGCACTTTCACCATTACTTTAAAATCACTTAATTCCATCACTAATAGATTCAGATTCTATTTTAGATATTCCAAATATTAGATTACGTAGTATTTACTGATTCTTATCGTAGATTCTAACCTAATTTGTAACAAAACTTTCAAATTAATAGTCATTAATAATACTATATATATATATATATATATATATATATATAGTACTATTCTGATATTCCAACTCTGATATTCCAAATGTGGATAATTCAATGTTTACTTATTCTTATCATAAATTTAAACTTAATTTTTAATAAAACTTAAAATTATTATTCATTATAGGATGGATGGGTGAACAACGTGCAAAATCACTTCGTTTGCAACAAAATTGACCATAATAAGACCAATCGTCTTCAAATCTGAGATATATATTTTTTTAATGAAAAACGTTATTTTTCAAGCAAGTATTTAAAATTCTCACTTTATTTATCACCTTTGATGTTTTCAAATCTTTATTCGAATTCAAATTCGTTTTAAAAATAAATGACTACACCTACAGGCTATAGGTGTTCAAATTTTACAAAAACTATCGGTTTTCATAAGCTTTCCAGCCAATCACTAACCCTGATAAAGGTTAGTTCTGACAATGTAGGCATTTTCTTTCTTTTGTAGAGAATTTTTACCAACCTACTTTCATTACTGAGTATCAATTTAAAAAAAATAATTGTAAAAATATTATAATTAACCACTGTTGCGTGTCCATTAGAGAACCAAAATCTAAAATAACTACATATTTAATTACAACCTTTGTCATTCTGGAAACAATTATTCTATGAACAAATCAGTAAATTAGCGATTCCCTTATACTTTTGGAAAACTTATGAAAAGCTGTAGATTTTGTGCGATTTGAACATCTAATTCATTCATATGCACCTAATTTGTAAATAGTTCATATTATCAGTTTCAGACGAAGTTCATTTAGTCTTATAGGAAATTTAATGTAGTTTTTTTTAAATAGTGTGACTTTACTTGCTAGGTGAAAAATAAAGTGAGAAAAAAGAATTTTTAATTGAAAAGTCAGGTTTAAAAAAAAGGAAAAATATTTATATCTCGGAAAGCCCCCCCCCCCCAGCTTACACTCAATTTTGTAGCAAATGAAGTACTATCACCCTGATATTATTGCCACATTATTCACCAACATCCTGTAGTTTACCTCCTTAGGTTTTACTAAAAGTAAGTTCTTGGGTGACAATACCGAGATGTCTAACCTGGATCTACAACATTTTTTACCTGTTATTGGGTTAAATACCTCTCCTTCATCTTTTCTATCAGGTCTCTCTTGAACAACTCTTGTTCTCTTCTGAACCTAACACTATTATAGGATTCGAAAGCAATGATTTTATGCTTTTTTTTGTAAGACGATTATCAACGCGAGGTTTTTCGCCTTAAAAAAAATAAATATATTGTTATAGTATTTATAGCATAACACAGCTACAGCTTTTTAATGTAGTCTTGGGGAGATCACACTCTTTCATTTTTCGGTATCAGGCCTCTCTTGTCCAACTCTTGTTTTCTTTCGACCGTGACGCTATTATAAAAACATAAAAAGTATTCAAGAGCTAAAGATCTTTATTTTGTGTTATTTTCTTCCTTTTTCAAGGGGCAGAGAGGTTTTCTTCTTTTTTAAAAAACAAGAAAAAAACAGCTGTTATATCCCATGACAGTTATCGTTATGATGCTTAATGTTTTTCAGAAAATTTAATTGTTATTATTTGATTCCATTGATGTAAAGTTTTAGCACGAAATCATGAACACTGGTTGATAATTTGTTTGATAATAACGTATTTACTGATATAACAGTGGACAATCACTCAAATCACTCTTTATAATTTATATAGCAATCACCAAGTTCACCGTTACTGTAAAATCACCATTAATTACATTACTACAATAATTATCGTATTGATTCTATTACATTATATTGAATTGGGAACCTTCACACCAGATTGAAATGAGAATATCTACCTGTAAACTCGTTAGAATGTAGGGTCTGTGATAATGGAAGGACACAAAAAGTGGTCAAGAAGGATGGAGCAGGTAGAACTCATCCTATGTAACATAAGAAGGGTAGGCCAAGGGTTTTGGGGGAGGAAAATAAAAGAGAATAAATTAGAATAGGGTATGTCTGACAGTAATGTGTTGTGTTGTGAACACTTACAAGGGAGAAAGAAAACTGTAAGGAAAGATAGTTTAAAATAGAATTGCCAGATGTACGGTTGTTTATTTGTACAATGTTTTCATAATTTTCCTTTAAGGTGATAGAAAGCGAATTAATAGATCGTTATGAAATTATACAGATTGAGAAGGTTAGAAAAATGTAACTTTTTAATAAAAAAACAAAATTGGTGATACTTATTGGTAAAATCCAATCCCTTTTTATGTACAACCTAATTTACATGTCAAAAAAGGGCTTCTAAGGTGTATAAATCAACATTGTTATAAAATGTTGGTGTAAACCCATAATTTTGTTAAATGATTCCAAAATATATATATATATATATATATATATATATATATAGACTATATATACATACAAATTATGGCAAATGTTTTAATAATAGTACGACCAAACAATAAATTTAAACTAGTTGGCAAGAGTACAATAACTATCTGAATGTTAATCACCATTTAGTTACTTAATTCTGCAAATGTATTCTTTAGTTCTTAATTAAAGACTTTTATATTTTGTGTAAAACTGTTAATTTTAGATCATTTAAAACAGGGTGATAGAAAAGTTTGAAACCTGTTTGATTATTTTAGAATGAATACCACTATCAAAAAAAATTGGCTCATATATTTAAAAAAATACCTTTTATATACAGCCCAATTCCGAAAGGGAACCTCTATGACTCTATGAGTTTAAGTCAAAATTTTCAGTAGTAGTTTAACTCTATATTTTTCTATTAGAGGATTACATACAAAATCACGTTGGAAAAACATTTTGTTCGTAGTAGCCTACTTTTTTAATAATTAATCACTTAGAAGATATTGGCTCTCAAACGTTGTTGAAATTATAGCCACCCATAGAACCAACCAAACTTTTAGTCCAAAAAAAATGAAACAATGAAATAGAATTGTATAAATTAATTCTTAAAATTAAATTCTTTAAAATTTTTCCGATCAGAAGCTTGTTTTAATTCAAACGCTGAATGTTCTATAATTGCAACAACTTACGGTCAGTATCTTTAAAACGGTTACTTACATATTTTTCAATGTACTGTAATATCATCTTAGATTGTGATGTTCAATAAAATCTAGTAATAAAACTAATAACTGTTAACATTGAAAAATTTGGGCTCAACCTTCTGAGAGGGCTCTATTTGTGCTTACAAAATTGACCCTATGTAAAAAGGTAGTTCAATTTAAGCAATAAGTGCAGGCCCAATTCTTTTTCTACTGTTATTGGTTAAAAGGTTATCAAGCAATTTTTAAACTTTTGTAACACTCTCTATTTTGGTTCCGAATGGACAATTAATTGTACATAAAACATAAAACGTTTTAGAATTAAAGTTTCCATTTACAGAAGTAAGAAAGAATAGAACTTTTGCCTTGTGGTTTAAAGTTATTGGACAATTTGGACAATAGTAGTGTTCGTATACCACATAGTTTGTTGGATTATTTGTAGCCATGATATATATATCATATATATATATATATATATATATATATATATATATATATATATATATATATATATAAACTAATATAAGACGATTCAAGAGTATGGCCCAACGCTGGTTAGGTTAGGTTAGGTTAAGTACCAAGAACATAAGAAATCCTAAGATTGGGAAATAAAACTAAAACTATAAGTCTAAAAAAGAACTGAGGCAAAAACTAAAGTTAATTTTAGTTTCCAATATGGTTATGTTGGCTCATTTCATATTTTTTGTCATGTTCTAGGTTTATCACTTGTTAACTGTAGTTGATCCATACTTTCAAAACGTCGTATCTACATTTTTATATACACAAATGATAGCAAGTATCCGAATAAACTATACGAGTAAAAAAAAAGTGTCACGTTTTAAAAGACAAAAATGGCGTTATTTATTTTTGTTAGACGTCTTTAATACAATTTAAAGAATAATTTTGTTTTCCTAATACTTTGTATTACGGTATATTTATTGAAGTAATTTTTGATTGAAAACAATTTTTTTATCGGACTTAAGTTTTTCAAGACGCTTAATAAAAACTAGAGATTTTTGAATTCAAAAACTTTTAAATAAATGTTGTATAAATTGGCTTATTAACAAATAAATCTTTGCCACAACAGCCCGCTTAGGTTTATGCGAGGTAGAAGCCCTTTCACGGTATATTCCCCTTGTAATTCTAGTTTTTGTAACCAGGATTGTTTACCAATTCTCTCTCCCTACTTTTACCTTCCGATACTTAAATTTTTTAGCCCCTTACGAGAAATCAGAACCTCTTGCGTAAAAGCGAGAGTTGTGGATATTATATTTACCTGGTGTTCTATAAAAATTTAGCTTTCTAATTAAAACAAGTTCCAAAAAAGCTTCCTTGAAAAGTAGAAATAATATTATTTTTATTTCTGTAAATAAAATAAATTTTATGTAAAAAGTTTTTCTTAAAATTTTTGTAAACCAATTTAATGTCAATTTGTAAACCAATGTCAATTTAAATGCCGCCAATAAATATATTTATTGTCCTACATACAATATTTTCGTCTGATGTACGATTATTTTATTATTGATATTCCATAATTTGGCAACCCTGCGTTGACTGGTGTATTCGGTACAACAGTAATCTACATTAAATGACATATATTAAAATTAAACCCCGCTGAGTAACAAATTAGTTTAACATTTGGTTAAAAGTTGACCAGGAAGGGCAGTTCTGTAAAAGGGTTTCCTGTATGAAAATAATCACATTAAAAATAAAAACAAGCTGACGGTCTTTTCATCGCATGTATACGAATAGACTGTTACTTTTCACGACACTTTATTTATTTATTTTTCCCATATGTAATGTAATTTTACACTCCCCTAATGCAATCTAAATCCGATAAAAGTAGATCTCGACGGGCTAATTCATTGGTAGTAACAAAGTAGACACATATGAGGGGTTATCCAATACTCGTGCTGGTTTAAAACAACTGATTATCCAATGAAATATATAGGATAAACTAGCAAATTCTTTAAAAAGATGTTTAAAGAACAAAGTCCGTCAGCCAAAAGCCTTACAGCCACAGAAAATTGAATCTAAATAACCACAACTACTAAGTTTTTGAGAGTTCCTTTAACATTTTACATCACTGCAAAGAAGGAAAGCTTATGCATGCATTAGAACAATTCGAAATACTGTATATAAAATGTTCAAAAGAAATCCTAAAGTACTACTTAATGAAAAATTCCATTTTGACTCTAATGTGTTAAATAAGACCATAACAACAGAAATGGAAGCATAACACCTATTGGTAAGAAACCAGTTTTCCAATCTCTCCAAAGGATCGATCACAAGCACCAGTGTAGTTCGTACAAGGCCCACTAGATATGTCAAATCGTCCGTGTGTTTGAGTCTAATTTACGTATTAGTATGTTTGTGATGTGTATTGATTTTATTAATGTTGTGTGTTTGATGACAACGGAGAAAAAAATCTCCAACTTAAACTTGATAATGGCTGAATAGCTGAAACGGCCGTCGTTTACAACCAAACAACATAATAGGCTATTGACTACGTTACGTTGACATTATGTTGAGTTATAACAATAGTCTGGTAATCAAATGATGTTAGCCAAAATCAATGCTGATCATATGGGTCATACCCTCCGTTATGACTATTAGAATGATTACGTATTATTTCCGACGGTTTTAGGTCCCCTTATTATTTGATTAACAAGTAATCCAGTTTATTATATATCTAACTTAACCTACTCATTGTATTGTTTCTGGTTATAGTGACAAGCTGTTGACAGGGTATCTCTTGTAATAATAGATATGAGTCAGGCTATTACTGTGTTTGGAATGTGCAAAGTTCCCAAATGCAATAACGGCTTAATATCGTCGGATATAACCTGGTCAATCCTTTCTATCTGGAAACCGACGTAAAACAAACCGTCGCAAAAATCCTGGCACCATCAGAATAGGAGTACTCGGCTTCGTCGAAATTTCCTCGTCACCGAGAAGATAATAACCCTAGTAGAGAAACGTCAAAGGAAGAATCGCACTCTTGGTAAAAGAAGCACCCAACAAAGAGGGAAAGATAGGTTAAAAAGGCCTCAGAAACATGGAAGAAGTAACATCCCGCTCACACCACTAAGACAACTTGGGGGTATAGATGACCCTATCGAGAAGAGCCCTGAACCGGTCAGGAGTAGGATGGTACGTGCGGTCACTAGCTCAGGGCAAACCAGGAAGCCAGGATAAAACGATTGTAGTGAAAGAAGCTCCAAGAGAACATCTGTGTTTCTATCGGAATATTGTAGACGCAGGGACCTTATAAGGATCGGAATTGAAAATAATTCTGCCAAGAGGGGCTAGAGATTCAACACCTCTATTAGTCGAGCGAGGTGCGGTAATGAACAAAAGAGCTAAAAGGCTGGAAATGTACCATGTAGATGAGATATCTTGAGTCCCTTCATGTTCTACAATTTCTAAAAGAGTTGGGGATGAAGGGGCTTCTATAAAAAAAGGAGTTCCCTGCCTTAGAAGAAGTAGGGGGCACAATAGTTCTGTAGAAGTCGCGGTGTATTTCACTCCCACATCCACTACTCTACTACTAGTAGTGGTGATTTTACAGTAATAGTGAATGTAGTGGTGATTACTATCGAATAATAATACAATTATAACGCTATTTTGTAACGTCATTAACAGTGATTTAAATGTTTTACTTCTGTGACACCAGTAAAATATTTTCAACAAGTTATTGTTTTCCGCGCTAAAAATTCACACAAAGATAAATAATAACGTTTGTTTTATAGGAAAATATGAGCAAATGGCAGTACGTGTAGTATCGGGAGTGAAAATTCCTTTTGTTACATGATAAATTAGATATAATCTCCAAAAATAAGATCTACAATAAATGTAAAAAGACCTAACACCCTAAAACACCCTAACTGGATAAGTTAGTAGTGAAAATTAGTTGACAACCACAGTAACAATATTCATACAACTCACGATATCATAATACCAATGGCCAAATAATCACTGATTGAATATGAACCACTAAAATCACTGTTTGATAAATGTTAGCTAGCGTATAGTATAGAACTAACCCAATCCCATATCTAAGAATCACGTCATAACTCAAGTTAGCGATGAATTCACTGATCACCGTTTATTACATTTAGTGAAACCAATCAGTAATAGGGGTAATGGTAATTTTACAATTGCTGTGAGAGAATCACAGATTAATGAATCACTGACCTTCACTAGTGGGTAATCAACGATTCGTTTGTAACGATCCCACCACGAAGACACCCGAACAAAATCTCACTTGATCGATGAACCGAATCATCTAGTAAACCGAATGAAATCAATATGAAAAATATTTTAAAAGAAAATTCCTACTATATAGAATATCCTCCAAAAGTACCAATAAATTGGGGATTCCAACTCGTTAATGTGCTTCTTTATTTCCTTCTTATTTTGACTCCTAGAATCAATTCCCAAAGTATTTCTGCGCAGTTTTTAATCAATATATTATAGTGTGAGAGAAGTGGAGATTGCATACTCTCGGTGTCGGATTTTCCAGCCGAATTAGTAAATCACCAACAACGCAATCCTTGTTCATGGTGCAACACGCCGATATGCCCCCCCCCCCACCTTTACGTATAATCTAATTAACGATCTATTATCACCGACGGTTGTTACGCACTAACTTTATTACGTCGGCAATCGTTAAATCGTCAACGCCTAAATGTAAATATGTTTCCTATAGTCACGATTATGATTAAAAACCAATACAATAAATATAGCAACAGTAAGCTATGGCTGTGATAACGCAGACACGTTAAAACACGCCCACTGGAAGAATGTGTCTCCGTGCTTGGCATACACAAATCTACTTATCTAATCGCGACTTTGGTTGATTGATTCATTGCATTTTATGAATAATTTACAGCCCTTAGCAGTTTCTTGGTGTTTTGCTTATGCATAGAATTCGAAACTTTTTATCAAAGTTTCATGAATTCCCTCGACTAAGGTTTTTATTATTTTTTATTTTTAGTATTTGCTCAACTTCTTAGGTTTTACATACAAAAATACAACTGGACCAAACGGGTTCGAACCTTTGACAGTTCACTAATCTGAACCCCTCAAAGTCCGAATCAGAATTATAAAAACTCCACTGTGAGATCCTTGGTCTTACACTCGAACACTCACAGTAGTCCGATCTCATTCATAAGGTTGACTCTTCTATATTACTTGTGTACATGAAACCATACAAAACACACACATTAGCAATAGTTATGAAATATAATTGAATATTTTAAGACTTATAACATCTTTAAGTTTTTTAATTATGATCATTTTTACCCTATTCAGTCACTACCACATTTAAACTAAAATTAGACTTAAAATTTGGGGAAATTATTTTAATGACATTTGGTATGAACATAAAATTAATAAGAGTGCACATAAGATAACGATATGTAAATAACATTATAGAAAACACACAAAGAAAGAAACGTACATAAAATTAGGTTAACACAATGGAATATAATTTTAAAAGAATACTAACAGTTAAAACCTAAAATATATTAATTTTAATAAAATAACTTTGTTTTTAAAAATACCACACTAAATTTAAATTTAAAAAATCTTCATCATTTTCACTGTCCCACTGTCTTTATCGGAATCACCTGTTGTCAAATTTTTCTTACATACATCTCTGGTTCAGACCCTCAGCTTTCCATGCTTAGTCTATTATTTTTCGAACGTATTCCACGTATTTGGCCCAGATGTCTGGTTTTAAAGCCTACAGCCTCCTCAAAAAGGTTTTTACATCCATTAATTTATACGTCGTTTACCCTTAAAGTAGGACCAAACCACTTCAATCTATAAATGACAATGATATGGTGGAAGTCGAACCACTTTAAATCCAGGGTCTGCAGCTTTATGATCTGGAACATAAGTTGAAAGGGGTGACTTATCTAGACGATGTCTTCAGGAAAAGGAAGTCCCAGTTCTTGTCAATTGACCATATCAGCCTTCTTAGGTGATGATTTTGGTGCTTTGTCCTTCAACTTAGAGTGGTAAAGGGGCGTTGTCTTTACAATCGTAGATCCGAGTTGAATAGCTGGAAGAAGCGTATTAAAAAACTACTTTTCCAATACCTCAAAAATCATCTCCTCAAGGTAATCTCATTCATTACTATGCGAGCTTTTACAGAAAGATGTATTTTAGTGGACATTAAATTAAGTTTATTTTTTAATTTCCTCATTTAATTTTATTAGTCACCTCATAAACATATTTTTTCGTCATACTGCTTCAAATATAGCTGTTGTTTTCGTCATATGCTAAAATTGTTATTTTTACTCCTAGGACCTAAAAAAACATCAGCTGAGGTCGAGGTCATCAGCTGTTACTTCGTTTATAGGAATTAATTAACGATTGTAAAGCATCTATAAAAACAACCGATACTCTCGATTGTAAATAAACTTTAAAACAGCTGTTACCATCGATTTGAAGCTAAATAGGTTATAACATTTTAGTTTTTGTGAAATTGTTTTCTTATATTAATAGCAGTATAACGAAAAATATAGTTCATCACTTGGACCAAAAGAAGCTTTTCGATCCTTGCTAATTTTCCTTGAGATTGTATTGAAAAGCTTCACTTTTGGCCCTAGTGATGAAATATACTCTTATTTACATCGCGTTTGGTATTGTTTCACTTAGAATTGATCGTTTAACTCAATAAACATTGTTTTTCGTAATTGCTTATAAAAAATATGTGTGTCAAGAGATCTATTATAGAAGATCTGGAGTACGGCCGGGCGATGGTGGAGTTTGGTCTCCTGCGGTTGTGTGAGTGTAACGACCCTTGGCGTAACCGTCATGAACGAGTAGACAAACTATAGTCCTATCATTAGTGACAGACGATCCCTCTATGTGTCTATGTATCATTGGTTTTACTGGCGATTAGTTTGTGTTTAGACAAGAACCGTATTGGGCGCCAGTAGGTGACGTCATTGAAACTGTACACAGGATCAACTTTACTGGTTGCAAGATACCATGTGCTTACTCAGGGTAAAGTATTGTTGTTGTTGTTGAAGGTTAAAAATCTCGGTCATAATCGTCTTAAAAAACAATTTGATGAGCATCATGGTACTTACTCAGCCCTATCATACTATAGAATACAAATAGATCCTCTAAAATTAATGTCCGTGAAGGAGCCTTCACTTGCTACGCTCGTGTAGGAGATTCGGCCCTGCCGGATTTCGTAACTGTACGAATATCTCATTTTCTTGGAAGGTCAGAGTAAAAAAAATTTTAACTTCGCTATTTCTCCTTGAGGTATGGGGGGGGGGTTGGTTGGTACAAATTTGTATCTAATTTAGATTGTCATAAATTCAATAACTCTTGAGATATTTGAACAAACAGTTTAAAATGGCAGCATATTTAACATTTTCAAATTGGTTTTTCTGAATTTAAATAGTGTTTTATAAGAACACATTAATATACCCTATACCAAATATCATGTTTCTATCTTAGTTTTTGTGCTATCGTGCTTACGTACAGACGACAACGACGACGGACGGATGACATGTCGAAAATAACTTTTCCGATTTCCGGAGGCTGTGAAACGTGATCAGTCAAAAAAACGATCGAAATGTTTGCAACTAACAATAGTTATTTGTGCAACTAGTGAGAAAAGTGGCATTTTTTTAAACGAGAGAAAAATGTTGACGCACGAGGCTTGCCGAGTGCGTCAATTTCATCGAGTTTAAAAAAAGACACTTTGCTCACGAATTGCACAGTATACTTTGTCTACAGTTGTTATTTTGTTACCATTGTTTTCCTTTAGCCATGACAAAAACAGTTCATACTGGCGGTCGTATTTTTTCCTTGATTTGACAAGGAAGGAGATTTAGTACAACGTTGTTAGCTTTTTCCGCTAATTTAGGCGCGGTATTTGACAGGTTTTCATCCTCTGAACTGTCCATATTTTAAAACTAACTACACAAAATATAGCAGTAGTGCTAAACAACACATCAACATTGAGTAGAAGTTCTCACGTCAAAACTGAGGTTATTTATGAATATTACAAATAACTTAGGTATATTGTTGAGGAAACGGGATCGCCAACTTCAAATCTCGGCAAACGAAAAATACTCTCCGTGTACATACACTGCCAATCATCTTCATGAATAATTACTTCCTTTTTCAACTTTAAAACGTTGTTTTGTTGTTTATTTTACATGTAAGAATTAATCTAACCTACATACGGGACATTTCCTGTATATTATAAATCAATTCAAATAAACTTAACCTAAATTTCGTTTTGTTCGGTTGCCATTCGGAGTGAGCAAAGTAGTGTGCAAAGTAGTGGGCAAAGTGAAACTGTTGAGAAGTCAGCTGTTTTGCAAACTAATTTAAATGAACAAAATGCCACTTTGTCAACAACTGTAGACAAACTTATTTTATAATTCGTATACTGGATAAGTAAAAACTGATCACTGTGTTGCAAGTCCCACAACTTGAAACCTTATCCTTTACCAGGATAATTCTTACGTCATAAATTCCTTCTTGTAGGAAATGAGTCAACATAAACTTCAAAAGTGTGACTATAAGTGACTTTACATGATGATAATAGGCAACCTTTATCCATTAGTGGAGCAATAAAGTCAACTATTTCTCCCACATTGAACTGTTCTACCGTTACAACCAAGCTCATAAACTTCCAACTGAGATAAAACGAAATAAAGGAGATGTCAAAGCAAACAAAAATCTTAAGCAGTACATTGAACAGTTTCAACACTGAATAAATGGTCCATTACGTTGCATAAACTTGCTTAGATACGCTAATCTTATAAATGATAATAGAAACAAACATAACTTGAAATACGTACATACTTCTTATGGGTGTTAATAAATTGAGATAATTTTTCGTTGTAAAGACTCAGTCTAGTGACAAGCCGGATTTTATTCTCGTGGCCTTCAGGGGCTCATTTTAGTGAGTACGGGCTACCAATACCGATGGATCCTTACGTAGTCTTGGGTTAGATTCCTCTCTTTCATCTTTCATTAAGTCTCGCTATTAGTGTATTCGAGGGCTAGGGGTCTTTATGTTATGTTCTTTTCTTACTTTTTTGTATAAGGTGTTGATAACCGAGAGATTTATTGCCGTAAAAAAAATCAATTTACATGGGGTTCGAAAAGTTACGGTGTTAACAATGCTTTCTTAGGTAAATGAGGAGCTACGATTAATGGTGAATTTTTATTGAGACAACTAGAATTATGGCGACGGTAACAAAATACACATATCACTGAAAAGCCGTTTGGTAAGCCTATTTAGGCTATTTTACCACAGGATTGGAGCGGAGGGAACAAGTAAGCAAAACTCCATTGCCACAGGTTTGAAACCGAAATGTAGTAAATGTTGTATCTCGAAAACGGTTCAACCGATCATCATAATTTTGTTCACATAATTATAACTTGTCAATATGTTGATCTTAAAGAGACTTTTTTAGTTTTGAACTGAATCATAAGTTCTGGTTAAACAAAATTTTCAAATACACTAAGTTCCTGGTAACTAAATAAATGAGTTGTTAATTTCTTGTAGGTTTAAATCATCATAACATTAGTGACTATAACAATCAATTTTAGAAATTTAAAAACATTATTCATTATAAATCCATAAAATCAATTTGAGATTAGGTTAGGTTAGGCCAACAAAATCTGTAAAACATTATAATCGTAATAAATATTATTTCTATTGTGTCACACCTAGGCCAATTGATTTGTTTTCCCATTATTATTATACATAAATTTTGCGAAAAAGTACTGTATTAGACTTTTGTACAATACAGAGTTCTTGACTTACTTGACTTATTTCCTTTTATCTCCTATTGGAGCATAGGGCGTCCAGAAGAGCTCTCCATCTGTCCCTGTCTCCAGCAAGTGCCTTCACTTCTCAATGGTCCTCTTCCAGGTTTCTCGGGGTCGACCTCTTCTTCTGACACCTTGCGGGTTCCAATCTAGGGCCTCTTTCTCTATGGTTCCGTCTAGCTTCCTCAGTGTATGTCCTAACCACCTCCACTTCCTCTCTCGAATCTGCAGTTTGACCCGAATTTGACCTGTTTCTCTCCATAAATCCTCGTTTGTAATGATTTCCAACGATGAAAACTTGCAGCTGAGACGTAATTAAACTTGTTGCTTTCCACGTCTCACTTGCATACAGCAAAACAGACTTAACATTTGTGTTGAAGATGCGAAGCTTCGTTTTCTTTGAGATGTTTCGATTTCGCCAAATCTGGTACAGTTGTTCTAAATGATGATAATTGTTTTTACTTACCCACTATACGTTGGTAAGTTTGGTAACCGCAAAAAACCGACTTATACTTTTTGACTGATCTTCAAATTTCTTGACCTCAAGAAAGCGAAAAAGAGATTTTCGACAAGTCGTTAGTATGTAGGCCCGATAGCGGACACAAATCTTAAGATAGGATCTTCAAATTTGGTATAGAGGGCTATAGTGTGCACATATAGCCTTATTGAAATTCAAAATATATAGAATTTAAAATGCCAAAGTGGCGGCAATTTTAAACAGTTTTTTGTCCAAATCTCACTATGCAATTCAACTAAATTACAAGATTTCATTATGGATAATCGCTCTTTCTTTTTTCTGAGTTCATGAAACTTGAATATCAGTCGAAAAACGGAGTTTGATATTTTTGGCGAGTAACAAACATACCCTAAACTTCGTACAATGGCTAAAGAAAATGAACATTTCCTCTGTAATGAAAAGGTCAATTTTATTACAATATGATGAAGCTGAGGATGCGGTTACGGCACCAGCGAACCACGTTTAGGTGATATTTAACTTTGTAATATTTTAACAAGTCGGCGTCCGTGTTCATTTTCTCTTTTTTACCAACAACTACCGAATAGACATTTTTGGGAACCAATAGTTCTGTTTTTTTTAGTGGGGGGGGGAGGGAATTTGAGGATGTATAAGTGAGAAGAAATGTGGAATGTTTATGTTTCATGTAGTTATCAATTTAGGGTGTATTAATTTCAAAACTTGTTTTGCTCTAATTTACGTCACTTAAAGACGACATATTAAGTTATTATTAATACGAAGGTTTCTCTATTTAAAATCAAATTTTAATAAAATCCGACTTTATTCCTACTATTTTAGTAAACTCATTCAAGAATTTGTAAAATACAAATTAAAAATCTTTACAAGATTAGTTTTGTTTGTTTATGGAAGGCATAAAAACCACAATTTGTAGTTTATTAATATACATATGACAAAATAAAATTAAGTATCAATAAACTTTTTACTCCGCTAGTGTGATAAGATAAGGCTTATCATTCAATGACCTCTTGACCTTCAATTGACTTCTCCACCTTTTCTACTAACATCGTTAATTTTGGACATTACAGCCTAGAAGAGGAAAATAATGTGTTGTCAAACAAACACAATACAAATATGTTTACAAATTCGCCGTTTTCTAATTATATATTATTTGTTAATGTTGAATTTAAATAAATGAATTACGTGGTGCAATCTTCTGTACGAACGGACAGGAACGACTATGTATTCGGTAACTGATCTGAAACTTTTTTGGACAAAATTTCGAACTCTAATTTTGAGTGATCTCCACATTTCATTGCCTCGGGAAAACGGAACTGATTTTAGACATGCCGTCCGTTGTGGTTGTCGTCGAAATCTATGCGTAGGCACAATAGCGGTTAGATATTAACATAATTTAGGTATAGGGGACTACTATACCGTGGTCATATAGAACTGTATTGAAATTCTAAAACAAATTTTAAATGTCAATATGCGGCAGTTTTAAACAGATTTTTGATCATGTCTCGTTAGTTATTCAAATTATAACACTAATTTAGATACAAATTTGCTGAATTTCAAACCTAAGCAACTACGATGACAATAGCGAAATTAAACATTTTATTTCGATCCCTCATCTCTCAAGAAAATGTGAGAGTATAGTATAAGTAGATTCGGCATAGCAAAGTCACCGACACGAGCATTGCAATTCACTTACAGTACAGCTGCAGTAAGAATGATTGCACAAGGAATGCAGAGGATAAGCAAATATTTTAGTTGATACTGAACATCTCACTACTACTCTAAATAATAACATAACATATATAATATCTATAACTCTAATTTGAATGCTTTTCTTAACACTGAATCACTTAAAATAACTTTAATAACTAGCTACACTGAAATCATACGTAGCCTAGCTTACGCTTAACCACTCGCAGCTGTGGAAAATCTCAACCTGATATTTTCTAACCGATTAGTACGGTAGTTGTTAAAGGGACTTTAAAATGTGATCAGCTCATGCGCAGTTCCCTCTGCACCTCTCAAACGTTGCGTTCATTCTTGTGATCGTCAGACAGTACAGCTTTAATGTCCTCCAGAGCCGAGATACTGACACAAGCGAAACGATTATTTAATAGACACACAACCGATGTTAAGAAAGTTGTGAAATAAATAATTACAAGGTTCAAACAAACGTACTCTATACTACGTATCCTTAATAAGACTCCTTGATCTATCAATACAATTTACCAGTAGTGTTTGTTTAAAACAGTGTCGCACAATTTTTTTGAACGTCGAAATTGTGTAGGTCTATAAGTTGTGAATAGGTTGTATATTGCTTGTATAATCAAAAGTAAACAGATTTATTTGAAATTTTATATCAAAATTCACAGCATTTTATGGCAAAAGACGTAGTGATATTTGTTTTTGTCAATTAATTATTAAAAATTGTCGAAGCTAAATATTTGTACTGGAAAATATATTATGAGTCAGTGCCTCTTGTCTCCGCACAGGTCAGTAAGGATGCCCCAACAATAGGACCCGGGCCCGGGCAAGTTAAGCCGATTAGTACCAGTTGACTAAATCTCCGCCTCACTATAGGCTCGGTTTTTTTTTTATAGGACGGTGTTGTGCCATCTCGTCCAGGTGCCATCTCATCCAAGTGCCATCTCATCCAGATTCCACGGACGTAGGGCAGGGGGTTAATTCTTTACCCGCCAACTAGTGCCATCTCGTTCAAAAAACTATGCTATTGTTTACTTGACAGGTCTACAAAAACTATTGGAACGTTTGTAGTAGCCTGCCTTTATAATTTTATAAAATTCTTATTATTTAAAAAAAAATCGGGTCTTCCATATTTTCTAGCTTCATACTGTTTAAACCTCCCTAAATGCTCTTTGCGATTTATATCAAAATGCTATAAATCATGTACAATCATGTTAAAACTCGCCTTGTATGTAAAACAGGGAGAAAACTAATCTTCTTGCGGGTGCTCCTTACCTAGGCTCCAGGTTGCGCAGTTCAACAACAGTCTGTTCTAATGTTCCACCTCAAGGTTTGTAGAATATGAAGCCGCTTGTATATTAACAGAATTATTTGACATAAATTACAAATAAAATCTGAAATTATTCAAAGCGGCCGTTAGTTTAGGTTAGGTTAGGTTAGGTTAATCAACTGTAAAACTGCACTGGACGAGATGGCACTTTTTTCTAGGAAATTGGATATTGGATGAGATGGCACTACATCCACTAGGACCGTTCCAGAACTATAACCACAACTTTCTTAACGTCAGCTAGGCCTCTTATATATGTAAGTATATTAAAAAGTCTCCACTTGAATAGTGTCTCAACCATAACGAGCCTTTGAATCTGACTCGCTACGCTCGTGTCTGTGACTCAGTCCCTCCGGATCTCGTAACTATACTGTTATTACATATTACGATTTATAATACTGACCGACGGTACCTGGTAGAACTCCATTTTCAGGAAAGAAAACCACAAACACAATATTTAGTAAATTCTACTTTTTATTGAATCTTGCTGACCATGGTTTCGCCAGTTACGGCATTCACGAGACAGCTTACAGACGTAAATGCCGTAACTGGCGAAACCATGGTCGGCAAGATTCAATAAAAAGTAGAATTTACTAAATATTGTGTTTGTGGTTTTCTTTCCTTATTACATAATCTTTGGAAGTCAAGGTTTAACATTAAATATTTGATCATATCTATTTGTCATCGTAGAAATGTGAGGTTGATACCATTAGACTACATGCAAAATTATTTAAAT
Organism: Aphrophora alni; assembly: GCA_963513935.1. Taxonomy (NCBI): domain Eukaryota; kingdom Metazoa; phylum Arthropoda; class Insecta; order Hemiptera; family Aphrophoridae; genus Aphrophora; species Aphrophora alni. Next base: position 103,214,518 of record OY740770.1, on the reverse strand, counting down.
CTGCAAATGTTACCTAATTTAATTGAATAAATAATATAATTTTTTTTTTAAACTGTTTAAAATAGCCGCCGTTTTGACTTCTTGAATTCGATTTGGCTGAATTTTAATAAGATTCTATACAATAACATTATATTACCCTATAACAAGTTTCTTGTTCTTATAATTAATTTCTGTAGCCGCTATCGTGCTTACTTGCAAATAATGACAATAACAGCGGATGGACGGAATGTAGAAAATTATATTTTCAGTTTCCAGAGGTAATGAAACCTAAAGATCAATAAAAAAACCGGAGGTCGATATATTTTATGATTGCCAAATTTGCTCTATATCGCTTATAAATGGATATGTAAAATCGATTGAAAAGTTTGGGTTTTAATAATTCAAGGTATAAATTGATCAATGATATGAAAGCGATTACGACATTATACATTCATAGTTACGAACAATGTTCATATTACAAGGTAAGTCTTGTTTGACCCAACAAATGTAAAATGTAGCCATGTATTTATGAAGCGGGAAACATACTTGGGTGAGCTGAAAGGTAGCGGATGGATGTTTGGGTGTGTATTTCCGCCCCTTTACACACACGCGCGCACACACGCACACGCAATACACAAATCAATAGGACATGACATGGTAACAATAATCACGTGATGGAGTTAAGGCCAATTACTGAGGAAACGCCTAATCTAAACTATTACGATGTTAGAGTATTAAATAGACAGTAAGCTATTCGACGGCGGATATGTTGACATGATAGAATGCCAATTTCTTTTGTTGTCCGTTCGTTTATCGACCTTGATCTCAGTATATGTATTGCCAGTTGCAGACAAGAAGGTAATATCAAAAACTGATTGAAATTAGAGATTTTTTGATATTTCGATATATTTTACAATAAAATTTAAAAATAGTACAACTTAGTTAAAGTTGACTAAAATTACTATTATTATTATTCTTTCTCTCTAATTTTGAGGTTATGTTTTAACAATGTCGTTTGTTAGTAATATCAATGACTACATAAATACTGTAGTCATTGGTAATATATACAACTCATTTGTAGAGGAATCAACATGTTTTGGGACTCATAGCATGCAAATCTTAAATCTGTTTAAAATTAACTTTTGAAGAAGGTTGAAAAAAGTAAAGATAAAAACAATATCTTTAAAATATTTTAAAAATCGGCCACCATTTTAAAATTTAATGGCTTCTTTTTTGGTTACCTAATTTGTCCAGTCAGTAATTATTTTACATGCTAATTTTGATTACATTTTGACTACTAGATCTATTGCTGTTTTGTTCAAAGCATGTTTTTAATAATTTTGTTTTTGACTGATATCTGGGTCTGTCGACACGGAGGTACCATTAGAGGATCTCAGCTTAATACTGTCTTGAAGATGTTATTCCTGTTTCTGTGGAAAATGTATCGTATCCATTACCATTTCCTTCGTTTTAATTCGGCACTTAACCTCTTTTGATTTGCTGGCTGCTAAAGATAATGGTTTGACCAAAAAATTCTGATAATAATTAGTAGGCAGAGATTAATAAATATCTAAAGGTTTTTCACAGAACTGGGGTTTTTTTTATCTGTATAAGAGTACTGATTTAAAGTTCGAACAATAAAGAGTGCTATGGATTTAGAATCTTTAGATTTTATTTAACATTTTGAACACTTCTGGCTTTGTTTGCGAGACCTACCCCGGTGCCACCAACTCACCAAGTACGTAAATGCAGTGATCTTACTGACCTATTCATTAATAATTATGAAAGGTGTTTCCTAAGTCCTGCGAGGTAAACCTCAATCGTTAGTTTCTACAGTTTAGCATACATATCATTAAGGCTGTGAGCTAATACAAGTGTCTTCTGTGTAGACTAGAGTTCAGGTTTTTTAAATGTGTCTGTCCACTATAGGATATATCTCGCTATTTGGTAATGACATTTTTATATGATCTACAACTATGTTGAATAGTAGTGAGGACAGAACGCAACCTTAGATTCTCTTACTAATAATTTACTTAATTTCACTTAATAACACGTTTGGGTGTAGTTGGGTTAGGTAGTTAGTTGCTGATTTTAGATGATTTGCTTGAAAATAAACTATTGTGAGATGTTGTATAACATACCGGTAGTTAGTGAATTTGGGGTCCGAGGCTATACAGCCTCTTGTCACTAAGACTCAAATGGATCTTTTGTGACTACCCTACTAATTATGTTTCAGTACCAGCCAAGATTTAAGCTTCCTATGAATCGTAAAATGGTTCTGGGTGACATTATTGTTACATCTCCAGCCGTGGGAAAAGGAATGCTGAGGTAAAGTAGCCTTGTGTAGGTTAGAGATTCGCACTCACACAATAGGTGTTCTGTTGTTTCTTTATATGTCAAGCAAAAGCGGAATCCACTTCTACCTTTCCCATGTTAACTTACACAGCGACAACTGTCCTATCTTTACTTTGTGGTGTAGAACTAGGCTAAAGTTTCAGCTCCCCCCCCCCTCCCTCCGTAGTAGACCAGCCCCAGGCACCGTCTCAAGCTCCGAGGAAACTTTTGACACCGAACCAGGATTAGAACCACCAGCAGGTAAAGCAGCCACTATAGTAGCCTTTGAGACCTTAAGAGGAAGATCATGTTTCCCTTTTAGCCGAAGTTGAATTTCTCCAAACTTGCAACTAAGTTTAGACCTATCTTTTAATTTTGTGGATGTTAAAACATCCATTTAGAGGACCAGAAGTGCTTCTTAAGAAAGCTTTGTTGCACTCTACTTTCCATTGATCAACACTTAGGCCTTTCACTTTGTTCCTTCAAGTATTGAATAATGGTCTCATTAGAGTCATCTTCACTATTAGGGAAATAAGTCGCCGCAACCTGCGCCAGAGGAATCTCTCCCTCCGGCATAGCCATAAGACCAGCGATTTCCCATGGTTTTAGCTTTTTGAGCCAGTTAGCTGTTTCTGCATTCGAACAAATGAAGATGAGGTATCTTGGCTTAGGTATTACACCTAGGAACTTGGGTTTGATCCTCTCTCCCTTTGCTGCAATACCTCTCTCAGAATCTCCCTTTGCACCAATTTTATTTGGCTCACTGTGAGAAGAGTATCGGGGAAATCTTCAGCTAAGAAGCCTACCCTTATCCCTGTCGTTACTTGGCCATAAGTTAGAGCTGTTGTGTGCGGCCTCTAAGTTTAGACCTTGAACTTCAGAGCTTCTTCGCGGTCTTTTTGCCAATCTGGATTTCGGAGTAGTCTCAACAGATCGGATTTATTTTCATTTTGTTTAGGATGTCGCTTATGTTCTTTCTCTAGCCGTACTGTAGCATTGCGTAATTAGCCACTTCATTCTCTTCCTGCCAGCACCATTTAGTCTGCCAGCTTTTATTATTGGATTGGAGGCTGCTTATTCCTCCACTGTTGTTTCATCCTCTGAAATTGGTAGACTTTGAGAGCCTACATCTACAACCTTGGAATTTTCACTCTTCAAATCCTTAGGCATTTGTTCAGCGTTTAGGATTTGTGTTACTATGTTTTCTTCTTGTTTTCCTTGTATGTCCATCTTGTTCCTACACGATATGAAGAATTAAGAGTCCACTGTGACAGAGCCTCTTGCCTCTTTAAGGCTAATTGAAACTGGATGGTGTCTGGTATCCAGAATTCGCCTATTAATTTATGGGGTGCAAGGTATGTGGATGTGTCAGTTATAGCCTCTCACATACAAATGTCAACCTCACCTTCACGCTAAGTAACTGTTGTTTTGTTACTGGTGCACCCTGTGATAGCAAACGAGGCTCTGGCGACCGAATGTCCTTCGGTATAATTGGACAATTTCCCTTCTCCTACCCAATTCCTTCCAACTACCAGAATCACAGCATACCTAATCTTTAGCTAATGTTTCACTTTTTACTTTTCTATCTCTCTTCTGCTTCTGTCCCAAGATCCTCTGCGCACGATTTCTACTGTGTTCATTAACATACACATACACAGAGAACCAAAATTAATTTCAAATTACTCCAATGTGGACGTTTCATGATCTCTGCTGATGACGCATTCATTAGGAAGACCCCTCAGAGGCTCACGGGCTAGCTGGATAACCAATTTTTTTTATGTAGTCTTGGTTTAGATTTATCATCTTTACTTTCAACTCCTGTCTTAATCAACTGTTGTTTTTTTTTTACTCTGGCGCTATTAGAGTATTTGAGGGCTAAGGGGATTTATATTCTATTCTTATCTTCTGTTTTTATAGAAGATGATGACATTTTTCTTAAGAAGATAAAAAGTTTTTCGTCTTTAAACAACAAGGAATAAAATCCATTGGGAAGATCGCAAAGCTAGAACTTCTATATTAAAAAGTCACGAAATAAAAAAAAAACTTTTTGATGATTACTTAAATTTGTTTTTATTACAAAACGGAACACAAGTGTACCTTGGCTCTCGACCAATCATAGAAGGGGAAAAAGGACATAAAAAAACTTGGACTCCAATTAAGATTTTGGCAAGTTCCTCAGATTGCTTGAACAGATACCTTTTATATTCTATCAAAATAACATATCGAAAGCTTTTTAGCAGTAAACTAAGATAAAACGTCGTGAAATTGTCTTGTTAAATAAATTCATAGTCACGCTCTCCTTTATAAGTCTCTCTACTCGAACCTAATTTAATACCGTCTCTGGTTATTGTAAAAGTTGAAGTTATGATGTTATTAAGAGGGAAATATTTAAGTTTTTCCATTGAGAGAGTTTATTTTAGAGTAGTCTTTAAGTGACTTCAATAATAACTTTACAGACTGTATTGCAAGCTTTACAGTGTCGAACTTTAGGAAGTTGGTTCTTGACGTCAAAATAAAGGAAAGAGTTGCTTTAATAAATATTTTTCTAAAAATGCTTCTATAAATAAATATTGAGCTTGTCTTGTGAGAAATATGACATAGAAAAAAACTCGAACACAAGATCTTACAAAAATAACGTTTACTTAATCAAACGCGTTTCAACGACAAAGTCGCCATCCTCAATGATCCATGAGCTACAATAACTAAAAAAGTGAGATCCTATGTAAAAATGGTTCGCTTTTTGTCTATTTACCCGTTTTCCCTTAAAGAGAAACAAGTAATAACTCCTTAACAGTTTGAAATATCAGACCAAACTTTGAAAAATATTTTACTCTCTTATGGTCTTGTGTACCAAAAATCTTTATGTTTTACGTAATGGTTAAAAATGGCGTTTTATGAAATATTTTTGGTGTCACATGTCTCGACATACATTGATTTTACAAAATATTTACAAGATACAAAATATTTAGCCCTTTTAATTCTCAAAAAGTTGATTTTTATTTTTGTTGGGAATTTTTGTTGTGTTGAAGAATAGCCAAGATATCGGTAAAAATTATTTAAACAAAGAATTCTTAATAATTGATTAGAACAAACAGGAGGTTTTCTTGGCCTTCCACTACTTAGCAGTCAACTTTTGAAATAATTATTAAGGTCTCCAAAGGTTCTTCCAAAACGTTGAATCTCAGTCTCCATTTCGTAGTTGTAAAATCGACGACCGTTTACCAACAGCATTAGTTTATTGTGTTATCACAGAAGTGGACAGTTATTGCTCGTTGTTAGTCCATTCTCTCCATTAAAATATAACAATAATAATAATAACGTCTTTAATAACAAAATTACAAATATTGTAATTTACTATTTAAGGAAAAAATATAAATAACAATTTTTAGTTGAAACAGTAAAGTAAAATAAAATGAATAACTCAAAACTTAGTGCAATAAAAAGACTTTGATTTACCAGTTCATATATGTACCCACATGTATGCATAAAAACAATATTGAACACCATTTAAATAGGTTTTAATTTCACTATTTATTAAACTGTTTTCTGAACCTAAAAATGATGCAACCACATCGTTGATTTTCTCTTCATACTCATATACCATCTTATTGAACACTTCTGGTGATTTTCCATCATACACATTTATACTTTGTCAAGTTCAGGTTGGCGGGTGGACCCGGGACTACCTGAGGCCACCCCTATAATCCTTCGCCGCGTCCGCCTCAGCTGTCCGTTGCCTAGGCGATGAGTCACCTACTGGCTGTGTTTATACAAAGGTACACTTTCTTAACAGAATAATAATTTAACATGTTTAAAAGTATATTTGAAATCTAATAAAAAAGTTATGAAAAATGATACCAAACTCGACCTAAGTAATAGAACATTTAATACGAACTTTATTAAGAATTGTCTACATTGTGACTGCAACTGTTTATTTAGATAATTTAGAAGGCAAGTTTTAAGCTGTAATGAATATTAAAAGCTTTACTTAGTTCAGGCCGCTGTAGATTTAATAGTTAATAAACTATTGTGTAGTGTTGTATTTTTATTGTTGTGTAGGATTTGTATTGTATAGTATTATATTCCATTGTATATAGCATATTGTGTATATAACTTTTTCTCTGATTGTTATTGTAATTTGTATTAAACACATTATATCTCAGTAAAAGATTTACTATTATTAACAAATTCTACGATCAATTTACTTTTACCCAAACAGTCCCTAAGTAAACCTTTTAATATTCATTACAGCTTAAAACTTGCCTTCTAAATTGTCTAAATAAAAAGTCGCAGCCACAATGTAAACAATTCTTAATAAAGTTAGTATTAAATGTTCTAATACCTAGGTCGAGTTTGGTATCATTTTTCATAATTTTATTAGATTTCAAATATACTTTTAAACATGTAAAATTATTATTCTGTTAAGAAAGTGTACCTTTGTATAAACACAGCCAGTAGGTGACTCATCGCCTAGGCTGCGGACAGCTCAGGCGGACGCGGTGAGGGATTATAGGGGTGGCCACAGGTAGTCCTGGGTCCACCCGCCAACCTGAACTTGATAAGTATAGTCCCTCACTGTGGACTATGTTCAAGGTTCCTTTCCTCTGAGTTCTTCCCTCACTATTAGAGAAATAAGCAACTGCAATCTGTGCCATAGAGATGTCTTTTCATTCCACAACTTATCGATTGTTTTTCTCCGGGAAAAACGCGTTATAGAATCTAATAACATCAAAAAAATAGGTGTTCTATAAGGAAATAAGAAATTGACAACCATATTGGAAAATGACGGCCATTTTTCAAAGTTTACAAATTATTAAGTTATATGGAAAATTAACAACGCTCTTACTTTTCCATATAACTTAACAACGCTCCCCCATTTAAATCTTTTCTTCAGATAAAAAATTTACAATACACCGAGTGCCGACAATAAAAGAATCACTCAGGAGAACGGAAAATGTATTTAAATCGATCCTTCTTATCGTATATGTACAATGGGAGAGTGAGATTTCGTATAAAGCATAACTTGTAGTCGATACCAAAAACGATACTATCGAAATGTGAACAAGTTTTCAACGAAGTAACTCCGGTAACAATGGAATGTAAAGGTAGACTAAACAATCGATAATTACTCAAAGTCAAAGTGTGTGAACTCCTCAGGCGAGAAGTAAAGCACTTCCCGGATATTCACATGTCAACTTACATACTTGTAATTGTCTATTAACGATATCTTTGCTCAAATTACCTTTTAATAGCTCAGAAATTATCAGAGCCAACAAGCATCACCTCGCATGCGATGGAGTAGGGGCGTTCCTTTTGCCCCCCGCCCCCAGGTTAATTGTAAACCTACCAAAATGCATTTGATATCCTGACGTGGTAGGAGGAGATTTCTGGTTGTTTAACAGCCTCGTTTACTAAAGATGGGTAATACTGAATGAAATTGATCTATTCTACCGTCATGTCATTTTCTTGTAGAAATTTAATATAAGATACACTAATGTACGACATTTGTTCATAAATTGTCAAAAACATTACACAAACTTTCTCATCTTTAAAACCAAAATCCGCGAAACTATCACCAAAAATGTCTGTTCAGTAATTATTGTCATCAAAATGTGAAATTGAACTATAGACTCTGTCTATGAATATTTATGTATTTAAATCAGAACTTACACTCACTTCGCTTGTGCCATAAATACGATTTACGTCTATTTTAAGTCTATGAAATCATTTCGTTTATGAAATCGAATTTGTAACGGCAGAAATAAGGTTAATTTTCTTTCCTATTATTCCTGAATCTTCCTGGCGATTTTTCCCACAGGTTTAGATCATTATTATTCTTGTCGTTTTACTAAGCTTGTTTCTAAAATTACATATTTTAAATACAGTCCCATGGCTGCCTATCGGGCTTTAAGTCAATAACTTACGAACCAAAATTTAGGAGAGTTGACGACCATAAGATTCCATACAGACTACACTTGACCAAAACATTTCCTGCTTTGGGTCTTTTTTAGAAGAGCCCCGCCACTTCTATTAAGTGATCTTATTACAAGTTCATTAAAACGTACGAAAGGTTTAGCCAGGTTATTATATATATATAGCAATCTGACCAAACCTGTCGTGACTTGAAATAGCGATCTAGCTTAATCATTATGTAATGGCGTAAACGAAACAAAGAAGAAAATCTATTCGAGGTCATTTTTAGAGACATAAATCTCTACTGGCCTCCAGTACAATAACTCATATTACCAATTTGTGTATAGATTTTTTTCTGTGTTTTTCTACTCAATAAATTTTCTATGTAAAAATTTTGTCTACTTTTACTATAATATTCCTATAGAAAATATTTTAAAAGTGGCGGGGCTCTTCTAAAAAAGACCCCCTGCTTTTCATCTTACAGAAGCTACAGTATTACAAATTTTTAATAATTTTTTTTTAAATAACAAGATATGTGGCCAAAATACGTCCACATCCTAATTTTAATTAAAAATCCGTTCGCGCATTGGGCTGTAAAGTCTCTTCCTTTTTTTATCAGATGTTGATGACCCGGATGTATTTCACCTTTAAACAACAAAAACTGAACATAAGACAGACTATAGGCGCATGACAAACATCATTCCATTCGACTACAGGGAATTTCAAACCGGATAATTCATAAAAAAACTCTAGTTCTATTTTTTACCCATATCGTAACTTCATACTGGACTATCCTGAGGGTGCATTGTTTTCGTAAAATGTGCAGAGGGCCTGTGGTTTTTTCAGTTGTGTTATTTTTTTACCCAAATTATGACAATTAATACTATATTTCATCACTAGGACCAAAAGTGAAGCTTTTCGATAAAATCTCAAGCTTAGCCTCGGAAAATGAGCGAGGATGGAAAAGCTTCTTTTGATCCAAGTGATGAACTATATTTTTCGTTATACTGCAAATAAAAAAGAAAACAATTTCACAAAAACTAAAATGTTATAACCTATTTATTTTCAAATCGATGGTAACAGCTGTTTTTAACTGTTATTTACAATCGAGAGTACCGGTTGTTTTTATAGATACTTTACAATCGTTAATTAATTCATATGATTGAAGTAACACCTGATGACCTCGAGCTCAGCTGATGTTTTTAGGACCTAGGACTAAAAAGAACAACTTTATAATCTCAATGCATGTATTTAAAACAGCTGTTTTTGAAGTAGTATGACGAAAAAACATATTTAACGACATAATAACTGTTTTCAATTGGAGAAATTAAAATCCTGGTTCTCTCTGTTATGTTTTGAGAATTTTAGTGAGTGCAGATCTGATGATGGCAGTATAGACCGCCGAAACCCGTAATCTGTTATTACAAAAAAAATTGTTGAACGGAAAATATAAGATAATTTTTATAATTACATTAATATAATTTATTTATACTTGGTCTACATAAGAAAGTAAAATCTAATCTATTATTTGTAGAAAACATCAATTTTAAATTATCAAATTGTCAATATTGGCTAACGATACATACAGAATGATTCTGATAAGAGTGTCCTAATTCTATTACTACTTGACAGAATGACACAAAAAAAGTCATTTACGTAGTTGTCAGTGAAAAATTAAAAGAGAACTATCACTTGCAATTAAGATATAGGCTATATATATGTATATTTAAATTGGACCTATAACCCTGTTTTGCTTGTGCCATTAACGCGTCGTGTAAATCATATGAGAATATATTCAAGCATTCATTTGTATTTAGTTAATCATTCTTGAACTGTAATGTAATAATATATATTAATAATTCTTAGAAGCTACATTTGCTTAAAATTTGATCAAAATCGTTAGAATTATTTTGAGAAAATCGTAATTTTGTGGTTTTATCTTCTATCAGCTACCCCCCATTTTTAATTTAAAAAAAATTGAAAAATTTTCCCGAGATATGGCCAACATATAACATAACTTCATATAGTAAATTTGATTAAAATCGTCACAAGAGTTTGAGTTTTAGAAGAATGCACAGAAGAGAGAAGTAATTTCCAAAACCAATTTCTTAGACTCTAGGTACCTCAAACTGATATATTAATTTTTTAAATCGAATTTGGCCCATCATATAACTTTCTTTGTATATATACGAGTATATAGTCCTGTAATGGTTTATAATGTAGTAAACCCCGTGAGGTGGCAAGCAATGTCCACATAGCAAATTTGATAAATCTCTATATTTTGGATGTAGAGAACTGTAGACGTCAGATAAAAATAATTTCTTAAAACCATATTTTAAAGCTTAGGTAATCTCAAAATGTTTAATGACACGAAAAACATGTATTTTTGACCTATCACATAACTACCTCTAATGTGAGAGGTATAATTTTCGTAAAACTGTTAATGAACCTAGCTTACCGAAACTACGCATGTGCATTAAATAAAACATTCAAGTGGTATTCTTGACACAAGTATGTGTGTATAATTACTCACCCTAAGGACCCTCTCCTAAGGTCAAGAAGGATACTCGACTACAAGTCACACTCTCACCCTTATTTGACTTTTCCGAGACACTTTCACTTTTTTGTTATATCCTTCACTTCATACCACTCTTTAAAATATAACTTAAAGCCGAAATTCTAACTTTTTATATTAACAGTAACATTTAAAACCCAGTTGATAGGTGCCATCATGGTACAAACACAGCCCCATCATACATTGTAATACAAGCGGTTTCTGTACAAGTAATGCCAAACATTAAAGTATTTTATAAAATATTAATTTGTATTGGTAGATCTAGGGAACTTATCGCGTAGGCTAAGATTATTGAAAACAGTTGTTACACACATTTTTTAACATTGTAAATTTGTATATCACTATATTCTTGACGTCGTAGATATAAACTCTCCACTTTCTTGACTTCGTAGATATAAACTCTCCACTTTCTTGATGTCGTAGATATAAACTCTCCACTTTCTTGACGTTGTAGATGTAAACTCCCCACTTTCTTGACGTCGTAGATATAAACTCTTCCACTTTCTTGATGTCGTAGATGTAAACTCTCCACTTTCTTCACATTATAGATGTTAACTCTCCATTTTCTTGACGACGTAGATGTAAACTCTCCACATTCTTGACAGCGTAATGTAAACTCTCCATTTTCTTGACGTCGTAGATGTAAACTCTCCACTTTCTTGACGTCGTAGATGTAAACTCTCCACTTTCTTGGCGTCGTAGTTGTAAACTCTCCACTTTCTTTATGTCGTAGATGTAAACTCTCCATTTTCTTGACGTCGTAGATGTAAACTCTTTACTTTCTTGACGTCGTAGATGTAAACTCCCTACTTTCTTGACGTCGTAGGTGTAAACTCTCCACTTTCTTGACGTCGTAGATGTAAACTCTCCATTTTCTTGACGTCGTAGATGTAAACTCTCCACTTTCTTCACATCGTAGATGTAAACTCTCCACTTTCTTGACGTCGTAGATGTAAACTCTCCACTTTCTTCACATCGTAGGTGTAAACTCTCCACTTTCTTGACGTCGTAGATGTAAACTCTCCATTTTCTTGACGTCGTAGATGTAAACTCTCCACTTTCTTCACATCGTAGATGTAAACTCTCCACTTTCTTCGTTTTTGTCAGTGTCTTGCGGGCTTCGATGTTCTACATACGAAGAAGGCTTCACTCGTTACCCTCGTTTCGGTGACTCGGGCCTGAATCTAGCAATGCGAAGATCATTTTATTGAGAAGTCAGGGTTCAAAATTATAATTTTGACAATGACTTCACTATTTTTAACATTAAATTTCGCTATTTTTTTTTTTTTTTTTTTTTTTTTTTTTTTTGTGAATGTAGAGAGTTGTGTTGCTATTTAAATTTACAATTTGTTATCTAATTTAGCGTATTATAAGTTTAATATCATACAAGATATTTATTTATACTTTCAACAACAACAGCAAGTTGGCATAAGATTGTAGTCAATTTCATTAATAGTAATAATATACAACTTACATAAGCACAGCTCTAAAAAAAAAAGGAATAAATATTTAATTTTAACATATATAAACTTAAAAACCTATTTAAATATAATTTGAAACTTAGACAGTTTTTAAAATTGTTGATGTGCACAATTTTAAAATTATTTGTTCTACTCTTTGTATATTTTATGTCAGTATACAACAGATGATTGAAAGAATGACTGGACACATGAAATCGTGGAACAGATCGTACAGGATGAGACGGGACGTGGAACTGTACTGCTACGAGTAGTTCGGTAGAATTGAATTCTAAGTGTGTCGATTTGTAGAGGAAATTCTAAATAGTTTTTTAATAATCTTGTTTCTATGGTATCAATTTTAAAATTTTCTCGTTGCAACACTGAAACATTCTTAAAATAATGTTTTATGATTTTTTTTCCCACTCCTTTCAGTGCAATTACGCTCCGTGTAAGGTTTCCAAATAACAGAAGCATATTCTAGTACTCCTTACATAATACAAAACCAAGAGTACACCATGGTCTTTGATATCCACTGACTGTTGCTTGATGAACCCCTGTGCATTAGTGTAGACACATTGTAGACTTGCTCAGTGTGAGGTTTAAAGGTAAGACTACTGTCCAACAACATACCCAGATCACGAATCACTTCGGATTTCTACAGTAAGAAATCCCCAAGATTATAAAATAAAGGGGTAAAGGTTTTTTTATGCGATTAAACGTGATACATTTATTAACATTAATGTCAATTACTTTAACACCAGTCTCAGAGCCTGTCAAGATCAAACTGGAGCTTAAAGAAATCATCCTCAGCAGTGATTCTCAGATAAATTTTCATATCTTCAGTAAACATGAAACACGAAGAATGTAGGAAGGTACTGGTAAAATCATGCTGGAGCCCTGCGGGACACCTGTCGTGGCACTGATACACGATGAAAGTACTTAATTCCACTTGACGCGCTGCACACGTCCAGTAACCTTGCAAATAGAAATCCGTGAATTCTAAATAATTACAGTTTTTGTATGAGAACAAGGTGCAAAATCCTGTCAAAAGCGTTAATGAAATCAACATATATCACATCAACCAGTACACCATCCTCAAAACCATGGTTGATTTAAGTAATTAAAGTAGCTAGATTTGTTACTGTTGGTCATACTTTCAAGAAAGCATGCTGCCTTTCAGAAAACTGCAACAAAAAAAACTAGTTCATCGAGTAACAGATTCAAAAAGTTATCTTTATGAATTTAAATTTGATATTGGTTGGTAATCAGCAATACGATTCTTATAATCTGACTTAGGTATTGGAGTAAAGTAGGAAAAGTTGATAATGTTACCTACACAGGGAACTAGTTTCCCACCAAACCTGCCGACACACACGCAAGACAGGCATTTCAATTCCCCGGCCATAAACGGCTTTGCTTAGGCCAATACCACTACACAAACCCCGTAATAGTAGCTTGCTTCTGATTACTTCAATTTTTTTTTTCATTTCTAAATCATTTAACGTGAGACACCATCTCCTTTACCCCCAGGACATCCGTGACAGTCCTCTGTTTTTATGTCCTCCTTACATTCTAGAATAGAATCTGCCTTGTTATTTCATCTTTCTCATTTGTCCCATAATTACTAATTCCTTATTATTTTGGGCCATCTTATCCCAATATAAGTCTTAAACAATCGTTTACAAAAATTGTGTTGTTTGATGTTCTAATGACACCTTAAGAGTTACACAGCCAAAAAAGCAGGATGAACATAATATTTGTGCAACCAGTCTCACGTCTACAGATGAATTGATATCCATCCTGATCTCACTACATTGCCTTAATTTAGTTTGGAAATACTGTACTACAATCCTCCACTACTTTGTTCAATCCTCCACTACTGTTCACTTTACTTCTCAATAAACAATACGTTTGAACTCATTCTAGTTCTTCCGCTTTACAACCAATGTAGTTGTGTTGCTCACTCTGTTTTTGTTTTGCTCTTTTTCCTGTACTAATCAGCCCAATTCTCCACCCTTTCTACCTCCAAATCTTGTATCCAGAAATCTTCAAGCAGGTAGATGTTGTGTACAACGTTCAGAGCCGCCAAACCTCCATGCATGCCTCATAATGTCTATCTCCTGCTACATCCGTCCTCTTACTGTATATGGTATTACCAACACAAGCGGAAGGATCTTTCATCTTTGGCACACCCCAGTTATCACCATAAAGGGAAATGACAAATCATTTGCGTCTCTTCAACACATGCGAAGTTTTTGTAGATACCTTTATCAAATGTTTTTTTGACGGCATTACAAATTATTTTACAATATTCCACATCACTTTGCTATTCATCTGTTAAAAGCTCTTACAAAAATAATGAATGCTTCATTTAAGGATGATTGGAACTCTAGATACTGCTCAGTTATTATTTTTAAAGTGCTTATTTGGTCTGTACATGTTCTTCCCTCGAAAACGTACTTGCTCTTGTCTTAACCTTTCATCCACTTTCACCACAATTCGATCTAGTCTTATCATAGCGAACACTTTGCTTCTACAGATACACTCTCGGGGGCTCATTAAAGTTGAAAATCCCGAAGAGCTGGATATTCTTTTTTTCATGTAGTCTTGAGTTAAATCCCTCTCTTTCTTAATCCTAACAAGCCTTTCTTGACCAAATCTTGTTCTTTTCCAACCTTAGGCTCAGCACTTAAGAATATTCGAATACTTGGTGTCTTTATTTATCCTCTTTTCTTCCATTTTTTATGAGGCCATGATAACCGAGAAATTTTCGCTTTAAACTGCAGGAAGAAAATATATAACACATTCAACACTTTTTTGTGTTTAAAATAGCAACAAATGTTGATACTCCTTAATTAATTTGTTATATTCATTACACGAACATTTAAATTACGTCCATTTTGAAATGTTAGTTGGGAAAATTATAACTTTAGGTAAGAACTTGGAAAATTATAGTTTAAGTATTAGCGCCAAATATGGACGCCATGTCCCAATCCGTTCTTGATATATTTAAACTTGAATAAAACAACTTAAACCGATGGTAATCAAAGTGTTTCTAAACATATGTTTATTGGAACTTTTTTGTTTATGTGACCTAATGAACACGTAAGTTATTGCCCTTTTTATTGGACCACCATGAATGAGCACATAAGCTTGCACGCAATAACTCAAAAACACAGTATTATTGTAATTTTACGAAATATTTTTAGCCCAACCTAATCAGTTCCGCCATTTTGAATTCTAAGTACTGCGAGAGCAATAAAATACGTCTGAGAGAGCAATCAAATCCCCCTTCAAAACATGTTGGTGAGGTTCAAGCAAGACTATAATACCAGCTTTGACGTAGTGAAATGTAATGAAGTGTACAGAAAGTGTGAAACTAGATTTTTACACAATGTTATAGTTTGGACGACAAGGACCTTTTTGTTTGTTTTGCGGGAGCAAGCGTAGACTAAAGGTATTTTTAACTGCGAAAATGAAAATAATAAAGTTCGCTCTGATCCGTATCAAGATATCAGACTGTTTTTTTCAGCCATTTTAATAGTAACCATTTTGTTTGCTTGTCCATTCGACTATCTATGATATTTTTTATAAATCCATCTATTTAAATGATGAAGTTGAAAACAGGAATTGACTCCAAATGTCGGACTTATAGTTCAATATGCATAAAAACCCATATGATTTTATTTGGGAGAATTGAAATTGAATTTATACGTTATCCCTTTAATATGGCCTTAAATTTTAAAATCGGAAAATGTTTTGATTGCCGAGTTTAATTAACTTTCTTATTGTTCTCTTTAACTAACTTCCATTATCCTCTCTGTCCAATTCTAATAACAGCCAAAGACTTCCATTCTTGTACTCCCAGCATATCTCTATTATCCGCAGCAACAGCTTCCTCTCCTTTCTTCTTTGGAAGGCCTATTCACGTTTTACTTTCCATATTTCCCATACAACCTCTGTTTGTTGTTTTTCTGCTGTCCATTCTCACGAGATGGTCAGTTCATTACAAACTCCTTAGTTTTATGTGCCTTATTGACGTTGGTGTTTTGCACATCTCATTGTTATACCGTATCCACAATTCCACATTTCTATGTATGGAGCTTAGTAACCGCATGAGGAGCTTTTGTGAAATATTTTCAGCTTATCTATTGCTCTTTGTGTTAATATCAGGTATATACCATACCATATGATGGGTGGCGCTACAGTTTTGTATATTAGCATTTTTGTCTCTTTGTATATGTCCCTTGACTTGATAAGCGCAAAATTGGCAAAAATTGAATAGAGTAGTCTTGGATACAGTGGAAAGACGAGTGCTGGTAACAGCAAAAAATAGGGTGGGGAAACTCTGTAATGCGTCCAAGTTTGATTTTTTGTTTGCTGTAGATTACAAACGCGTTAATTTTACAAGAATGACTTATTGATTGTACTGAAACTTCGAAGACGAGGTTTATTGTTAACAGAACCACTATTTTCTGAGAAGTCACATTTTTCGGAGTTTATTTAGATTTAAAATCGAGTTTTTAGAAATGTATTAAATTCGTTTCAAAATGTCGCCTGGTGACTTTTTATTTGCTTTGTTTTAAATTGTCATTGTCTCGAATAAACATGATTAATGAGTAATGCCATTTTTGGAAACAGAAATGAGGAAATCATTAGCATGACCTACATTTTGGTGATGATTGAAAATAAACATTGAAGACTTATCGCAGCCTCGTGCTACCTAATTTCTTAACGACCTTCATCAACCTCAATTCTCGGCGATAAGTTTGTTTCCGTGTTATGAGTCACGGGCTAGGCCAAGGACTGTGAAAGCATTGTTTTCTTATCACAGCTTTGCGACATCGTATTATCTGGTAAATAATTTATTTAGAAATGTCAAACAAATCATTTTAAGGGGTAATCGAGTAAAATGAGTCATAATATATTTTATTCTGGAAGGGGAGGGGGAGGTGAATTTATAAATGGATTTTTAGAGACATTTTAAAGTTAAACAAAAAATGTATCCCCATTTGGTGGCGAGCGTATTTTGATAACAATAATTTCATTTGAAAAATAGTACTTTTTTTTTAAATAACTCTGTTTCCATTGCACCTACCAAAATATTAATTGTAATAAAGTTTGTTTTGATTAATTTTTTTTTAAAAAGAAGGTTCGAATTTGATTGATATATTCAGTGAGTTGTTGCATAATTTCAACCTGTATACATGCCTATTTTAAACAATTAGATATAAGTATAGAAGTAATCCATGGATTTTAATGGAACTTTAGGAAAACATACTTCCTATGAAGATTATATTACGAAGATTTGACTTCAAGTAATTACTTTATATTCTACAAACATCTCGTAATAAATACATATTTCAGTGTCAGGTTACTTTAGGTTGACCTTCAGTGTGATTGGACACGGTTTTAAGGAAAAGAATACAGCTGTGCTTTACACCAGCTATTTAGAAATATCTCAATTACTCTAAAAAGAAGACGTTTCAACCAAACCTCTTACAGAAATTTACAGACTGTATAATAATTATACAATTCTTGAAAATAAAAATTAGAAAAGTACTAAAAACTAAATAATAAATATAAGATTTACCGTCTTCAATATTCTGTATTATTTTCGTCGTTAAACGACGGCCGTTTCGGCTATTCAGCCATTTTCAAGTTTATACCAGGTTTTCCCTTCGTCATGTAACAACAAACACTTGTGGTTCAACTTCATTGTATGAGGTACCGGTACGTAGGGTACTTAAATATCAATATTCCGATTGGCAATTAACAAATGATATAATACTATAAACTGTTAAAATTATAATAATTATATGTATTATATTTAATATTCCATTACACATTCATTCACAGACATCATAATCAAAAGTACGTCTACAGTATGGCCAGTCTCGGAAGCCGTCTATCGGATTAGTAGACCCTTCGCTCTCGCACGCGCAGGGACGGACCTGTCACATATAGCAAGACGCCTAGTATGCTACTACGATTTTTACAAATTTTAGAATTGTTTTGTTACGATTGATTACCTTATCGGCATCTACATGAAATTACAAGAAAAATAAGTCCAATCTCAACCATATTACTGCATAGTAAGGAATAACTGCAGTTATTAAAACATATAATTATATAATGATGAATATATATATGTCTTTAATAAATAGCGAGTTACTTGAACATTATGCTGGCCTATATATCGTTAAACGTTGTATACAAGGGAGTTATTACATCTTCAACAAGATTTACAATATTTACATAATCCTCCGAAATAGTCACATCCTCCTCGGTTAGATACATCGCCCCTTTCTACATCCGCTTGTAAATGAGTCAATGGATATTACAATGGTTATTTGAAAAGGATTACTGACAAATAAACCTCCAATTTTAAAACTATTTCACAAATCCAAATTCTGCCATTTTAGCTAAATCTTGTAACAGACCCAACTGAGGTGTTGTAGTTATTTCCTTTTGATAGTATTTTTGCTAAATAATATTATTAAGGAGCTTTATTGTAGTACTGTATGTTACTATTTTTGCGCCGAAAAAACGTTAAATTCTGCAAACGCAAGCCAGGACGATTATAGCTCCTCTCTTAAGTTACTTCGAAAAATAGAAGGACAATGGAGATCCCCACCGGTGTGAAGTAAAGCCTCACGCAGAGAAACCCATAGTTTTCCTGGAGGTGGAAATTCTTTTCGCTTGTAATAGTTGAAAACATGTAATAGTTGGACGAATTCCTCCTTCAAACGAATCAACTTCCGTTACCAGCCTTTTCCTCTTGGTTCTCCAACTCCTCGGTGTTCGAATGACGAGACTCTCTTCATCAGTAAACGGTGTAAACAACAGAAAAGTTCTTATGAACAAACCGTCATCTGCCTTATTACGGAGTCATTTTCTCAGGAAAATCCGTAGCTAAAACATTAAGAACTGTGCATTTTTATATGAGACTTGGTTAAACGAGAAAAACAGATGATACTGTTATGTGCTACTGGCGTCGCTGTTGGAAAACGAAAACGGCTAATATCTCCCATGCTGGTGGCTCTAATGGCTGGATAAATGCTCCCCCTTCTATTTGAATCGCAGAATACTTGGAGACTATCACGATTAGAAGAATTCTGATGTGTTTGAAAAGTGTTTTTTTATCACTTGCTACCGGCAATTCCACCTCGGTCTATGATGTTATGGACAACGCTCCCTACCATTCGAGAGTAAAAGACAAAGCTCCAAATTCATCTTCCACCAAAGCAACAATGGTTAAATGAATGTAGGAAAGAAAGATTTGTTTAGGGAGGATCTGCGCAAACCTGAGCTATATGAACTTGTCCGACTACACAAACCACTGCAACCAACCAAGGTCATCGATGTGACTGTGAAAGGAGATTCAAGATCATCCATCTACCACGATATCACTGCCATTATAACCCCATTGAAATGGTGGGGTCAAACCTGAAGGACTATGTCAAGAAACGAAATACAACGTTCGAGCTCAAAGATGTCCAGAATCTATTCATGGAGTCTATAGTTATTTTTACGAAAGAAAAGTGGGCCAAATATGTGGAACATGCGGAAAAAATCACGGAAGAAGACTGGAAGAGTGAAGGCCTTGATCAGTCGATTGTACAACAATTCATCATCAACTGGGCACCAGGCGACGAGTGGAGCAGTGACGACTATGAGGACATCGGCTGTGCCCTCTTGGAATAAACTACCTAATCTTTTCAAAAAGAAGTGAAACATGAAAATTTACTTTTTAAAATATATTGTAAATAGTTCTTGTTCTGAGAAAGTAACTCCTGAAAAACCACAAAAAAAACAAAAAACACACACAACTTTTAATTCGGCCTTTGGCACTCTCAATCCAGCAAAATAAGCTTTAAATATTGAATACATGTGTTTAGGGTCCTTAGATAAAACCAAGAACCCTTATAAAATCACGAAGTGTCTGCCCGTCTTTGTGTCTGTTAAGTCGCTAAGCGTCTACACAGACAAAACGATAATACTATATATTTAAAACTTTGCATTTATATTTTTTGTATTGTCCACATATAAAAAAAGGGCGCTAACAAAAAATGACCTTGGGGTAATTAAGGGGCAAAAACAGAGTTTGAAAATTTTTATTTTTAGAAATATTATGTGTGTTGTATCAAATAAAACTAGAAGTTATTCTGATTACGAATATGTATTTTTTTTTTTTTTTTTTTTTTTTTTTACGAAGAAATATTAGTGGTAGTCGCTTGAAAGACTTCCATTTTATAAAAATTACTGTCCCTACATGGTTACGGACTCTTGTAGTTTTAAAACACGCTTTGACCCTGTCAATATCTTCCAAAATGGCATTGGGAGAAGCTGAATATTTTATTTAAAAGGGTTAGAAATAATTTTGAGGAAATGGTAATTTTATTTATTTTTTAAAATTTTATCGTAAAAAAAAAAAAAAACAGGTTTCAAAATATGAACATAATAAGCTCACGATACAAAATTTAATCAAAATAGGTCCACTAGTTTAGGCTCAGACGATAGAAAAAAAACTACTTTTTTGGATTCAGAGGATTTCAAAAAGGATATATCCGCAAAAACTTGACATTGATTTTTTTTTGCACACATCACATAAGTTTCTCTATGCCAAGTATATGTCAAAAGGTAAAAACTCAAACTTTATGCAAGAGCTAACTTGTAATGAATTCTAAAAGTTAATTCAGTTCGTAGGGTTCATTATAAAATAAATATTATGAGATTAGTGTAACATATAATCCTTAAATTCCACCAATAATGGCCTAATCCTGTGGCAGTTATAAATGTAGACTACTTGGCAAGTAAATTGACGTGGTAGACAAATGTCGCACAAACTTTCTTTCTTTCACAAGCACGCAGACTCCAACTAACAGCTGGTAGTTTCATAATAAGCCTACAGCTGTTAATTTTAATGTACCAGTTGGCTGCTATTAATCTTTTAAGATATGTTGTTTGTGGTTAATTAATTGGACTATAATGACTAATAAAACTGTTTGATTTTTATTGTAGTTGTTCTTTTATTAAAACTCAATAAATAATGTTTGATTTCATTTGTTCAATTCAGGTTTTTTATTAATTACGTATTCACTGAGATCAAATTTGTTTTCGTTTTTTTGCCAACTGTTACTAAAGTGTAATATTCTTGTACTTGTGATGTTTCACACATTGGAATCATTCATCCTCATATTTCACCAGCATTGAACGAATTCGGTGAAGACAATTTTTTTAAATTAGGTTTTTTTATAACCCCAGAGCGGAATTTTAGAGGACATGTGATTAATACGTAATTCTGGTTTAAATTTATTCGATAATAATATATTGTTCACACTAATATGGTTTAATTGGACATTTCCCATTATGGGTGTATTAAAAACTAATACACGACGTTTCGAGAGTATAAATCAACTCTCGTTATCAAATGTAAAACTTAGCATCTCACTTGTGTGTATAAAAACTAATACACAACGTTTCCAGAATATAAATAAAGTCTCGTTATCAAATGAAAAATTTAGTTCCTTCATTTGTGTACCTATATAAAACTAATGTACGACGTTCCTTAGGTATTACGTTCCTTAGTTATTACGTTCCTTAGGTATTACGTTCCTTAGATATTACGTTCCTTATGTATTACGTTCCTTAGGTATTACGTTCCTTAGTTATTACGTTCCTTAGGTATTACGTTCCTTAGTTATTACGTTCCTTAGGTATTACGTTCCTTAGTTATTACGTTCCTTAGTTATTACGTTCCTTAGGTATTACGTTCCTTAGGTATTACGTTCCTTAGGTATTACGTTCCTTAGGTATTACGTTCCTTAGGTATTACGTTCCTTAGGTATTACGTTCCTTAGGTATTACGTTCCTTAGGTATTTCGTTCCTTAGGTATTACGTTCCTTAGATATTACGTTCCTTAGGTATTACGTTCCTTAGGTATTACGTTCCTCAGTTATTACGTTTCTTAGTTATTACGTTCCTTAGGTATTACGTTCCTTAGTTATTACGTTCCTTAGTTATTACGTTCCTTAGATATTACGTTCCTTAGTTATTACGTTCCTTAGGTATTACGTTCCTTAGGTATTACGTTCCTTAGTTATTACGTTCCTTAGTTATTACGTTCCTTAGGTATTACGTTCCTTAGTTATTACGTTCCTTAGGTATTACGTTCCTTAGGTATTACGTTCCTTAGGTATTTCGTTCCTTAGGTATTACGTTCCTTAGGTATTACGTTCCTTAGGTATTTCGTTCCTTAGGTATTAGTTACCAACATGGCCCTAGGCTACTACGTTTTTTATTTGTTTGGTTTTATCACTGTTTTATGCTCTAGATTATTTTAAAAACCAGTTGATTTTAACTCTTGAAGCGTAGTGCATTAGTTTTTATATACACAGATGATGGCAAATGCTCCATTAAACCATATAAATAATAGAATTAAATAGCATAAAAGAGAAAAACACCAACATAGCCTAGTACCTTAGTACCCTAAACTTCGTATAAATAATAGAATTAAATAGCATAAAAGAGACAAACACCAACATAGCCTATAGGGTACCGTAGTACCCTAGTATGTTGGAAACTAAATCTACATCTATAACTTAAGAAAAAACTAAAGCCTAAATAACTAAACTTCATGTATTAGTTTTTATATACACAGGTGACAGCAAATGACACATTAAACCATATAAATAATGCAAACGCTGGTTGGAATCTCAAAGATTACATTTTAGCAAAGTTTGATTAAAATCGTCACTGCCGAATATGAGCAAATATTAGCTTCGAGTTTAGATAAGCTATTCTTAAACTTTAACATATAAAACAAATGAAAAAGATCACGGGACAAGGCAAAAATTATACCCACATACAAAATCGATCCCCTCATTTGGGCTTTGGAGAACTGAATATTCAAAAAACCACTTTAGCAGGCATCAAAACTGAAATCCCCCAATATACATTTAGAAATTTTAATCAAACTCAAAACCTTTAATAGGCATATAGTGATATTTAAAACATTTTTTTAGTAGTGGTAAAATATCTTTTACCTAGAACTTTAAAAAAACTAAGTGGTTCAACGGCTGTGAAGGGCCTAAGCTTGCTAAACGGCTTTTCTGTCGGATCCCGTCGCCGTTATCCTACCATTCTACCAGAGTTCGACCATTCTACCATTCTACATTTAATGTAGTTTCCGATGTTGTGTCAATAATGTACATTGTTGAACCGCCACGGGGACTGAACAAGAACCTCTTACTTGTGAAAATAGATCACTAACCACTGGACAAGCTGAGGTATCCTAAGAGACTTTTATTAGCTCTATTTGTTGTATCTTGATCTTCTGTTCACTACCAAGGTTGAGGTCGGCAAACGAGTGGATAAAGCCTTAAAAAATTCGAGTCTTTCATTACCATCATATAAGTGGAATATTAATAGTCTGATAATCACAATAAGTATGTTTAGTTTCGTAAACCACACCCGTAATCCTTTAATCTTTACACAATAAGTTGTAATTTCTTCTCCTTATCAGTTTGATGATTCATGTCTTTGATTAATTTTTTCCCAAATTAATGTATCACCTTAAGACCAGATCATCACATTAGCTTATCTGTTATCAATAATAAGGGAACAATACTTCCGGAAGTATTTCTTTGTAGGCAATAATCTTTCCGTTGTGAGATTACGATCCCACCTGACTGGATTTCACCATATTGGTCAATTTAAACAAATATCAGGTCTATTTGTATCAGTTATGAGTAAATCAAAGTATTTAAGTTTAGTAATTGATAACACAAACTGTTTTGAAATAATCAAGTCATAACATCGAACTGGAAGTAAATGCTTTACAGATGTTCTATTTGCTTCGCGGTTAATTATCCGGTTAAAGTTTGTAGTTTGTATATCATGCTTTAATAAGGTTCAGAATTATATTTGGGTTAAACTGTTGAGTAAAATCATATTTATATACAATTAATTTATAAAAGTGAATTCCAAGGACAAATAGACGAACATTCGTCGTTTTTACAATTGAAAAACTTAACAATATGTGTTTCTGTTCGTAAAATTTTGAAAATTTATTTTGTATGAAACTCGAACAACTTTCATAATTATAATAATTATAAAGATAAAAGAACAGTTTTTATTGCTCAAGCTAATTAACCTGTGTAATCATAAATTTTGTTCTTGTAAGACTTAGAGACTCTAAGATTCTTTTTAAAATGATTTTTTTTAATGTAAAAATTTATAAAGGCTTTTTATTTTATGCTGAAATCTTAAAAATTTTGATGATTATTAAATACCTTTTATTTGATTAATTAACATATTTATATGGGTAGGAACCTAACATTTGAGGGAAACTTATTTGCTGAGTATATACATGTCCAACCGTTTAAATTTGTTCAGTATGTGAATGTGTGTGTCAATTGTTTATTTTTTACTTATACTTATCCAGTATACAAACTATAGGGTAAGTTTGGTAACCATGAAAAAATGTTGATTGATATTCAGGTTTCATAACCTCAAAAAACAGAAAGAGAGATTCGACATTCCGTCCGTTCGTCGTCGCCGTTGTCGTCTAATAAGATAATAACGTGAATTTTTGTATGTTTTCATAATCAACAGTCTTGAAATTTAGAAAAGTCGAATTTAAAACGTCAAAATTGTGGCCATTTTAAACAGTTTTTTAATCATATTTGATGTTTTATTTGGATAAAGTATTGCAGATTTCAATTCTACACGTATTAACTATGAGAAATAGCGAAGTTATTGCCAAAAGTCTAATTTCGAATTGAGCTCCCAAGAAAATGTGATATTTGTAAATGTGTAAGTTACGAAATCATGCATGGCCGTGTCACTACCACGAGCGTAGTGAGTGAGTGAGGGCTACTTCACTTATGGAAACGAACGAAGTGAGTGAAAACTTTTTAAAACGAGGCTCGTTTGGGGCCAACCCGCCGTAAAAAAATAGTAATACTCAAAATTACGATGTTTAAATATCTTAACATAAGCATTAAACAAACTTACCTTACAGGGTAAGATCTCTTGATCTACCAATACAATTTCAAACTTCCTACAAACCCCAAGAAAACCACTTGTATTTAGAAGATCTATTTGTTTTACATTGTATGATGTGGCTGGGTCAGTACCATGATGGTGACCATCAACTTGTTGCTTATATGTTAGATTTGTATACATAAAAAATTATGTATAAGCAAACTTGTTCTATCGATTTGGGAGTGTTGAATGTTGTTTGTTTGTTTCTAAGTTAGGTTTCAGTTTTTCTAAGTAGTTTTTTTTTTTTAAGTTAGCGTTGACTTTAGACGATTTTTTTTCTCTCTTAGGGGTGCCTAATTTATTTCCCACTAAATTATCCTTAACATAGTCAGTTTCATTTAATTAGGTGGAAGTTAGTATATTTAGGTATGTTTGTTATAATAAGACTTTTACATTTTAATTTCATTATTAAAACTATAATGTAAATTAATATTATTTTTCGGAAATAAATATCACAATATTTTTTTTTCAACCAAAATTGCAACGTAAAATACTTTAACAACTTTCCGTTTCATAAATGGACGAAAAAATACACTTTAATATTACTTCAGATTTATTTAAAATAGGCGCCTATTATTTCGTGATTGATTAACCATACGTAACAATGAATTAACTATTGGGGGGGGGGGGGAATGGGTGAGTGAAAAAGTTTGTGCAATGTCTTTGCACCATTTATTTCTCTTGATTGTATAGATTTTCTAAAAATGTATAAAGAATCAGAGAGGGAGAGAGAGAGAGAGAGAGAGAGAGAGAGAGAGAGAGAGAGAGAGAGAGAGAGAGAGAGAGAGAGAGAGAGAGAGAGAGAGAGAGAGAGAGAGGGAGGGAGAGAGGGAGAGAGAGAGGGAGGGAGAGAGGGAGGGAGAGAGGGAGAGGGAGAGGGAGAGAGAGGGAGGGATTTCTTTAGATACCGTACTGGGTGTAGGCCTATTGTATCTACACCTTTAGTTACCTACGCAAGGGCGAAAACGTATTAGCGTTATACTTTTGAAAAGGCGTACGCCATATTTTCAGTACGTAAGTTATTAAAATTATTTATTTCATGATAATTGTTGTTGCTTTCTTTCTTTGAATTTACGGTAGTCTTATAATTCGTTTTAAGGTCTTCTGAGTAGCTTTCTACTACTCTTATAGCATCCAGGTGTCGGAAGAGAACAAAAGTTGGTCCAGAGAGACCTGGAAAAATGAAAGAGAATAATGCAACACAAAACTATATGTAAAAAGGTGTAGATCCAGGTAGGATACTTCGGAATTACCATGCCCCCTAATCACTGTAAATGACACTTTGAGGGCGTTTATGGTAATAGTGAATATAGTGATTACCACCGACCAAACAACGATATTATAGTGTGATTAACAGTGATTTACATCACATTTTGAACAATTGATAATGATTCCGTGTTGAAAATTGTCCTTTATGCTAAAGTTAGTTTCGTTAGTGCTTTAAAGTTGGCCGAAAGTGAGTTTTTAAATATACTTTCGGAATACCTTGTAGTTTAGGGGGTAACATTAGAATATTCTCAGTTTTACATTGTATATCATATGTAACTCTCTTTGAAGTCTTTACGGCGCAATTAGTTTTAACTATCGATATATCGATATAAAACCCCTTCATCCTTTGTCTATGCGCAGAGCAAAGCAGAGGTGTCGAGTTTCCAATTTAAACTCAAAGCGTGGATCGTTGGGGAAAAGCGTTCATATTGCTTTGAGATTTTGACACTTTTCACAATATGATGGATAATTTTGTTCTAGGTGAGTAATTTCCACGTTGTAAATAGTATATTATTAGAAATCGGTACCATGAAAGGTGCATCGATCGCTAAAAATAGTTTGAGGAAAGGTTTTTAAAACTATTATTTTACTTTCTAACACAATATATTTAGAGATAGTTACGTTATTAGTCAAAAAGTGGTGAGGAGTTTTTCGCAGAAATATCAGTTTTTTGAAATGACGTTTGTCTATCGTCCGTTCAAAAGTTCTGTCTGTTGCAGTCCAAACAACCCAAACGTGTGGACCTCTTGTAATGAAATTTACAATTGTGGGCATACAAAAAACGAATATTAACCGCCATTTAAACTTAATTGGATCTTATAATATTTATGCCTAAGACGAGTTTATGACATAAGTGAAATTTAGGTTAGGTTAGGTTAGGTTAAGTTGAACCCGTGCAATGGCGGATTTAACAACTAGTATTAATTTTGATTTTAAAGTTTTTGATAATTATATTATGTTTCTTTGGGTTATACATCATTTGTGAATAAAATAAACAAATTAAGTGATCAGTGTTATATGTAGTCTGACTTCATTTGTTGTTTGCATTCCTTGTCTTCTTGAATAGTTATCCGCTCAGGCCAAGCTTTAGCCCAGCGTTCCTGTCTTAAATTAATTTAGTGTTTTAGTTTCCAACATGTTACTAGGCTACCGGACTCTTTTCATAATTCTCATATTCTAAGTTTTATCACTAGATAACGGGAGTTGATTCATACCCTCGAAACAACGTGTAAAAGTTATAAAGAGTGTTTGACACTTAGAGTTAAACAATTTTTTGGGTATAGGCCTAAGTACACACTGTACGAAATATAAATCTATTCTTGAAATTTTTTTCTCTTAATTTACCTTGGAATTATGAATTTTTTTCTGTTTTAAAAAATATCGAGATTTATCAACGAAAAGTTCAATTTTCTCAACTTTCCTGCTACCACTGTTGGTATTATTTTCTGAAAACGCATACAATTTTGAGTAAAATACAACTATTTTCATTTTGAAAAGCTATAATATTAGTGTATTTGTTTAGTTTGAAACAAGCCAAATAAGTGTTTTCGGAAAAAAGCTGAAATATTTAAAACAGTACTACTATCAGATATAAGGCAAATGAAAGCTTATTACAAGGGCACTTTTTTATACAATTTGACAATTAATTGTTATGTCTAACAACAATACGACAATAGTGTTTTGAATATTTGAGATTTTTTCCCCTATTTTGTGTTTTAAACTAAATAGCCTAAATACACTAATATTATTACTTTTTAAAATGAAAATGGTTGTGTTTTACTTAAACTTTTATGTGTTTTCTGAAAATAATAGCAAAAATAAAAATTGGTGGAAGGAAAGTTGAAAAAATATAACTTTTCGTCGATATTTTTGAAAATAAAAATAACTTATAGTTCTAAGGAAAATTGAGAGAATTTTTTTTCACGAATGAATGTCTACTTCATATAGTGTGTAGCCTACTTTTACCCACAAAAAATTTAGACACTAAGTGCCAATCACCTCTCACTTAAAAATTAACCCTCATTCAGGGTGTTAAAAAAAAACCTTTCAGGACTTTGAAATATGATTCTTTATACAAAAAGGAGGGAAAAAGTTCATAAGAAGGTATGTCCTAGAACGTTTAGTTTTCCGTCTATCTGTCTGTATATGTTTTTTACTTAAATACGTTATATCTTAGGAACCTTTGTAGATGTATTACATCTAATAAGACCCATTTTGGTATGGAATATCAAGTTTATACTTTGAACCATTTCAAAATGCAGTCCATTTAAAATGTATAAATTTCAATATCTCAAAATTCGTAAATTTAAAATAATATTTATGAGACAAAAAAGTTATTAAATTTTATCTACTAAATAAGGTGCATAAATTATTAAGATTCCATGATTATTAATTGAGTTTATAACTACAAATATGAAAATTTGGCATTATTACCACAAAATTCGCGTATAGTCATTTCCATAAAATTGCAAAAACTCAATTAATAATCATGGAATCTTAATAATTTATACACCGTTATCTAAGAGATAAAATTTAGTAAATGTTTTGTCTCATAAATATTTTATAAAATTTACTGATTTTGAAATATTGAGATTTAGACATTTGAAATGGTACAAAGTATAAACTTGATATTCCATACCAAAATGGGTCTTATTAGATGTAATACATGTACAAAGATTGAAGTTTATATCTTTAGATATTCCTAAGATATAACGTATTAAGTAAAAAACACACATACAGACAGATAGACGGAAAACTAAACATATTTCGACATACCTTCGTATGAACTTTTTTCTTCCTTTTTCTATGAGGAATCATATCCCAAAGTCGTGAAAGGTTTATTTTAACACCCTGTATATACAAATGATGGCAACGTAGGAATAAACCATAATCAATAAATAGCTAGGTACAGTATTAACATAAAACTGGAACAATTAATGAACACACGGGATGTCTCGTAGTCATAGTGATGCGTCAAGTTACAAATCTATAAAGTTTTAATATTCTAAAGGTTTCCGGCTTTTCAAGCGTGTTTTACGGTTTATGTTCCAAACGATAAAAAGAGTGAAACGGGTCGTTAACTCCGCCCTACAACAGAACAAATTCACCTGGGATCTTCGATAGCAGACAATGCACTTTCGGTCCCCCATGCGTAGGCCATCCGACGTAGACATTTCTCCAACGTTGTATCTATAGGTTGAGTAAAGTATATTGTTAGTTATCAATAAAGTTTGAAATCATTTTACTTATCATTTGACATTTCACTTGAATGTTTGATACAGCCAAACGCGGTGCTAATCTTATGAAAATTAGAAATGAAGTTTTTTTTACAACCAGGCTGAATGATGTAAATAAATTTGTATTATATTTATCTTTATAAAATGCGGCCACTCCAAACAGTATTCTAAAGTTCACGTTGAAGACTCCAGGGACTCCACTGGCAAAAGTTCGGCATATATTGCAATATCTCAGTTTCTATTTGGTGTAGGAAAGTGAGAGACATATCAATTGGTGCTTTTGATTGGTGTTATCTACAGACTATGACATAACAGATTAAATATCAGGGTATTCTAATACATATGAAACGTATTTCCCGTCTTTTTTCTAACGTTACTCCTAAAAAGTTCCTTTCTTTTCGTACTATACAGAACCCTATATTATTTTTTTACATACAGATTACTACATTTTTACTACAGATTATAGTTTTTTGTTTGTTTGTTTTATATTTAAAATTATTTTTGGAACATCCTGTACAGAAAAATAATATTTCAGATAGCAAATGTAAACAACTTTTACAAAAAGTTGTTACTTAGAATTTATTGTGTTAAAGCTGAGTAAAAATGAAAAAAAGCTTGGATAATTAATTCCTCGTAATTTAGTATTTAATTAAATTCAAAAGATTCTGTTTTCACCAAAATACAGGGAGTTTTTAATAGTAATTAAGAGTGATATTGCTTACATTTAAAAAAGACGTGGGACATACATTTTTTATTTATTTTAGAACATCCTGTATATGGAACCAGAGTTTCGTCACATCCTGTAGATTTTCATTGATGTGTCTATCAACTTCCTACGTCAAGTAGGATCTAAGATATTGCAATGTATGCAGAACGTTTGCCCAATCCTGTGTATCCCAAATTCACTGAACCTCTGCCGCAGAGAAAATACTTTACCCTCGCATAGAACATGTTCACCCGGTTCCTATCCATTGGAACAGAACCAACGTATTCTACCAACTCAATTTTCTTGAGGTGATATTTCACAGGGCATTGACTAATCAACAGAGCTGTCATAAGTTCTTTCTACCAAGTGATAAATATTTATAGATGACTTGAAAATAGGATAAATATTTTAGCCTGTTTAACCCCAGTAATTTTATCCTAATGGACGCTTCATGATCTCCTTATCCAGACCTTAACCAAATTTCTTAGATGGCCCTTTAGTCTTCTACAGAAGGGTTTTGGACCATGGCGTGATCTTTGAATCGGTTGTAGCAAGACTATCAGCAGCCTCTTTCCCTGTATGACAGCATTCATTCTGGTCCATATAACTTTTGTAGACATATCATTCAGCACAATAAATTAGTCCCCAAAACAGCTTATTTTCCGCAGTTTTAAATTGTGTTTCCCATGATGCACAAACGTGTTTTCTACGATTAATAAAAATAATAGATTGAAAGTAATAATTAAAAATGTGCATCGTTATAAAGATAACCTCAACAATCGAAACATCCGTAACAATACCTCTAATAGTAGAATTTTTGTATTGATTTCTGTAAAATTCAACGACCAATCTAAGTTTTACTATTTATTGAATATTAGAAATTTTTTTAATGTCGATCGATTAAACCAATTTTTTTATAGTTCTATCTTTCCTTGGACTTATTACCCTTTTCACCTTAAAGGAAAGTTTAAATTGTAGCTACTCAATCTAGACAAAATCGAGACATTTTTCGAATTCTATATATTTTATAATTTTGAACTATCTTATTTCTTCTAGAATAAAGGGTAATAATTTAAAACAATATAACCAATATCGCCTATTATGTATAAGCTAGTCTATTAGTTTGTTCTATTTATTTGTCACAAATTAATTAATTCCTTCATTATGTTTTTAAATAATGAGGGTAAATAATAGGTTTTGTTTTATAAAAATACTTATGCTTTTACGTGTAAATACTGTTGGCTTTGTATACCTTTATCAAGAACCGATGTAGTCTGTTTTAGTTTATTCCTGATTATGGCTTATAGTGTAAAGTTCCTTTAGTTTAAAGTTATTGCAACTAATGGTGACCCTCAAATCTGTTATATTTAACAAAATGGGTGCATAATATTTCTATACTTTTAATAAAGTTATTAAATATAATATACAGTTTCTTTTTGTTTTTTATTTATTTTGCTTTTGTCTTTAACTTATCCGTTATACAAAGTATAACATATGTTTGGTTCGCAAAATTTACAACCTCCGTTTTTAGAGTGATCTTCACGTTTCATTTTATCAGAAAAAATAGTTGGCGTTGTCGTTGTACTCCTTGTCATTGTCGTTGTAGTTGTCCTCATTTTAGTTGTTCACGTTGTCGTTGTCGTCATTGGCGTCGTTTTCATTGTCATCTTTGTCATTTTCGTTGTCGTTGAAGTTGTCATCATTGGCGTCATTTTCATTATCATCTTTGTCATTGTCGTTGTCGTTGTTATTCTTGTCGTTGTAGTTATCGTTATCGTCATTGGCGTCATTTTCATTGTCATCTTTGCCATTGTCGTTGACGTTGTCATTCTTATCGTTGTAGTTATCGGTATCGTCATTGGCGTCATTTTCATTGTCATCTTTGCCATTGTCGTTGACGTTGTCATTCTTATCGTTGTAGTTATCGTTTTCGTCATTGGTGTCATTTTCATTGTCATCTTTGCCATTGTCGTTGTCGTTTTCGTTCTTATCGTTGTAGTTATCGGTATCGTCATTGGCGTCATTTTCATTGTCATCTTTGCCGTTGACGTTGTCATTCTTATCGTTGTAGTTATCGTTATCGTCATTGGCGTCGTTTTCATTGTCATCTTTGCCATCGTCGTTGTCTTTGAAGTTGTTATCGTTGTAGTTATCGTTATCGTCGTTTTCATTGTCATCTTTGCCATTGTCGTTGTCGTTGTGTTTCTTATAGTTGTAGTTATCGTTATCGTCATTGGCGTCGTTTTCATTGTTATCTTTGTCATTTTCGTTGTCGTTGAAGTTGTTATCGTTGTAGTTATCGTTATCGTCGTTTTCATTGTCATCTTTGCCATTGTCATTGTCGTTGTCATTCTTATCGTTGTAGTTATCGTTATCATCATTGGCGTCATTTTCATTGTCATCTTTGCCATTGTCGTTGATGTTGTCATTCTTATCGTTGTAGTTATCGTTATCATCATTGGCGTCGTTTTCATTGTCATCTTTGCCATTGTCGTTGTCTTTGAAGTTGTTATCGTTGTAGTTATCGTTATCGTCGTTTTCATTGTCATCTTTGCCATTGTCGTTGTCGTTGTGATTCTTATCGTTGTAGTTATCGTTATCGTCATTGGCGTCGTTTTCATTGTCATCTTTGCCATTGTCGTTGTCGTTGAAGTTGTTATCGTTGTAGTTATCGTTATCGTCGTTTTCATTGTCATCTTTGCCATTGTCGTTGTCGTTGTCATTCTTATCGTTGTAGTTATCGTTATCGTCATTGGCGTCGTTTTCATTGTTATCTTTATCATTTTCGCTGTCGTTGAAGTTGTCGTCGCCATTGGCGTCATTTTCATTGTCATCTTTGCCATTGTCGTTGTCGTTGTAGTTATCGTATCGTAGTTGGCGTCGTTTTCATTGTCATCTTTGTAATTTTCGTTGTCGTTGAAGTTGTCGTAATTTTCATTGTCATCTTTGCCATTGTCGTTGTCGTTGTCATTGTTGTCGTTGTAGTTATTGTTATCGTCATTGGCGTTGTTTTCATTGTCATCTTTGCCATTGTCTTTGTCGTTAAAGTTGTCGTCGTATTTTTTGTCGTTGTCGTTGTCGTCTGTATGCAAGCACGATAGCGGCCTCAAATATTAAGATAGGAACGTGAAATGTGGTATAGGGTACCATAGTGTACTCATTACAAACCTAACGACATTCTAATACGAATATAAAATGTAAAATGGGGGCCATTTCAAACAGTTTTTGTTCATATTACTTGTGTCGTATCTCAACTTATAAGATAATAAATAAGTAAACATTTGCTGATTTCAATTCTGCATTTAATGGTACCAACCCCACCTCAAAAATGTAATTTCAAACCCTGATAGTATAACTACAGAGTCCACTTGTAGCTAAACTCAGACACGGGCGTACTTAATAGAGTCTTCTTCACATACACAGTTTCGTGGTTTGTCGGATCTGACATATTGACATGAGCGAAGCGAGTGGAGACTGCTGTGGATTCTCAAGAAAGTTGTAATATACACAATTACCAGGTTTAAAAAACCATACTGGGCAACACTACATGATCTATTAATACAATTTAACATTTCATACAAGACCCAAGGAACTAACTTTTAGGAAAATTTAGACAATCTAGTTGCATTTCACTGTACAATTGGGCTGAGTAAATGTCATGATGGTACCCATTAATTTTGTGTTCACTGTAAGCTTATAACTCATTTTGTGCAGATTGGCATTCTACATATGTTGGGAAACTAACAGATATACACAAAATCGACACAATATTTTCTTGTCATTTTAGTTTCACATCATGTAGTTCCCTATTTATTGAACTTAATAACAAAACTTATATAATATATAGCACAATGAACTCAGACATGTTATGTAAACACGTAATAAATATACAAACTGAAATGTGTGCATATATTTTATTTATTTACAACATCATGGAATTTATTATGCGTCATTCAACAGCGCGTGTAAATTGAGTTGCCATAAATACACGTGTTTATTGTTTTATGAATGTACTACTGAATGACGCAACTATAGTGCAACATCTGATTTCGATAATCGATTATTGACGAAATATACGCAGTAGATAATTGAAGGATAGGCCTAACTACACTGTATTTCACATTTAGTTGGCAGTGTGTATTTAATACAATGATCCTGTTTTATTAAGCTTTTTAAAAACTGTATGTATTCTAGAAAAAAAACCTAAATAATAAAGTAAAACATACCAGTAACGTTCTTCTTTAAAACTGAACCTAAAAGACGATTACACAAAATGGCGCCAAATGAAATTTTGAGCATCATGTCACATTCCATAACGCACAAAATACATAGTTTTGATTAAAACTGCTTTAGGATTCGGAACCCAGCGGCCGTGGTGGGAAGCGAAAGCTCGTCTCGCGCTAGGCGGCTAGGCCAATCAGGAAGTGGCAGTTGTCATAGCAACAGGTTCACCACATGTTTTTAGTTTTCTATAAAGTACCTGTCTGTCATTCAGTCATTGTAATTCTTTGGTTAGCGCACAATATGGCAACAACGCACCACAAACGCATTATGGAACCTTCCCACCACACCACTCAGCCGATCCTAAAGCAGTTTGAATCAAACTATAGTGCTATGAATCCATTTTTTCTACTACTATAGGAATTCCTTTTGATTTAAACACACAATGCATTTCGTATACTGCCAACTAATAGTTAAACAGAATATAGAAACTGTTTTATTATTTGTAATCTCTCTCTCTCTCTCTCCTCTCTCTCTCTCTCTCTCTCTCTCTCTCTCTCTCTCTCTCTCTCTCTCTCTCTCTCTCTCTCTCTCTCTCTCTCTCTCTCTCTCTCTCTCTCTCTCTCTCTCTCTCTCTCTCTCTCTCTCTCTCTCTCTCTCTCTCTCTCTCTCTCTCTCTCTCTCTCTCTCTCTCTCTCTCTCTCTCTCTCTCTCTCTCTCTCTCTCTCTCTCTCTCTCTCTCTCTCTCTCTCTCTCTCTCTCTCTCTCTCTCTCTCTCTCTCTCTCTCTCTCTCTCTCTCTCTCTCTCTCTCTCTCTCTCTCTCTCTCTCTCTCTCTCTCTCTCTCTCTCTCTATCTCTCTCTTAATCTTCACGTAACACTAACATTTGAACGAAATCGGTAGAGTGAATTTTTATAAAAGAAGTATTTTTTTGTTCTTTTTTACAGATAACTCAAAAACCGGTCATTTTGGAGAACTGGCGAGTAGTACGTTTTGTTAAGGTCAAAATAGGATACAAAATCGTTGCAACTTGCAAAAATTGTTTGATACAATTTTCTATTTTTCAACGATAGTTACATCCAAATTTTGAGTTTTAAAAATGGAAAAAACGTCTACAAATGTCCACTTAAAAAAAAAAAAATTATCTTCCAAACTAATATATCCGTAAAAAACTCGAGATGATTTTGTATTTACTCGTTTTTTTCAACTAGACCATAACCTAATCTAACCATTATAGCAAAAACATTTCTAATCACCTGTCATTTATTTACTTTTCTAAAAAACAACCGGAAGTCCACGAACAATATTTTCTCTGTTATATATAGGAAGAAAGTCGTTACAAAACATGACAACACAACAACTTTTCCAACATGTTTTAGGAATTAATAAAACTCTTTCCAAAAGTTAAAGCTCTACTTCACGTTCATGGCCTCCATTAACGCATCAAATTCACCAGGTTTTGCACTCAACTGGGCGTCACGATATGATTAGAATTAAAATAAATCGAAGGTATTTTCTCGTTGAGAACGGATTTGTTATACGCGGATGTTAATAAATTAATTACGATATTTAATGGTTTCGAAATGTGTACAGATTATGTGCTACGAGGAGTTAAGGATGGATTTGTTATTTAGTTTGTACGTTTTATAGTTTTCTTACACATAAAAAGTGTTATCAGGAAATTCCATCCAAAAAATATAGATTAGGTAGGTTTAAGGTAAGTTAAGAAACAAGATCGTCTAACGAGCACCGAGTATGATACTTAGAACACGTGTTCAAAATGTAGCTGAAGAGTTTTTGTTTTTTGTCGTTTAAAGGCAAAAATCTCTCGACCACCATCCTATAAAAAAAATGAAGAGAAGAACATAGAATATATATATATATATATATATGACTTCTGCACTCGAATACTCAAATAGCGTCAGGGTCGAAAAAGAACAAAAGTTGATCTAGAGAGACCTGAAGGAAAGATGAAAGAGAGAGATTTAACCCAAGACTACATGAAAACATGTGTATATCCAGCTCTGGTAGCTGGTGCAGTGCTACGCCCGTACTCATTTTGGTGAGCCCCTAGGGTCGGAAATAAAAATATAGTAGCTTCATGAAACTTGAGACACAAAAACCTCAGAGGAGTTGTGATAGCCAGAACAAATGTTTCATATTTGCATAGAAGAAGAAATTAGAATAAGAAAGTCACAGCCCATGTTAAACAGCGTGATACAAAATATCCTTAGTATGGTTACTGAACAACAGACAGCGCTAGTAGCATCAGTACTTGTGATACAGTAGCCAAGCCTTTTTGTCCCGATGCTACTAGCGCTTTCTGTTGTCCAGTAACCAAACTTA
This sequence comes from Aphrophora alni, assembly GCA_963513935.1. Classification (NCBI taxonomy): domain Eukaryota; kingdom Metazoa; phylum Arthropoda; class Insecta; order Hemiptera; family Aphrophoridae; genus Aphrophora; species Aphrophora alni. The sequence goes on along the minus strand of OY740770.1, from coordinate 103,177,428 downwards.
TTTGTGTGACTTTCTTATTCTAATTCCCTCTTCTATGATATTATTTGTCAAATTTATATATATATCGATTGCTGAAATGAAACATACAACCCCTTCCCTTAAGTTTGTTATTAATTAAGATTGCTATATACAGTTTGAGTTTCAAACAAAATATGTTAAGAAGGCCTTGTAATCTTGAAAACCTTTTGGAATTTGGTTGGTAATATCTCGAAAACGGAGAAAAATGGGTATCGCAATTCAATCTTTTTCTATAAGATAACCATTAAAGCTATGAATAAAAAATATAACATTTTCATTAATATATTTATATATCTTTTTTTATATAGGCTAAGTTTGGTATTTGCAAAAAATTTGACCACCTCTTTTTTTCTAATATTCACGTTTCATTGTTTCAAGAACAAGAAAACTATTTTCGATATCCCGTCCATCGTACTTGTTATCGTTGTTATCTGAGCGTGACCACAATAGCGGCTACAGTAATTAAGATAGGAATATAAAATTTTGTATAAAATCCCTATCAAAATTCAGAAAAAAATAAGAATTTAAAATGTCAAAATTACGAGTATTAAACCATTTTTAAAATAATATATCGTGTGTTGAGCAAAAACATACACGTGGGAAGCGAGTGGAGTCTGTTTAATATTTACAAATCTACGAAGCCAATTAGACTCTAGTCGACGTTATTATACAATTACGAGGTTTAGAAAAACTTTGTACCAACTGTTTTATACAAATTACCCTATAGGCTACTTTATCTAGTTAGACCCTTTGACCTATCAATACAATTAAACATAGGCCCATGATACCAACTTTTGGTCATTACATTAAAAATATATCTTGATATTACATTTTATGATGGGACTGTGTAAGTAACATGATGGTAGACTTCAACTCTTTCTTTTTCACGTACAAATAATAATATCTGCTAGGATCTACGCTACTCATTTACTAGAAGAAGGTCCTATATGAAATGAAAGATTCTATGAGGTTATTACATCAGTGCAACAAAAGAAGACGTTTAAATACAGTACTGCTGCGGTATGAATGAACGCGCAATAATGTAGATTATAAGCAATTTAGTTGATACTGAACATCTCACTACTACTCTAATTAATTAATAACATTGACTCAATGGTTTGACACGATAAATACTCCGAAATGAGTTACAACTGCTAATTTGAATGCTTTTCTTAAACAATGTTTACACAACCACTATCTACACTGAAATCATACATGGCCTACGCTTAACCACTCACAACTGTGGAAAATCCCAACATGATATTTTCTAACCGATTAGTACAGTAGTTTTAAAGGGACTTTACTAGTCTATAATCTGTATACAGTAACTTGGCGTCTGAACCCTTGGCTACCTGCGAACGGCCGGAACCGTCGCCGTCGCTCCCTTCCTCACCCAGCTGTTTTAGTGATGAGTCATCTAAAAGCGTTAACACTGCACTGTTTAACTTTTTTTTATGGGAGACACAATTTTTAATTTTTTTTTTCAGCATGGTTAAAATGTTTAGGAAAATATAAGCAAATTGATACCAAACACGACACTATTCCGTTTGTAAAAGCCGCCAGTAGAAAGCTCTTTACACAGCTACTATTTGCATAATCACATACTTATTACTAAATGTTTACGTACTATTTACATACATTTGTGTCGTGTTTGGTATCAATTTGCTTATATTTTCCTAAACATTTTAACAATGCTGAAAAAAATTTTAAATTGTGTCTCCCATAAAAAAAGTTAAACAGTGCAGTGTTAACGCTCGTAGGTGACTGACTCGTAGGTGCAAACGCTTTCATCACTGAAACAGCTGGGTGAGGGGGGACGGTCCGGGTCCAGACGCCAAGTTACTGTATACAGATGCACAAGTCTAAATGTATCAGCGCATGCGCAGTTCCCTCTTCACCCCTCATACGTTGCAATCATTCTTGTGATCGTCAGACAATATATTGGAAATGTTTAAACTAAAGACGAACGGGGGAAAAATAACTAACGAACAAATTTATAGCCAAGTAACGTTCCAAAACTTAAAACTGCCAAAGAAAAATAAATAAGTTTCTAAATCCACCAAAGCAAATAAAACATGAGGCGGAGCTTGGTGCTAGGAGGCTTGGCAAAGCTGTATATTAGACCAGTCCCTAACGGACTAATCCAGTACTAAAGAAGGTTCCGAAGATGGAAGAACTCCGAAACGCGTCGACAAATAAAAATAATAATACTAGGATTGGCAGAAGATTGTACTCAAATAATTTTATATCCAAATTATGTATCACATAACCATTTTGCTATTTAAAAAGTAATGGCGTATGGAATTCAGAATGACAAACCTTTTGTAACATAGTACAGTGTTATAATAAAAGAATGGTGGGGTTTTTTTTAACATAATTTAAATGAAAACAGAATTACTTACAGCTGATGTTGTTTATTTATCTAAATCGTCGTCTGAAACAGTTTTTTACATAACTAATAAATTTCGATATGTGCGCCATTAGTCGCTCCTCAAATGTTCAATCGATAATCAAGTTCTGCCCAATCATAAGTTAACATGCCTTTGTTAACGGTTGTCATTGCTTTATTAATCCTGTTCCTTAAGGGATTTAGGTCCCGAATTTTTTCTCGATAATCAATGCTTTTGATGTACCCCCACAAGAAGAAATCGCAAAGTGTCAGGTCTGGGCTCATTGGAGGCCAGCGTACAGGTCCCTGCCGGCCTATCCATCGATGTCCAAAATTTTCATTAAAGTGTCTATGACAAATGCACTAAAGTGCTGGGGTACGCCATCTTGTTGGAAATGAAGTTGTTGAATATTTTCGAGTTCATCCAGCTGAATAAAATAATAATTGATTAACATATCGAGATACACAATTCCATTAATTGCCTTTTCAGCAAAGAAGAGTGGCCCTATCAGACGATTTGTCATCACACCACACTAAACATTAACTTTAAGCGAGTAACGTATTTTCTCAAAAATTGTATGTGAGTTTTCAGATCCCCATATAGGTGAATTGTGTCTGTTAACAGACCCATTGATATGGAATGTAGCTTCGTCTGAAAAAAATATATCATCTAAAAATGAGTGGTTTTCATCAAACTTGTTCAACATTTCAACAGCGAAATTAAAACGTTTTGCCCCATCATCAGGTTTAAATTCCTGCAATAGATGGATTTTATGTGCATGTAATTTCAGTCTTATGTGTAAAACTTTGTGGATTGTTGTTTTTGGAATACCTAACTTTAGGCTTCGTCGATGTATTGACTTCTTAGGACTTCTGGTTGCACATTGTCTAATTAGTTCAACTTTTTCGTCTGATACACTTGGCCTGCCAGAAGATTTCTGCTTTTGAACTGATCCAGTTTCTTCGAATTGTTTGAACCAACGTCGTATGTTATTTTCAAAAAGTGAATCTTTTCTGTGTTTGCGTCGAAATGCACGTTGCACTTAAATTGCAGACTTGAATTCAACCAGCAACAAAACATACTTGCTTTTTCTTTATTAGAGAACATAAAAACACACTTCACACAGAACACTCCAGAAAACACAAAACACACTATCGCAACAATGGAACAAACTTTTGGGTTATAGGCTATCAGCGATACCAATACAACAACACAAAAATTCTCTGCTGTCTTCGTATGAATTAATGAATCCCCACCACCATTCTTTTATGATAACCCAGTATTTTTGTTGTTGTACCCATCTGCATATGTTTCTATCTCGCACTCAAGTTTGTAAGATGAAGCCGTTTCCAGACTTTTCTAACAGTGTTTGAATTTAAACGAATACTCAAAAGTGTCATAATCAGCTGTTTTATGGTTTTTAACACTACGAGGGAAATTAGCTAATGAATTCATAAAACAAGTTTGAATAGCTTTAGGTTGAGAACGCCAAAGAGTTAAAATTCGACGATAAATATGCCCACTACTTTTAACTACGTAATTTCCCTAGGACACATCGCTTCTTGAACTTTATGTGACCTGAACCTAAATGGAACCAGTTGTGTGTCATTATTTTTTTAAATATATATCTTCAGACCGTGTGAAAATATATTTGGAATTTTATTTTAGTGGCTCCTTGAAACCTACAACAGTTGTTGGTTGTAGGAATGTTGTTGTTTGAGAAATGTTCGTTCATTCATAAAGCAATAAATACGGTACATGCAGATAAACGGCTGATATGAATATACGCGATTTTCTGCGAGTATGTTGTTCTATATCAGCTCTTTTGTTGACTTTTAGTTTGGTATTAGCATATGCAGATCTTGCAGTAGAGTGGCTCAGACGGAACTTTGAAATGGGGCATATAAAATAGACTACTAATGGAAGACAAGGAGAGATGAAAAGGAGGAGGGGATACGGGAACATTTGAAATTAAGGCTAAAATGTGGTTTGTACAGCAATATTGAGAGACCATTTGGGCTTTATAAAGATATTTAGTATTTACGGTACTAGATTGGCATTTTTGTTTAGTAAATCAAGAAAATTAAAAAGTATTCAAAATATCTTATATAATAATATTTTAAAGACAATTCCAGTGAGATATTTTTAAAACTAATTTTATAATTAATTAATTAATTATTAATTATTAACTTGTTACCTCCTCATTCATACATTACTATTTACGTATGCTACATTAATATGAATACTGATTTTTTAGTATTTATCTATCATCATCAGATCCTTGTCCCCACTAGATTTAGAGTTCTATTAATAATACATTTCTGGGAGCTACACATAAATTGAACAATGTTATATAACCACACATTTTTAGAAAAAAAGTTCTTGAGACTTTCTACAAATTATTCAAATTGTGGAATGTTCTGAAATCAAAATTGTTCATTATTTATACAGATTTTGATGAAATTATGTGAAATTTAAAGATTAGAAACTCAATTCAAAGTACAAAATTGAAGCCGAAACTTGAGATGAAGCAGAGTTTTTGGTAAACAAAAACGTAGATTAGATTAGTGATTCCAAGAATCATCACAAACAGGTTAGTTTATTATATAATACTAGAATCCGACAATATAACAATAATAAGATTAGATTAATGGTTGCAAGAATCACTAGAAACAGGTTAGGTTAGGTCACGTTATTATATACATATAATAATAATACTAAAAACGGACAATATAACAATAATCTATATTGTCCCCACTTTGAAATTCTATATAAACAGGAAATGCGAAAATTCTAGGAATCTCTTGTCTCCCCTCTTATGACTAATGGATTTTATTCACTGGCTCTAGCTCCACCAAACGTAAAATTAACTGGATTACCCTCTTCAAATTTTGGGTCGGCTGGCCCTCGTTCCTAAACTCGTACACGCCAGTCGTAAGAGATGCAAATGTCGTTTGATGAATATACATAGTGCATTTATCTTCGGTTAATACGTGTTGATTTATGGAAAGCAGTATTAACTCCAAAAATTAAAATTAAGTGTAATGAAAGTATAGGGTGAGTCCAGTATCGGCATGTAGTATTTAAGGAATTGATTCAGAGTATCAAAATATAATAATAAAGGTAAACATGTGTAATAAGACGATTCATTTTTCGTCTGTCGCCCTTTTTGTATTTTAACAAAAATTTTACTTTGGAAACCTTCAGGAGCTCATTATAGTGAGTACGGACGAGGCAAGTCCTGAGCTGGATCTACAGTTTTTCTTGTGCCCTAGTCTTGGGTTAGATCTCCTCACTTCCATCTTTCCTAACAGATCTCTCTTCATCAACTCTCGTTCTCTTCAACCGTGACGTTAATAATGTTTTCGAGCGCTTACATTCTTCATTTTATCTTATTTTCCTTTTACCTTGAGGTTTTTGCCATTAAACCTCATGGAAACAATGTATAAAACTTCGAAAATTTATGAGATATTTGGTTTACTCTGTATGCAAACTTTTATCAGCATACCAAAAACCAAGACCTTATAAGTACATTTTAAACATGGCGGTCGTTTACAATTTGTTACAAGAGGAAATTTACGAGAGAAGGAAATTATTTTCCTCTTTAAACGACAATAACTTATTTTTTTATCGGTCAAAAGATTACCAAGTTATATATAAAATTATAAACAATTAATGTTTTGGTAATAAACTGTAACATCCAAAAATTTATGATATCCGTTATTCTTAATTATTATTGGATACATACATGTTACATCTTACGAATAAAATAAGGATTACAATTGACAAGCAGTGGTATGAATGAATGGAGGTGTAGGGTAAGAGGGGAAAATTTGGTGAGGCAACTCAGTCATGCGTACTGACTTGTTCTTCTGTTTTTTTTTTTAAACTATAATTTTGTATAGACATTTCAGATTGGTCGGAACGTGTACAGTTATGATTTTTGACAATCGTTTATTTCCTTAATATCGTTTAGACTTGTTACGTGATTAGGTACCATTTTACGTTCTCTTCCATTAAGTTTCTGAATGTTCGGTGCTTACAAACATTTATAAAAAATACTTCGTGACGAAAAAAGTCTTCAAATTTGCTAGGCATTACAGAAAACCCGATGATAACAACATCAGTGTACTTCAAAAACTAATGTTTACATAGAAAATCAAATTAAACTACACGATAGTTAATGGAATTAATTAAGTATTTCACCAAGTACGGATTGCGATCTCGCGCACGGAACGGCGCAGGTCGCGCCGCCATATTGTGATCGTTTCCCCGCTTCTGGAAACTTTCATGCAGTGTAACTTCTAACTCAATGCAGTTACAATGCTTGTTATTGTCTCAATCGACAGTTCTGATTGTAATCTATATAGATTTAGTGTATAAAATATTAATTTGTGTTGTTCTTACGAAGCTGTATTGAATTGATGTTGAAAATAAACAAATTTCAACACAATATCTGTTTATGCTCATGGAAAAGCCAAGTCGAAATATACAAATCTACGATTGCATCTACCTTGACGCTGGCTGTGCAATTAAAAAATAATATCGCTTCTAAGTCTACAATGTATGGATATTGATTTTGTGAGATAACCGACCAGAAACAGACATTGGTTGCTGCTAGTGCCCGTTTCACAAAAATACGTTTGTCAACAATAGACACATACGAATTTTTTTATTATTTTTCTTATTAACAAATATTCAACCTTTACAGTAAAGCAAAGTATAGAAAAATTGAAACCATGCTTTACACTGATTTGGTTTACAACAGTCGAGTTCTTTTGCCTCATAGAGTGTAAAATAATTTTCAAGAATCATTGACCGAACACAAAATCGTCTCGGATCACGTTTTTATGAACTGTGCAACTCCATAAAATTAGTCAACCATTATACGCAATAAATAACAATGACAAAGAGATATAAAACATGTTTTGAGGAGGGAAACCTGATCGGTAGCATCCGAGGAATGATCTAAATCACCCAATCCGAGACGGTTAAAACAAAACTTTAGCACTCATTTGCAATTCTAACAGATCAACTTTATCACAATCCAACCTGAGGATCGCCTCTTACAAGTGGGCTATTTGGAATTCAAGGACGAAGACTTAAAGAGTGCCGAAATATTTCTTCCCATTGTTGCGACGCTAAGGCCTGACGTGTTCCGCTTAATTTTTAAATGGCCCCCGAAAAGTTCCGACACGAGTATTTCTAATTACACTACTTACTGACTGAGTCTTTGAAATCCGTAAATTTTTTGTTAATTGCTTCATTTCCAAGTAAAAGCAAGAAGAATCTGTGAGCAAGTAATTAAATAAATTAATTGCTAATCAAAACAGCAGCCATTACGTCACCTGGCTAATAGATTTCGTTTAAGTACATAATTGATCCTATTCTTTGTACTTCTAAATTGTTTTTGAGTTTTCTTGTATGTTAGTGAATTTTTAATATAAGTATTCTTGTTATTTGGATCTCCCTATTTGAAACGCATTGACTGTGAACTGTTTGCCGAATTTATACCAACAATCATTTTACAGTTTTTTTGTTACTTTACAAAATAAACAAATATATCTGTATGCAGAGTGGTTCACAATCAATCTGCCCAACTTTGAGAAATGATTTTGGAGATCAAAATAAAGAATAATGAACCTGTAATCATGTTCGTCTTTTTTTCAAAACAGTTAAGTATAACTCCAGAACGAATTGAGTTATCGATACAAAATTTTACAGACTGTTTTACACTGATTAGTTTACAGTGTACCAATAAGTCTCAATTTTTCTCTGAACTGTTTCAAAATGGCGTCCATTAAACGTTTTACGACGGATGTCAAAGGAACCATTAATTTTACGAAATAGTTAACAGATACAAAATTTTGAGCTTTTAAGTCGAACACGATGCCAGCTTTATTTTTATTATATGTTGAAGGATAACAAATATATAGGTATAAAACTATTTACAAAATTATTATTGGTAATAAATAGTTAACCGTTTCAAAATGGCTTTCATTAAAACCTTTTGAGTCAAATATCTCCAAAATTGATAATTTTACAAACTTTTTACAAGATAAAAAATATTGATCTATTTTAATGCCGTATTATTTATTGTATCTTCGTTTTGATTGTGTGTTGTATGATAACCGTTTAAAACTATTTACAAAATGATTATTGGTAATTTACTAGAACACATAAGAACTTGATCTTTCAGTACTTAGCTGTTAATTTTTAAAATAGTTAACAGTTTTAAAATGGTGTTCATTTAAAATGTTTGATGCTAATATCTGAAAAACCGCTACAAGATAACAAATTATTTAAGCCTTTTAATCCTAAACAAGGTGAGTTTTTTAATTTTTTTATGTTGAAAGATATCCATCATATCGGCAGAAAAACTAATTCATGATTATTTACTACAGCACACAAGAGCTTTTCTAGGTGTTTCAGAAATAGGAGTAGGGGGAAATAGTCATCTACCCACAAATGTAGAGTTATTGAAAAATTAAAAATTCTTGAAATATGACCTAAAATTTCCCACTTGTAAAAATTGATAACAATCGATCCACTGGTTTAGGCTGTAGAACACTGCACATACAACAAAAAGACAAATATCATTCCAAAAACCCATTTTTTTTGTCAGAAATATAATAACCTATATTTCAGCTAAAAACCGCGACATATAATTTTAAAACCTTCACGTAATTTTCTCTACACTACGTTTATGTAATAAGGTACATTTTCGTTTCATTTCCCCTTCTTTTTCCAAGAATATCTTATTACCACTTGTTTTAACTTAAGTCAAATTATGCGATCACATAATTAGCTGTTTAATTTAATTAACCACTTATATGATTCTGTCAGTCCACCAAACTTTACACATTACCGATCAAACACATATATTTTGTGGCACAACATATCCTAACAGTAGGCCTATTTCACCGTGGTCTAACTCAAGTTAGAATATTGGTTTCGTCCAATTAGCCTCTGGCAGTAATTGGTTCCATCCGTCCATCTCACTTTACCCATTACTGATCAAAGGCCACTAATTAGTAGTACAATATATCTTAGCCTTATTAAGATATCAGAGTGGTAAAGTTTTAATTATACTGTAACTATCAAATTATCATGAGAACACTTTCCTATCTATAGTTAATGATATTGGGGATTTCACCCTGTACTTGGCTATTAACTCCTAATTAATAACCTAATGATACTAATTGTTTTGACGACGTTAGAGCTTCGTTAACGTAAATATTGTATTGAAGAAAGCTTATAACCTCAGGAGGTTCACACTTGTATGCGATCCCGAGGGGCCTAGCTGGCCCTACCTTACTTCATCTAGCCTTGGAGTAGATCACTTCTCTTTAATAGTTACTATCTGACCGTTATTAGCCAAACCGATTCTTACCTCTTGGCGTATTCATAACACCTTCTTCAACTTGATTTTCGTATTGATTATACAACGAGATAAATAATAAACGGTGCAAGGAATGGGATCCCCAGTATTGGAGCCCTCCGTCTAGAATGAAATATAAAGGGTATGGTTTAGTGTATAATCCGGATGAATCGGGGGTTGCAAATACCGGGAAGCAGATATTCCCGACTCTCGGAAAAAAATTGTATGAATCAATAAACTATGTAGTTTAAAGTCTGAAAACATTTCACTACTTTATAATTAATTAACGAAGGCTTTAAAGAAATACAGAAGGTAAGGCGAAGAATATAGGACGAGAGTAGAGGATATTTTGTATTGGACATAATAATAAACCAAAAAAACCGTATTCGGAATGTATAGAGCCCTTAACTAGTAGTTGTATTGAAATTAAGCTGGTAACAGATCTATTAAATAGGTTTAAAAGAAAAATACTAAGGATACTAAATATAGGCCCTCGTGAAAATTGAGCATAGCGTCGCCAGACACATGTCCGGCCATGTCTTAGAAATGAATGCCGAAGTTGTACATGGGAACACAAAGTGGAGTGTAACCAAAAGAGCTAGAAGACAACGTGACTGGTGATCTTAAGCAGTTCAATTCATTTAAGACGCTAAGATATACTATTAGAGGTCATTTGGTATGTAGTGGCGCTTGACCTTCATCGGGCAAACAGGTTCCCGTTACTTTTTAATGGCGGGGGAAGCGAGTGAGTCAGTGTTCCGCCGTCCTTTCGTCAGTGCATTTCTATACAGTGTATTACGAACAACCTCACCACTCTAAGCCAGACCGCCCTCCCTCCAAGCGCTACCACATAACAAATGAGCTATACCAGACTTGAAGCTCAGGAATTAAAGTATTTAGTGCTGCCATCTAACTGTACTTGTGGTAACTTAAAAGACAGCCTGTCGTATTGTAAGCTCCAACTCTTCCACACTAGTACATTACGAACTAAACCTACAACAGTTGAAGCCTTATATTATCGTATACTGTGGTACTTCTTTAGATACAGATTCATAGTGTTGCTCATGCTAAGGACCGGAAATACGTGGAAAACAGTCAAGGACATCCAAATGCGTCAATGCTCCTTGATGATGATTGAAAAAACTATTACAAAATTTGAAAATGGCAACCATTTGAAACATGTTTTCAGCAGTTTGTTCTTATCTACACCTTCATGAGGTTATACTAATTCAATTTGTGCAACTGGCTAATTGTTTATATTAACGACAAGTCCAAGGTTGGCAAACGAATTTGAAAAGGTTTTTGTTTCCTATCATGTTAGTACATGGGGTTGGCTCACTTCTATCCTCGGTAATTATAATTGAGTCACATTTCGGGTTAGTGACAATTATTGTGACAATTGCTCGACGTGACTATCAATGAATGTAAAATTCCCCACTTCTTTAAATAAGTAGGCCTTCTGTAATAAAATCCTGTTATTTTATTATAGAATAATAAAATTAAAATTAAATATAACCTTAACTAGACTGCTTTTCAACGCGTGATGTGTGATCAGCACAAGTAAGCTTCGTTACTAATCTTAGCTTCCTACTTTTCCTTACGATCAACATTGAAATTTTTAAGTCTCCACCGGGATCGAACGCGGAACCTTTAGCATACGAAAACAAGAGCTTCAGCCACTAGACCAAACAGGGGGTCAATCCTATAGATATTTCATTTAAGTTGTAATCGTACATTTTAATAAGATTGAAAACTATAAAAATATGATACATAGGGAAAAGTAAGGTTATGTCATTTCTAATCTTACTTTAAAAATACAATCTTATTTTTTAGAAGGGTCGCATCTACTTTCTAGTGTCACTCACATGAATATTACGATTATAATTTGTTTTGAATGGGGGTGTGAGAAAATGTGTACGAGGTTTGCGCCGCTGCGGAACTGTAATCTAAAATTTCTATCGCTTAGCTCCATCCCTCAATGCACTGAAGACACTCAAGAATTGCTTCAATGGAAAAACTTGAATATTTCCCTCTTAATAACATCATAACTTCAACTTTTACAATAACCAGAGACGGTATTAAATTAGGTTCGAGTAGAGAGACTCATAAAGGAGAGCGTGACTATGAATTTATTTAACAAGACAATTTCACGAGGTTTTATCTTAGTTTACTGCTAAAAAGCTTTCGATATGTTATTTTGATAGAATATAAAAGGTATCTGTTCAGGCAATCTAAAGAACTTGCCAAAATCTTAATTGGAGTCCAAGTTTTTGATGTTCTTTTTTCCCATCTACGATTGGTCGAGAGCCAAGGTACACTTGTGTAATAAAAACAAATTTAAGTAATCATCGAAATAGTTTGTTTTTATGTTTGTGAATAATCAATATAGAAGTTCTAGCTATTGGTATCTCCTTGCCGGAAATGACAACACCCGATACCATGAAATGTTCACCGATCTTAACCGTTGAAGTAGTTTCCTCAAATTAAACTACCGGTATGGTTTCTCAAATTTGGTATGGAAGAAGAAGTTTAAGTATTTAAAAATTGGTTAACCAAGATAAGATAACGCTAAAAAATATATCTTTTCATCAACTTTAAATTATCCATCAAATTGTGCTCAAACATGTTTACTGTTAAAATTTAAAAACATAACCTCAAATAAACTTTATTAACCAGTATTTTGGTAGAATTTCAATCACATATAGGTTATGATTTGTACTATTCATCGAATATGATTTTTTTTAAATTGTTTTGGGCAAGCTTATTAACCCCCCTTCTCAAAAAATCAGGCATGTTTGATTCATAAAAAAAACTATAAATAAGATCATTATATTAGAATACTTTCCTTTTTATAGAATAAATTGAAATAAGAAAAAAGTATTTATAATAATGTAAATAAAGAAATGAAATAAAAAATGTATATACTGAAAACATATTTTGTTAAAGAAAAGATAATTTACTGTACAATCTGTTAGCAGTATCTAAATAAAATCAAATTTTCTTATTATAAAATTAACAATGCAAAAACATACTATTTCACTCAACCATCCTCAAAAGCTATTAAAAAAGAAACCAAAACTAATCGCCAACAAAAGTAAAAATAGACCATTGACGTCTTTGAAATAATATTTAAATATTGACCTAAAATTGCTCAGAATATGCTATAAAATTCAGTTTTTAATTACAGGGGTCAAGATTCTTTTTCTTTTCTGTTAGTTATTCCTGAACAGTAATATTTTATTACAGTATTTGCAATTTTTCACACGGGTTTGGGGTAATTTATTTTCACATTTCATTAACGTTTGAACGAAATCGTTTAAGCCAATTTGAGAAATGTTTTTATATAATAGCCCCATAGCCGGTTATATAGATAATTCAGGAACTTGTATTTTTTAGATATGGCGACTAATACGTTTTGTTCGGGTCCCTATTGAGCAAAATTTGATCAAATCATCAAAAGCGATTTTGAGAAAATCGTATTTTCGAATTTTGTTTTTATGGTAGCTACTTCAAATTTAATCTTTGGACATAACGTTCCGAGTTATGTCCAAAATATACCTACACAGCAGTTTTATTAAAATCCAAGGTAAATAGAGAAGTGCACATACAATAGACAAACAACAGAGAGACATGTTTCCAAAAACCACAATTTGAACTCGATTGACCTCAAAACGGATATAACAGCAAAATAAGTTGACTTCGATTATTAACCCATCATATAACTTTATATTACCTAGCCTACATAAGAAGGTAAAAAAAGTTTAAATAAACTAGTATTTAATAATAAATAAAGTCTTATTAAGTTCACTTTTTTATACAAGTTTATTATTTTTCTACTGAACTATATATTAACAAACTTGTGTGGGAGGGGATGGATATAATCATTAAACCAGTAAAGTCCAGGCTTTTCAGAATATTAATAATCCTATAAAATACAAGATGACAGTACCATCATGGTACTTACCCAGCCCCATCTTACAGCGTAATACAAGCAGATCCTCTAAATGTAATGAATAAAATCTGCTCTGCCGGAATTCCTAACTATACGAATATATCACATTTTCTTAGGATCTCTAGGGTCGAAATTACATAACTTCGCTATTTGTCATCGCAGAGAGTTGAGAATGGTACTTGCAGAATTGAAATCTACAATTTTATATCTAATTTAGAGCGTTATAAGTTCAAAATCACAGATATTAACAAAAAACTGTTTAAAATGGCCTCCATTTTGAACTTTATAATTCGATTTTCCTAAATTGCAAGAGGGTTGGTAATGAGAATAATTTCTACACCAAAATACACGTTGCTAGTTATCAAACATACCCTATACATCCGATAATGGATAAGTAAAAAAAAATAAACAATTGACACTCACACATTCACATTTGGTCAGAATTTAAACAGTAGGACATGTACACAATATCTCACAAAAAATTACGTTTACTTAATCAAACGCGTTTCAACGGCAAAGTCGCCATCCTCAGTAATTCATGAGCTACAATAACTAAACTAATTATACTGGAGTCATAGTTTATTATTGTACGTAGCTCATGTATCACTGAGGATGGCGACTTTGCCGTTGAAACGCGTTTGATTAAGTAAACGTAATTTTTGAAAGATATTATGTTCGAGTTTTATTCTATCTAATATTATCTGAAAGTCAAGCTCAACATTTATTTATAGTAGGGCAATGATATACTAAGCAAATAAGTTTGCATAAAATATTATGACCTACCCATGTAGATATGTTAATTGATGGAATAAAGGCTATTTAATTATCATCTAAATTTTTGAGAGTTGTTTTTAGTGTAAAAAATAAAATCTTTTAAATAAAGTTTTACATTTTTTAAATTTCATTTGAAGTAAATCATAGAGTATGTATCGAAGTCTTACACGAACTAAATTTATGACATTGGCTTAATTAGCTTGAGCAACAAAAACGTCGACGGACGGACACATTACGAAAATTACTTTTTCGTTTCATGAAACATGAAGTTCAAGTAAAAAACGGGCGGTGAAATGTTTTGCAATTTTCAAACTTAGCCTATACGGAATAAGTAAAACAAATTTAAAGACTAGCTTAATAAAACCAAACCAAGTAAGTAACCAAATGGCGACTATTTAACTTGTCCCCCTTCTCCAATTATATAAGCATAGAAACCTGTCGAACCGATCGGTTATAACTATATAGTTAGGTTAGGTTTGACCTTGTCCTCGACTTCTTGGTTAACGAACTGTTTGACGAATTACCAAGTCGGTTGTCCTTGATCACAACCAACTAGTTTCCCATCTGTACGATAATTGTTCACTTTCAACAGTCGCTGCCGACATTTTATCCTTATAGGTTAGGTCTGTCATTTTGTTAAAATTATTCCATCATTTTGTTAGCTATTACTCAACCTGTCCAAGACATGTGTCAGCTCGCGTGATCGCTGGTGTAGATTGTGAAGCCAGTTTCGTTTTCTTCAATGTTATATAAAAACCTTTTCTTTTTTCTGTCTTTCATAGTTGATTTTATTTGTTTCGTTTGGAAAAAACCTGTAAACTTCATATACAACCGATGTATTTTTAGAGTAATTCAATATTACTAGGTGGTTGTCCAATCATATAGACTGGAGTAAATAGGTTTGATTAAATATATTGATTTCAAATTATCAATACGTCAATGAATTAAATGTCTCGTTTACATATTTTTTCTTGTCGTTTAAAGCCGAAAAACCTCTTGGTCTTTTCCCCTTGTAAAATAACAATTTTATGGTCGCCATTATAGTACCTACCCAGCCCCATCATACCATGAAATACAAGCTGATCTTCTAATGCAGCCGCCAAAGTTAGTTTCGGAAACCTTGTAAGAAATGTTAAGTTGTATTGATAGATCAAGGGGTCTTACAAAGTAGGATAAGTTTGTTTAAAACTGTTATTACACAGGTTTTCTGAACCTTGTTATGTATATCACTATATTCTTGATGTCAGCTAGGCCCTTGTTAACAGTAATAAGTCGCCCGTGTTGATGTCTCAGCTCTGACGGGCCACGAAGCTGTACAATATGTGCACTTCGACTCTCGTGTCTATGAC
Organism: Aphrophora alni; assembly: GCA_963513935.1. Taxonomy (NCBI): domain Eukaryota; kingdom Metazoa; phylum Arthropoda; class Insecta; order Hemiptera; family Aphrophoridae; genus Aphrophora; species Aphrophora alni. Next base: position 103,161,564 of record OY740770.1, on the reverse strand, counting down.
TCGGGCTTGTCGCATATTTAATAACATGAATATCACATTTTCCTATGTTGTCAGGCTTCGAAATTTGATTTTTAACAATAATTTCGCTATTTGTCATCGTATAGATTTACGTTTAGGTGCCATTAAGTGCAGAATTGAATATTATTAAGTTAAAAGTTGATTAACAAACGAAATGTGAACGAGAAATGGTTAAAAATGACCACCATTTTTACATTTTAATTAAAAATTTCCGATTTGCACTATGGTTCTATGTGAGCAGACTATATACACTATTTCATGTTCCTATTTTAAATTTTGTGGCAGCTATAAGTCCATACGTACAGACAACGACGACGGACGGCATCAAAATTAACTTTTTCAATTTCCTGAGGCCATGAAACGTTAAGACCAGTGAAAAAGATAGTCCTTTCCTATACTTCGTATACTAGGTATTCGCTTCATTAGTTAACATACGTCGCCAATTCCTTCTTTTTTGTATTTCTCATTTAGTGGACCTAGATCTTAGTGTTAATCTAGACACATCGTTTGTTATACGTAATGGGCTATTATAAGCTTATCTTGACAGTCCTACCGAAAAACAATATCAAACGGCATCCATTTTGAAATTTTACGAACATTTTGAATCATATTCTACGATTTTGTAAAAACTATAACTTTTGGACATTACACGTAGACGATCTGTATTTTATATCGTAGGATGGGTCTGAGTAAGTAACATGATGGCGTCTCGTCAACTTTTTGCGTTTCCGTTTGCGACGTAGTCGTGGCGACCAGGTCGTAGCAACAACAAAAAAGTTGTGCTTTTAAACTCGAAATTCTCTCAACATATATCTTGTTATGTTATATTACATTGGATACAAATTTAAAATTATTTTGAATAACATGACCTTCAGTCATTATTTGTAGAACATTCCTGGCCCACCAATTAAAATAGTGGAACCCCTGGATATAGACAGAACACGAGTAAAAACACGGGGTCCTTGTCAGCAGACCCACGAAACCATTATTAAGAAGGATAAGTTGAGTAAAATGTTATTTATACCTGGGATTTACAGGGTGATAAAAAGAAGTTGTATGGGAATAGATTCTAAGTAAATGGCAAGAAGTAAGGATGCGCAATACTAGGACGAAAATGATCCTGCTGTCTACAATCGAAGAACTGATAAGGAGGAATTTGTTCCAATATTTGACAATTTCGTACGGTTCTTTATTTTTTTATCTGTGTCGGTTGTGGTTATATATTTTTTTTAATTAGGGAGTTACAATTACTTTCATACCTCTGGTCTACCTCTGTTCCCGCCTAATATAACTAACAACAACTGGTTGTTACAAAATTAAATTTTTTAAAAATAAAAAGGAAAGAGCAAAACTGGTTGTTATTCAACTTAAATCACAAAAAATTACAAAAATAAAAAAATGACTTTGCGAAATATACTCATTTTAAACAAGAAAAATAATTACGGTATTAAAAGTTTTGCCAGTCCTAGAAAAAGTGTGATGGGATCAGCACCCACTCCTTCAATTATCACTCCGAAGCTAACACTTATCCGAGTCCCCCCACTTGCTCCATTCTTTAAAATTTCTTTAAGCACCCAATTGTCGAGGTTTGCATTTGCCACTGTCCGGAATATAATCATCCAAACTATCATTAGTAGAAAACCTAAATTTTCTATTGTCAATGTTATCCAGTATATTTTGGGCGAAGTCTTTCTTTCAACAACTTGTTACACAGTACTGTCAAAAGTGTCTAACAATCGCTACTCAAATTTAGGAATAAGGTGTTTTAAAACTAAACTGGATATATGTTGAAGGTCATTGTTTTATTTTCTATTTTAAAATCACTCAAAAAAGTTGAATGGTGTCAACTTATGGACGTAAAAACTCTAACTATAGACTATGTCACCTTTGGAAGAGGCCGAGTACCTCGGTGGAAGGATCGTGCGGCCTTTCCTCAACAACAGAAGTATGAAATGTAATTAATCAGCTTCATCGAGCGTCTCAATTTGTTGATAAAAATAGTGACGACAGATTGATTATGAACATTTAGGCTAAACTAAAAAAATATATACGTTTGTCGCATATGAATCGACCAATATTTAGTATGTTAATCGTGAAATGGATTTTATTGTTAACAACATAACAAGCAAAGAGTGGCAAAGTTTTCTAAATTTTATAGGAACTCGAATGTTAACAAAGCAGTAAAAAAAACTTCAAATGTAATATGAAATATTTTCTTCAACTTTACTGTACGACGTATTCCGTGACTACAATTAAAACAAATTTTGATAACTACTATTTAGTGTTTTCATTTGTATATAATTTATAAAAAATACCAAATACATTTATTTTTTGCATAACAACTACATTCCAAATACATGATTTAATGAATTCCAACAGTAGTTGGATTGTGCATTCTTCCGAGAACCACCTAGTCCCACTATCAGGGTTCGTTTTACAAAAAGGCAATCAACATCGATGGATGCAACATAATATTACTATCACTGTGTTCCAATTAATGGTAAATGATAATTACAACTCTAAGAGCATGCCGCACATAAAACATTTTATTATTTATCCCTCTTAATGCTGTTTTGTCCATGTGTGCAGTGGTGAAACTTCCTCTGTTGCTACTATAAACACCAAGGAGTAGCATGGAGACCGCTGCCCCGCTGCCTGATGCCAAAACATCTGCTCCTCCTGGTAACTCAATACGAAGAAGAAGCGGAACTCTCAGTACCAGGAGACTACGCCATTCCCCCCTGATTCCATTCACGTGTGCGGCGAAGATAGAAGAACGTGCTTCCGGAGAGGGTCCAGGAGCTACAAAGTAAATTTCCCTTCTGGAACGACCCAAGCTAGTCATGGGGGAGAGGACATCTTCCACGGTGAGGACTATACAAAGAGTGTACTTCCGGAGTTGATGGAGTTACTCATGGATCCAGGAGTGTTGCACCAGAGCTTTCAATACATCATGGTGCTCCCAACATCCTTATAGGAGACTGGGAGGAAAGGATGGATGAGCAATTGATTGAATGTATTAAAACATCCAAGGAAATGAGGTTTATTGTTTTTTTACTTTGATTATATATCACTGTTAATGGTAGTTTGTTCAAGTGTACAGTAGCTGTTTTATTATCTACTGTTATTTCAAGGTCCATGAATATTGTTATATTACGTTGCGCTAAGCAATTGGGTTTACGAGAATGATTTACTGAATTACAATGCAAGGAGTATCCATAAAGCATTTAATATTAGTATTTCTACCTGTTAGAGTGGTAGTTTGTTCGAGTGTACAGTGGCTGTCTTATTATTTACTGTAAGAAGGAATCACCCACAACCGGTAAATATTTAATATTAGTATTTCTACCTGTTAGAGTGGCAGTTTGTTCGAGTGTACAGTGGCTGTCTTATTATTTACTGTAAGAAGGAATCACCCACAACCGGTAAATATTTAATATTAGTATTTCTACCTGTCTTAGTGGTAGTTTGTTCGAGTGTACAGTGGCTGTCTTATTATTTACTGTAAGAAGGAATCACCCACAACCGGTAAATATTTAATATTAGTATTTCTACCTGTTAGAGTGGCAGTTTGTTCGAGTGTACAGTGGCTGTCTTATTATTTACTGTAAGAAGGAATCACCCACAACCGGTAAATATTTAATATTATTATCTCTAAATGTTTTAGTGGTAGTTTGTTCGAGTGTTCAGTAGCTGTCTTATTATTTACTGTAAGAAGGAATCACCCGCAACCGGTAAATATTTAATATGATTATCTCTACCTGTTTTAGTGGTAGTTTGTTCGAGTGTTCAGTAGCTGTCTTATTATTTACTGTAAGAAGGAATCACCCACAACCGGTAAATATTTAATATTAGTATTTCTACCTGTTAGAGTGGCAGTTTGTTCGAGTGTACAGTGGCTGTCTTATTATTTACTGTAAGAAGGAATCACCCACAACCGGTAAATATTTAATATTATTATCTCTAAATGTTTTAGTGGTAGTTTGTTCGAGTGTTCAGTAGCTGTCTTATTATTTACTGTAAGAAGGAATCACCCGCAACCGGTAAATATTTAATATGATTATCTCTACCTGTTTTAGTGGTAGTTTGTTCGAGTGTTCAGTAGCTGTCTTATTATTTACTGTAAGAAGGAATCACCCACAACCGGTAAATATTTAATATTAGTATTTCTACCTGTTAGAGTGGCAGTTTGTTCGAGTGTACAGTGGCTGTCTTATTATTTACTGTAAGAAGGAATCACCCACAACCGGTAAATATTTAATATTATTATCTCTAAATGTTTTAGTGGTAGTTTGTTCGAGTGTTCAGTAGCTGTCTTATTATTTACTGTAAGAAGGAATCACCCGCAACCGGTAAATATTTAATATGATTATCTCTACCTGTTTTAGTGGTAGTTTGTTCGAGTGTTCAGTAGCTGTCTTATTATTTACTGTAAGAGGGAATCACCCGCAACCGGTAAATATTTAATATTATTATCTCTACCTGTTTTAGTGGTAGTTTGTTCGAGTGTTCAGTAGCTGTCTTATTATTTACTGTAAGAGGGAATCACCCACAACCGGTAAATATTTAATATTACTATTTCTACCTGTTTTAGTGGTAGTTTGTTCGAGTGTACAGTAGCTGTCTTATTATTTACTGTAAGAAGGAATCACCCACAACTGATAAATATTTAATATTATTATTTCTACCTGTTTTAGTGGTAGTTTGTTCGAGTGTACAGTAGCTGTCTTATTATTTACTGTAAGAAGGAATCACCCGCAACCGGTAAATATTTAATATTAGTATTTCTATCTGTTAGAGTGGTAGTTTGTTCGAGTGTTCAGTAGCTGTCTTATTATTTACTGTAAGAGGGAATCACCCGCAACCGGTAAATATTTAATATTAGTATTTCTACCTGTTTTAGTGGTAGTTTGTTCGAGTGTTCAGTAGCTGTCTTATTATTTACTGTAAGAAGGAATCACCCGCAACCGGTAAATATTTAATATTAGTATTTCTACCTGTTAGAGTGGTAGTTTGTTCGAGTGTTCAGTAGCTGTCTTATTATTTACTGTAAGAGGGAATCACCCGCAACCGGTAAATATTTAATATTAGTATTTCTACCTGTTTTAGTGGTAGTTTGTTCGAGTGTTCAGTAGCTGTCTTATTATTTACTGTAAGAAGGAATCACCCGCAACCGGTAAATATTTAATATTAGTATTTCTACCTGTTAGAGTGGTAGTTTGTTCGAGTGTTCAGTAGCTGTCTTATTATTTACTGTAAGAGGGAATCACCCGCAACCGGTAAATATTTAATATTAGTATTTCTACCTGTTTTAGTGGTAGTTTGTTCGAGTGTTCAGTAGCTGTCTTATTATTTACTGTAAGAAGGAATCACCCGCAACCGGTAAATATTTAATATTAGTATTTCTACCTGTTTTAGTGGTAGTTTGTTCGAGTGTTCAGTAGCTGTCTTATTATTTACTGTAAGAAGGAATCACCCGCAACCGGTAAATATTTAATATTAGTATTTCTACCTGTTTTAGTGGTAGTTTGTTCGAGTGTTCAGTAGCTGTCTTATTATTTACTGTAAGAAGGAATCACCCGCAACCGGTAAATATTTAATATTAGTATTTCTACCTGTTAGAGTGGTAGTTTGTTCGAGTGTTCAGTAGCTGTCTTATTATTTACTGTAAGAGGGAATCACCCGCAACCGGTAAATATTTAATATTAGTATTTCTACCTGTTTTAGTGGTAGTTTGTTCGAGTGTTCAGTAGCTGTCTTATTATTTACTGTAAGAAGGAATCACCCGCAACCGGTAAATATTTAATATTAGTATTTCTACCTGTTTTAGTGGTAGTTTGTTCGAGTGTTCAGTAGCTGTCTTATTATTTACTGTAAGAGGGAATCACCCGCAACCGGTAAATATTTAATATTAGTATTTCTACCTGTTAGAGTGGTAGTTTGTTCGAGTGTTCAGTAGCTGTCTTATTATTTACTGTAAGAGGGAATCACCCGCAACCGGCAAATATTTAATATTAGTATTTCTACCTATTACGTAGTGTGTTTGTTCAATTTCATTATTTACTTTTACTTCTTAGCGTATGTCGTCCTACTAGGCGATAGCTACAATAGGTTTATTGAATTACAATGCAAGTAGGTGTCGTCAACAATAAAGTAGCCTATTTTATAATATGATTTCTCCGTTCGTGGCGTTTTATTCAATGTACAGTTACAACGATGAACGATTTATTGAATTACAATACAAGGAGGGGAGTCACCATAACTTATTATTTCGGTGTTTCGTTCAAGTGTACAGTTCCTGTTTACGCAGTACAGTACCTTCGTTGTGGTTACACATTTTATTAAATGCTTTGTTTGCTCAAGTGAAAGTAATAATTGTATAATTATTTATTATTATTTCTTCCACAATGAATAGACTATTGTTTTAACACGTAGTGCACTAGACAGTAATCCATATCGGTTTTACGGAATGGTGTATTAAATGTGTTAATAATTCAATCAACGAGGATTAGTAGTAATAGAACCATTAGTAAACATGAATAAGTAAATGAATTACCTTATCGGTACGTCAACTAATCCTTCCGTTGATTTACAGATTACTGCAGTTTCGTGAGTCCATCTTCAGATCAATTAATCAATAATTACCGATAAGGTAATTCATTTACTTATTCATAAATTTACTAATCCGTTGGCTACAATGTTAAATTTGAAATTAGTAAACAATTTACAAAATGTTTGTTTTCAAAAAAAGGCTTGAGTTAGTGCCCTCATTTCCTTTGTTATTGTAGTAATAGATAAATGGAAGCATTATTTTAATGTGTTATGTTTTTGTATAGTCAAAAATATATACAGACTGAGTTAGGACTGCTATATTGATATAAATAATTCATGAACACATTGCAGGAAGGGTAGGACCCCCAAGTACAGAGGAGGGCGTTCTATGAATGTAATGCACGTTTCCATCCCACAATGGAACTTCGCTTGGGAGTGCATATGTAAATTAGTTCAAATTGTACCACAATTACAAGTTTAGGTTTCCTATTTTACTAATATTCTGAGCGAATTGTTTTAGCTATGGTTATTCCAACTAGGTTTTTATAAATTTATAGTTATTCTACAGTTGTAGCTAAGCACATATAATTATTTGATTTGATTTGGGGTTAATTTAATAAAATATTGGGTCCAATGGTGACTCCTTAATTTAAAAAATAACATAAGGACAAGTAAATTATTTCATTTTATATACACATAAATATTGATGATTAATTAATAGTCATGTAATAAAATTTAGCAGATTTAAATTAATTTTTATATTACTTGTATTTTTGTAAATATTCCATTTTTTATTTAGTAAATTCCATTTCTTATAAACGGACTCTATAAAAACCTGTAGTCGCTTGACACTTTACCTGCAGTTAACAAAATAAACACATTGTACAAGTGTTCTCATACATACATTCATAATCAAATAAACTAATGAAACAAAACTACACGAAAAATTCAAGTTCGGTAGTAATAAAGTAAAAATCCCCCATGTAGCTACAAAAACAAATTATGTAGATTATTTTAAACAATATTTATATATTTAAATAATGTGTAAACTTGCTTAATTTGTGTCATAAACTTGCCTTAAGCGTAAATATTTTAAATGATATCAAGTTTAAATTAAAGCTGTCAAGATTCGCTTTCGTTTATAGAAGTTATTCTTTAATGGTAATTAAGTATTATATGCAATTCTACGCACTGATTTGGATCATTAATCTTCACATTTAACTGAAATTTGATTAAAATCGGTTTAACAGAATTTGAGAAATTAATTATTTATATCATATTTTTGTTTTGTTTTTATCGGTAACTTATGAACCGCTATTTTTTAGGAAATACGTTTGTTTAGATAATTGTTTAGATATATTTAGGGTCTAGGTATTATATTATCAAAATTTGAAAGGCAATGTTAAAAGCTGATTTGAGATAATCTGCATTTTGTCTTATAACAGGTACTGGGACAGGTACAGTTTTGAGTTTTAGAAAAAATGAAAAACGTCCCAGGAATTAGGCAAAATATGTCACATAATAAATTTGATTAAAATCTGTTCACTAGTTTAAAAGACTTCAAAACGTATATTTTCTGTAAAATACGATACCTAATTTAGACCTATCATATAACTTTCTCTATAAAGTGACAGTAAAGAATAGAGTTTTTTCTTAAAAAGTATGCCTTTTTGGGAGTTCTTCAACCCGGCACCAACCATTATATGTTATAAAAAAACACGTCGACCCGGCACTGGTCCTTTCACCGGCCGCCATGACAGTATGTCAACCCGGCACCAGCCACCCTTCTTACCCATTCTACCTACACTACTCCCCCTCAACCCCTCCTTTCTCTTTTTTCTTCTCTTAATCACCTCCCCTTTCCGTAAGGGGATTGTAAAATGAAGGTAACTTCTCTCGCTGCAAATTTTAAGAAATTAGGGGACGAGCTTCACTAGACGAAGGGATAGACAATAACAAAAGTGTGGCCGTTTTTTTATTACGATTATAAATACTTTAACATTTATTATAGAAATAGGTTAGGTTAGGTTGTGGATGGGGATCTCGCTCGCCTACCTTTAAACTGCCTCGGTGCCGGGTTAAGTTGTGAAATTAGTAACGCCTGATTAACCTTATAGCGGTGGTCAGATTTGGTGCCGGGTAGACGTGCCGCCCCCTTTTTATGCTCAAATGTGAAAATCAAGTACAGAAAGAGAAACAGAATCTGTTAAATATGAAAAAATTATTCAAAATAGTTAAAATGGACATTATAATTCAAACAAATTATTAACTTTAAATGCTAAATTAAAGCATTTATCAGAAACACACAAATGAGTTTAATTGTTTAAATCATTTTAAATTAACAAAATTCTAAAATGAAATCCATTTAATATTCTCTAGACGTCGAGGAAGCTAAAGAATGCTAACCGTACAAATTCATTCTCCAGTACACAACAAATAATCCTTAGAAACAAATTTGTGATTCCATTTAACAATTTATTCACTTGAATATAACAAGCAACCGGTTGTCCAGAAGGAAATCCTTAGAGAAATGCACGGTAATAATTGTTAAGAATGGTATTAAGGTAATGAATTGTACGTAATTAGTTGTATAGGTTCGCTAGACAACCGGTTGCGGTGTAGCAGATGTACTGGGACCCTAGCCGCCGCCCCAACTAATTGTCAGTTTCCTATAGTTGTCATTCTGCGTTGCGCAGTGTACGCTGCGCAGGGCCTGGTATAACTGGTTCTCGTTTGTAGCAGTCACGTATGGTTTTTATACCAGGGCCAAGGTCAGTATACGGATGAAATATTGAATAGACAATTAATGGTAGTAGTTTAGAATATGTTGTGACATATTCTGTTAGTTTATTATTGAATGTTCATGAGAAGGAGATGGTATAGTCTGCAGTTGAGGATAGTTTCCGCTAGTAGGAAAATCTAATCAAGTAAACTGTGCAACGTTATTGCACAAACTTTGTCACACATCTCCAAAACGAAATAAGATCGACCCAAACTATACGTTACCAAACATTTCAGTTCGGTAATAGTCAGTCAAAAAGTGAAAATAAATCTCGAATAATATGTATAGGCTTATATTTAAATGGTGTTTAAGCTCGCTTTTTTGTGCGTCAGCGTAAATCGTACTCGATGAAAATCAAGATTTAAATTACAAGGGGGGACGTGTATTTTTGTTTGACAATTATTGCTGAACCGTAATACTTTTTTAATCGCAAAAATGTCCACCTGTCAAGTGTCACTTACACTAAATTAGATACGAATTTACAATTTCAATTCTTCATGTGATGATATATGCGGTAAGAATGAACGCGCAAGGAATGCAGAGGATAAGCAAATATTTTAGTTGATACTGAACATCTCACTACTACTCTAATTAATAACATTGACTCAATGGTTTGACACGATAAATACTCCGAAATGAGTTACAACTGTTAATTTGAATCCTTTTAACATATCGCTCTATGTTAAATAAACACAATAAAATAACTTTAGTAACTATTTACACTGAAATAATATATAGCCTATGCTTACGCTTAACTACTCACAGCTGTGGAAAACCCCAACCTGATATTTTCTAACCGATTAGTACGGTAGTTGGTTAAAGGGACTTTACTACATGACATTACAAGATAATGTGGTATTCACATAGTTACAAGGTCTAGCAGCAACGAGTCACCGAAATTGCGAGTAGAGACTCCATCGAGACCTGCCAGAGCTACGATACTGGCAAGAGCGAAGCGAGTAGAGACTTCTAATATGTACTCAGGTACGAGGCTCGTTACGGCCTAACTGATATCAAGAAATAATATACAATTGCGAGGTTCAGAAAACTTGTGTAACAACTGTTTTAAACAAACTTATTCTACACTGGTTGAAGAACCCTTTAACTACCAATTTAACATTTCCTAGAAAGCCCGAGATATCAACTTTTGAGTAGGCCTATTACTTTTATTCAGTCTTATTAGATATTACCTCCTGGCCAGACAAGGGAGTAATATTTTGTCTGTGCTCCGGAGGAAGTCAATACAATCTAATTAAGAAAATGCTTTAAATATTTTTCTAGGAAAGAAATTAGAAAACGCAATTTTTATTATATGAACACCATTACAATACTTTGCTTTCTATGCAATTAATTGTTTTGTGCAAAAGAGTAAAAGAAAAAGATTATACGTATAATATAAGAACTATTTATTGCAACGATAATACAGTATTAGCCTATACTAATACAAAATCAATTATATTATTACAGTACTTATTTATTATTTGCTAAAGGTAATTACAATTTCATTGTCAGTAATATTTCTTCAGATAGTTTACGGCCATAACGATAACATTAAACAATTTTTATTGCATTTAATTTGTCTTTTAAGAATCAAATAAAGTTACTTCGTGACAATTGTTTTATATTTTCTGCGCGTATATATTATTTACGAAATAGAAATAAATACAGTAATAACTCTTATTCGGGCTGTAGGCTATCTGTCACAGAAATGGGAAATTTGTCTCTGCATAATGTCAGCTTAGACCTAATAAGGACTTAATTACACACGTCACAGCAGCAACCAGTATGTTTTATTGGGGTCCTTAAGGACTACTTTTAAGAGAAATTTGATCTCAATCGTTATAACCAATTTAGAGAAAATCGAACTTTTGAGAACGGTTTCGTTACAGCTAACATAATTTTGAATTATTGTGGAATTTAAAAAATAAAAAAAATTATAATCTACACATCTACTGAATATCATATGATAACCCATAATGTCGATGTATGAGTACATTCAAACCAACTTGTACAAAGTGTCTAACTTACGACAAACGTTTATAAAGTAGACACGTTTAACAAAAATATTTATTGCGTCAATAGTTTACTATGCCGATTTTACGAATTTACCTTCATTTGCTGACTCGAACTACTGGGTTTCGTTTGGGTCCTTAAGGACTAAATTTAATCAAAATTGTTGTAGCGCATTTTACGGAAACCGAATATTTATGTTTTAGTTTTTTGGCATCTGCTCCAAGCTTTGAGTTATTCAAAAATAATTTACACTAATTTAGTATACTAACTACCTGGATAGAAATACCTGGAAAGAAACAGGTCAAATTCGGGTCAAACTGCAGATTCGAGAGAGGAAGTGGAGGTGGTTAGGACATACACTGAGGAAGCCAGACGGAACCACTGAGAAAGAGGCCCTAGATTGGAACCCGCCAGGTGTCAGAAGAAGAGGTCGACCACGAGAAACCTGGAAGAGGACCATTATTAAAAAAGCAAAGGAAGTCAACAAGACTTAGGGAGAAGTGAAGGCACTTGCTGGAGACAGGGACAGATGGAGAGCTCTTCTGGACGCCATATGCTCCAATAGGAGATAAAAGGAAATCAGTCAGTATACTAACTGGAAAGGTCATTATGTCGACATATTTAATACACCACAATGTCGACACATGTCATCGCTATCAACTGTGTCTGTGTCTAACTAAAGAAAAGCAATAAAATCAACACAAAAAGTTTTATTTGATGGACAATTTTAGTATAAATATGTATTGCTTTTAAACTTTTTTGTTTCGTTATTACAAGTGCTGGCCTTACTTTTGATGGCCCAAAACCGTCGAACCGAAATTTTCAAAGAGGTTAAGTCCGGTAATCCGGTATGTTTCGTTTGGTCTAAGGGTTACTTATGAAAAATACTAAGTTTGTGTTTTAGATTTATAGCATCTCCTACAAGTTTTAAGTTATTAAAAAAATGAAAATAGTAAAGTTATATACAGTCGATATACCACCATCACCAGGAAATCACTTAAAATAAACCACAATGACGACGTTGACACGTCAAAATGTCTAACTTACAAAAAAACATTTATAAAGTCGACACTAATAACCTGTAATTAGTGTTGACTTTATAATTCTTCCATACTTATATTGTGTCTATTTTACGGTTGTCGGCCTTACAGCTTACAGCTCCCCCTCCCCCCCAAGCTATTCAGTTACAAAAGATTCTATTCACAATAATCGGAGCTAGTGACACAGTAAGACCTATAAAGCTCACTCGTTTCCTTGAACTGTAACAATAACATAGATTTATAAATGTCTACGTGAGACATCTTTTACAATACGTGTCTCGTATTTTTATGCGGCATTGTTAACTTCACGTGGTTATTTGTGCGTGTATCCTGGGTCACGTGATAATGTGCATCGTCATGACCCTACGGACCCTACTAAAACCTCCCCTACCTGGGCTATACCATCAAGACCTTTGCAATTTACCAGCTTCTAAACAGCGTTTCCTTGTATGAAAGTACTCTATGTCACAACTTGACAATTTAGAGTCCTTACTTGCGTATAGTTGGGCAATATAGTCAGAGTTTCCTTTAGTGAAATTAAATAAAAATATTGCACTAACTTTTTCACATAAAACAAAACGTACACATCTTTACAAAAATGCTAATTTTAAGTTATCTGTCAAAAAGTGAAAGTGAACTATGAACTGTGTCATAGATAGTTGAATATCTCAAATTCGGTACTAGCGATTTCGATAAAATTTTGGTTACATGAAGGTTTATGCAAAAAACATATTCCAAGTTTTTTATTTACGTGATGTCTCCTGATCTAGCATTTTGGAAAAATGATAGTCAATATGTGCTTTTGGACCCTTTAGGGTTAAATTTGATCAAAATTTTGTATTTTATTATATACAGGTGACAATTCCGCGTGTCTGCGTGTTTTGTCAAAAATAAAACATATCTCCAGAACAGATTGAGATATCGATACCAACTTTTGGAAATTGTTTTATACTATTACTTTGCAGTGAGGGCAAAATCTTATAGTTTTACATTTAACAGTTTCAATATGTCGATCATTTACAGTTTTTTATGTCAAATATCTCGAAACCCGTTTATTTCATAATCTATTAAGAAGACGCCTTTATTTTTGTTTATATTGAAGGGTGGGCAAGATATCGGTAAAAACTAATTCTTGGTAATTTACTAAAACACCAAAGAGGTTAACTTGGAGTTCCAGCACTTATTCAATTTACTTATAAAATAGTTATAATTCTACTGCTGGTCATATGAACCATTGCAAAAGTGGCGTTCATTAAACAAAATAGATGTCAAATCAAAAATCAAAGATTTTACAAAATATTTTACTCTTTATCTTTATCTGTTTTGTATTTTGGTTTTAAGACGGGTTCTCACATGATTTACATATATAATTTGCTGCATCAAAATCACGCCTACAAATTATTTTCTTTTCAAATTAACTGTAGAAACTTGAAATCATTTTCAACACCTCAAAAATATATCCATGCACGTCTGGAACGTTTTCTCAAAATTTTTAATTTTTTGGAAAAATCCCATTTCATAGGGAAAAATTGCTAAAGTTCTCAAAAAATTGTGCATATGTATATAACCGATGTTTATGTCCATACGTACAACTGTAGAACAAGTCATTCGATTTTTTATAATATTTGGTGTACACATTCTTTAATCAAGTTCGTTGATTTGAATCGTGTAATCACATGAAAATCGGATAATATTAATAGGTTTTTAACAGATTCCCCGCGGCTAGTTACATTTTTTTTACCGAGTTTTATCAAATAGCTATATAAATTAGGTCACTCAATTATCTAAGCATATATTAAAAATATTACTTTACGTGTTAGTTTTAACTTAAGTTTTTAGTGACAATAGAAAGTTCCATTTTTTTAAAATATTGACTTAACATAAAATTTAATCTTTTTATTTCAAAAGGCGATAAAAATAAGAAGGTAAAATCCCACTATTTCATATTTATAACAAAGAATTTTTTTATTTGTTTGGTTAGGTACTTTTATACGGTCTACTATTTTTACTAATATCCTTCAAAATTGTATCTATTCCGAAATTTCTATTTTCTGACACACCAAACCCTCCCACATACCCATAATGCAGTAACAGAACTTTATCCTTAACAACGGTGGTGGTCTAAACCTCCCTGAAAGTATACAAGATGAAAAGGAAAATATCTTTGGAGAAAATAGAACTAGAAGAAAGGGAAACACCTTGGGGAAAAATTCATGAATACATGTCTACTGAAGGAAGACAAATTTAATGTTAATGCGATTGGTTGGTAACACTGGCTTTTACGTTTAAGTTAGAGAGAAAGTGTTTAGAACTAGTGGAATAGAAAAGTTAAGACTTAAAGGAAAATAACTGTAGAAGGGATGTATTGTATAGGGTAAAACAGAACAAAGGGTTAAAAAGATTCGGGATACTAAGAGTGACTGTTTCGGAGTCAGTGTTTTGTGGTGAAAACTCATTTTTCGTTTTGGGGTTAAAAAGACAGGAGTGTAATTCAAGAATTATGCGACTACATTTTCGATTTAAAATATAAAAGAAACAAAACGTCGCACATAAACGAATAGAATAATAAATTTAAGATTTTAAAGGGAATAATAAATCTAAGACTTACCGTGTACAATATTCTGATTCTGTCGTTTATACGACGGCCGTTTCTGCTATTCCGCCATTTTCAAGTTAATTTATTCAGGTTTCCCTTCTTAGTCTTACATTTATTATTTAATCTTATCAATATTCGGAATGGCGACTAACAAATATTATAAAGTTTAATGGGAGTTATCATGGTACTTGCCCAGCCCATCAAATAACATAATATACGCAGATCCTTTAAATTTAATGCCCAAAAGTTGGTAACTTGGGCCTTAAGGGAAATATTAAATTATATTGGTAGATGAAGGGTTCTTATCCAGTCAAATTGTTACACAGGTTTACTGAACCTCGTAATTGTATATATTACTAATTTCGGACCTCAAAGATGTCTATATATCGTCAAGTCTCTACTCGCTTCGCTCGTGTCAGTGTGTCAGGCCTGGTGGGCCTCGAAGCTGTAGGCTACATATGTAAAGAATCCTACACCGCAAGTATACGACTATCAAATTTTCTTGAGTGATCAGTTTTGGAAATTACATTTTTGACAACTTTGCTATATGTGATTTTAGAGAGGTGGGGTTGGTATTACAAACAAAATTTAAATCTGAAATTTTATGTAGTTATGTGTGTTCAATATCTACGTTCTGTTACGTATCTAGTTAATTAAATAACACACGCCATATGAACAAATCACTGTTAAAATGGCCATTTTGAAATTTTCAGTTAGGTTTCTATATATGAGTACACTATAGTCCTCTGTATCAAATTTCAGGTTCTAATCTTAATTTTTACGACTGTTATCGTGTTTATGTAGAGATAACGCCGACGGACGGACGGGATGTTTAAAATCACTTTTTCGGTTTCCTGAAACCATTAAAAGTAAAGATCAGTCAAAAACGGAAATTTCTCGCAATTAATACAAGTCAACTTGAGTTTGTGAAGATCCAGGAAAAGAGGAACTTTAAAATGAAACCATCCAAAGGAAGATTGAGCGAAGCAAAAGGGAGTTATGACGATTTGAAGAAAATTTATCGAAATTCTACAGAATTCACACTTAGAATAGCACACTTAGGTTCGGCGCAAGGAAGGAGAAGTAATATGACCATATCCAACCGCATTGTTAAAACAGTATAACAAACACACGGAACACAATTCTCATAAAAAAATACGCCTAAGTATCAGACGCGTTTCAACGACAAGGTCGTCCTCTTCAGTGATACACCAGCTACACCAACCAAACCACAACTGTATAGTTTTTCTCATAAGTCTAGCTCAACATTTAATACGCATTGTTAATAATAAATAAAAGGAAAATTAGTACAAAGTGTCCAAAACTTAAACAACAACACTAATGAAAAGCTTCGAATAATAAAATAAATACTAAAACCAATAAAGGAGTGGCACATAGCAATAAATAACCAAAAATCATAAGAAATTAAATGAATACAAAAACAACAGGTATCCACTTAAGATGGCAACCGTGGATCTCCTTTAGAAAGTATCGTCTGAATCTTTGGTGAGATTCCACGTCACACAACTGCTCGAAAACAATTTTGGTGACGCTATGCTTCGTAAACGATTAAGTAATAATAATAATATTACCGGAACAAAATGCATTTACCCAAAATATCAGTAGTTATAAGCAAAAGAGTCTTTCATTTATAAAAAAAGTTTTCAAAAAAGTATTTATATATTTAAATAAAGGTTAAATTAAGTCAGAAACGTAATTCGTGTTTTAATGAAATCCAGTTTTTAATAACTGGATCTAAATATACAAAATAAACTGTTAAAAACTGACTTCGTCAAAGGGATGCTTTAGCTTACCTTCTTTCTGTTAAACATTGCGCTGGAAAGAGTTATTAGCGTGTCGTATAAACCCTGGGCACAAAAACAAATGAGACTTTGAAAGAGTGTAGAGCTTTATGTATAGTAACGTATCACAATGAATTAGAATGAGGTTGTTGACAGTAAAAAGGGCTGCTAACACACTTTAAAAGCAGTGGTCTCACAAGTACGAAATTCACCGTCAATGAAACCCATAATGGTTTACGACTCGGAAACCTAGGTTATATTACAAAAGCATGAGAATCTGTTAAACTCATTTGAAAGAAAGGTCTTAAAAAGAATTATAGCAGCTGACTGTGAGGATGGTCTGTGGTGAAAGCTGAGACTCAAATGGGTAGCTCACATGTATGAGTGAACTGGAGAAAATAAATATCATGGGTTAATGAGGTTGAGGAGTAGTCGATCAGAAATTGTATAACGTCACAAAGTCGGGACTAATGGGGATGTTTCACAAAGGAGGCCATGTCACACTCACGGCTCTAGCGACATGAGAGAGAGAGAGGAGAGAGAGAGAGAGAGAGAGAGAGAGAGAGAGAGAGAGAGAGAGAGAGAGAGAGAGAGAGAGAGAGAGAGAGAGAGAGAGAGAGAGAGAGAGAGAGAGCTCTTACATTATTATTAAAAGCGTTATTGACGGCTTTTTAATCAATGCATTTAGAATAATGTTTTTTCTTAAATTAGTTTTAGTAGATTTTGGGTCATTTCTTTAGATGTTTTTTTAAAGTCAAATCTTAGAGCCGATATTTTTAATAATTGAATTTTGTTCTTACAGTTAATCTATTTTTAGGATGCGAGTCCTGGTAGGTTTACATTTTAGCAATGATTATACGAGTTATTCTAATAATGTGTCTAATGTAAATATCATGAGCAATAATCAATCAATGTTCTTGGTTTCAATGAAAAACTATTGGGAGTTTAATTCATCGTTGTGATGAGTGCAAATGCGCAGCGCTCATGTGTAACCGATATTGTGCTGGATGTTGTTCATTATTACAGTAGTCACTTTAGTAATGAAGACTATGCAACAAAAGCTCAATGTGTTTGATGATTTGCTGAATTTAAATCAGTGATCTTAGGGCAGTCCCTACAAAGTCGTTATCTACCTACAGACGAGACTATCTATTTTATATTTTGGTGTAATAAGTTTAACGAAACTAGAAATGTGGAAATCAAGAAATCCCCAGGGCGACTATCCTCATCTGACTTAAAACGTGGACCGTGGTCGGACGATATAATATTATGGAAGAAGAAAAGGAAATAAGTGTCAGTTTTCAGCACGATAGAGCGTCACCCCATTACAGCCTCAATGTTCTTCACTATTTTGTACCCACCAAGTAGTCCGGTCTGACTCATATAAACTTGTCGGGCTTGACTTCTAAAAACTTAATTATTTTGTTATCTTCCTGGCATACAAACCAAATAACTTTCCTGAACCGTAAGCTTAGTTTATCTCGAAATCACACCATTTTCGATGTCCCTGTATTAGTCAAAGCCAATTTTGGTCTTACAGTATAGCAGAACGAAGTATTCATATATACTGGGTTTCTAAGAAGTCCCGGAACGGTTAAATATCTTTTAAACTGCGAAAGACAGAAAAGTGAAATCTAGAAAATGTTTTACGGTGTACAAAAATTATTTTTGGGATATGATATAAATTCACTTGATCCGTCAAAATGTGGATTACAGGGTCAACTTTCATTTTTTATATATCGAGTGATACCTCATTTTAAAGGTCTTGATAAAAGAAGAACAATGGACCTTACTATCTTGATCCTGTCAAAAATGGAAGTAAACAAAAAAGCCAATTTACTTCAGATTAGTGAAAAGTAATAAGGTGACAAAACGTTTCTTTAGTGTATTTTGACGAAATTTAACCAGGTAAATTAGTATTTTTATTTTCAATGTAACATTGCATGGTACAGCATGTGACAATAATGTACAAAATAATGTTTTAGTTTTTCTTTTTGTTTACACGTTTATTACATGTCGGACGACATTTAGAAGGTGAATTATTTTAAATACATTATTCTATAGAAAAGTTAGACAGTTTAAACGATTTTAGAACAAGAAAAAACACTCATGAAAGTTAGGTAAAGAACAAATAGGAAATCCCCTATTATTTTTCGGTCTTTCTGAAAACCAAGGTTTATAAACCAAACCACAAAATCTGAAAAAAGAAAAAAAAAAACAAAGAAATGGTATCAGTGAAAAATGCTGTGAAATATCCATAGAAAAACAATTGCATAAACACTGTTGTGGATAATTGTTATTACAGATTGGTACACTGTGAAGCTGGGAAGACATTTGTTGTAGAAACAGTTCAGGTAAACACGTTACTTTAAAAGTCCTTGTGTAAAACTGGTGTAATGTAACTGCAAACGTTTTCACACTCTATACCATGCAATACTGGCATCGAAATGTAAAATACTAATTTAAATTTCATCGAAATACACTAATGAAATTGCTAACCGTTGTATCACCTTATAATTTTTCAGGAATATCTGAAGTAAATTCATCCTTTTTTATTACTTGACCGGTCACCATTTTGGATAGGGTCAAGATACTGAGGTCTAGTTTTCGTATTTTGGGGTTTACATTTTAAATTTTGAATTGCCGCCAAAAACCTCCATTTTGGGGGCACGGGTGAATTAATATCATATGCCAAAAAATAGACAATAAAACATTTGCAAGATTTCACTTTTCTGTCTTTCCTAGTTTAAAAGACTACTATTGGGGTTGAAGGAACAGGAATGTCTTAGTGGTGCAGGAAAACAGAATTTTGTTGGGGATTAGAATGAGGAAGGGTCTAGCCGTTCCGGAACTTTAGGACGCTTAGTATAAACCCAAATATGACTACATACCATATTTGATCAAACTCGTTCCACAGATGGACTGTAGCTTACATCACTAATAATAATCGGCTCAGAAATTCAAAATGAATATTTGGTTGAAAACTCATTATCATTTTATAATTTTAAAAAATTTTCTAAATTATTTCTATATACTAGAACATTTTTGGTATCAATAAAATGAATTTGTTGAGCAAATGTTTACTGAATATAATAAAACTTAGGACTTATCTTTAAATAACGTAGTAGAAGATATGACATCAGTTGCAAACTATTCAATATAAAATTACGATTAATGGAAATCACCACTACTAACACAGCCTCCCCACTGAGCATGCGCCCAGAGGGTTTAACCCAAGGGTAATGACAATAGGGTTGCCTCATCCTTAACAAACACGTGTAGGCCTAAGGGTAGAGTAAAAGGGTATTCAAATATCCACGTTTTATGTTTTGAAGGGTGGTGAAGCCCTAAATAGGGTTTGTTATGTATATTGTTTCCAGAGGTTGTGATAGAGCGCATGTGACATTGGTAAAGAAGTAATTGGGGGGGGGGGGTATTTTCTGCACGACTCAAAAGTTTATTTTTTTCAGAGTCCTAATAGTTTAATTATAGTCCAATAATGACTATGACAATTAAAAGGTGGTAAGAATATATAAAAAACTGAACAGTGTGAAAACATTGCATCGACTTTCTCAACTGTCCTTCCACTAAACCAAAAATAATATTTCTCATACTACACCTATACGTGAAAAAAAGTAGTTTTCTTTATTACAAATCATTTGCCAATGTATTTTATATTAAGGGTCACAATTATCCATTGTATAAATTTTAGACTATAGACTGAAGCCGAGTTATTAATAATGGCGGTGATAGTTTCTTGTCAATTATTTATGAACGTTAATTTTCTCTTGCTTGCGATATTATGCATTGGTTTAGGTGTCATTTACCTTTAAATTTCACAAAAATGTGAATGAAACTGGTAGAACTGATTTAAGAAATTTCGTCTTTTATTACAACTCCTAGGTCTTTAGAAGCTATATTTGAGCAAAATTGGATGAAATTCGTTAGCTGAATTTTCTTAGACTTTCTTAAAGTCTAAAGCTGTATTTTCGTCTTATGACAGCTACTCCTCCATATTTTAATTATTGTAAAATGAGAATGAAAAATAGATCGACAAAATTATAGCCACATTAAATTTCTGATCACCTGGTTTAGTCGAACAACACTGCACAGTCCACAGACGTTATTCCTCAAACTACATTTTTGGGCTCATCATTCCTCCGAGGAAGATAGGACGCCATAAGTTTCCTTTAGCGCATTATCTTTGAAGGGATAGCCTTCACATATCCCCATGTTCCTCCCAACGAACCTCAACTCTCGGTCCACCTTACGCCTCCAGGTCATCTTGGGTCTTCCTCTCCTTTTCTTTCCTTGAGTATTTCATTCTTTATTTTTCTCCTGTTGTTTAAAGGTGAAAAAATCTCAGTCATTATCGCTTTATAAAAAAAGGAAGAAAGAACATCATCATATGTGTAATATCATAAGAATAGTATATCATCAGGGTCGGAAAAGAACAAGAGTTGCTGAAGAGAGAACTGATAGGAAGATAAAATAAACCAAGGCTACATGAAAGAAGGTGTAAACCAGCTAGCTTCTGAAGGTAGGATTCAGTGGCATTACCCTTCTTGTAATTTCGGACTCATTTTTCTTCAGTGAATGGCCTAATCCATTTTCTCTCTTTAATTTTTCATTGCAAAGCTTTTTGATTTGTGCATTCCCACAGCTGCTAATTTGAAATGACTAGTGGCCATCATAGCTCTTATATGACGTCCGACAGGTGTTTTGCCTTTAACAACAAGAAATATATAGATTTTACTATAATTTGCGATGACTTAGTCGCTTTGCTGTTTTGGGCTGTGGGGATCAGAAACTGTTATATCTGGAAAAAATGAACTTCGATTTTCGACCTACCACATTAACCTATTGAGACAAGTAAATTTTTGTCTACCTTGTTATAATTAAAAGCGAAAAACCTCTCAGTCATCGTCGCATTCTAAAAAAGAACATAAGGTAAAAACCCCAACCTTGAATACTCTAATAATGTAAAGGTAGAAAGATAACAAGAATTGGTGAAGAGAGCTGATAGGAAAAGTGAAACCCTAGACGAGATGCAAAAATGTGTAGATCCAGCTAGCCTCCCTCGGGATTGCCATGTCCGTACTCACTATAGGCCTACTTCACTCAGTGAGGCCTTGAAGGCGTGAGAAAGGAAAAATTTGAGTTTCACTTTGATCTTAAACCAGTAATGATGGTGAAGAAAAGGATTACAGATACATAAATGAAGAAGATGGTTTAATAATTTAACCTTTTCCTTGAGAGTAAAAATCGTTTCCCACAAATATTTAACTACAAAAAAATATTCATGAGAGTTTGTTTTCCTATGAATTAGAACATCTCTACACTGATATATAACACTTACTACAACCTTGAGATTAAGTTTACCTCTTGTAACCATGTTTCCGAAATGTATTACTGAATGAAATTTGACAAGGCATAACCTAACATCCGACTCCATCTTACATTCCTTGCCGTGAGACCGGATGTACGTTATTTCTGTGGTTTCCGCCCGTGCTTAACTTAAGACATTTCTTCGGCTTCTTCTCTTCAACTTACCTGTTGATATTTGAAACTCAAGGAAGGACGGAAGGTGCCGGACAAGTGCAAAGTCGCGTCCAAGTATATTTGGTTTTGGATGAATAGGTTTTTCAAATATCATTTAAATATAATACTCGGCTTTGCCACTGATACTCTGGGAATTTCCTACTGTGGTTTAATATGATTCCGCCCGATTGTAGAGATCAATGCTATCGAACGTACCAGCAATGTGCAGAAAATGAGCTATTTTAGTTTCATAAAGGACCTACATAAGAAGTAACAACCGTAATACGACATCCATTTTGAAATTTGTGGAACATTTATTGTACCCTCGAATATATGTAGCCTAAGGAAAGTTTTGTCACGGGGTTAAAAATGGATGCGCGATCCACCAACTAGTTAAGTTGTTAGTGCTCGCGTTTCACGAGTGAGAGATCCCGGGTTCAATTCCCGTGGAGGCTCAAACATTTACGGTGTTGGCTCATCATCTTTAGGGAATCTACAATCAGTAGCGAACTCTGGTTGAGAATGTCAAAATAACAACGAAGGGATTTCGATGAGCTACACGTTACTCGATTGAAAATACATCTGGCAGTTCTAGACTCCACAGAGTTTAGTTTTTTAAATCTCGATTTTGAGTTTATCATAGAATTAAACGTACTGAGATCCCCTCTGAAAGTTTAAGAATGATGTCTGTGGTGCGTGCTCTACATTCAAACCGAATGGGCCAATTTTGATGGAATAAAATATATTTTAGTTATATCTCAAGCTTTCATTTTTTTCATTATAACTCCAAATTTAGATGAAGCTGTTATGAAAGAATCCTCAAGAATTTGGTTTTGTCAAAATCGGCTCTAAAAATTTTAACATTTTTTTTTCTAAATTGTAGCCTATTAAGACACAGAAAAAAATTATTGAAATCGATTTTTAAATTACGGTATATTTTTATGTTTGTGCTTATTTCTGTTTAGAAATTCTGTAACCAAAATTTCAATACAGCCAATTTTAAGAATATATATACACACACACACAGATAACTCTCGAACTAGTATTTTTGGTAGGTGGCAATTTTTTGTATGGTCTACATTTTGGCAAAATTTCATCAAAATCGTTAGAGCCAATTTTGAGATAATTTTAATTTTAATTTTTGGTACCAACGCAGCCACCCGCAAATTCTGAGTTGTCGAGAAATGATTGCATAGTCAGATATATTTAAAATTCATCACTAATGTACGACATTTTATCAAAATGTTTTCTCTCTTTTGGACTGTAGGTCATTACAGAAGTCAGAAGACGCCAAAGAGGATACCTCAATATAGATATTTTAATATATAACATAACTTTCTCTAAAAAAGTTAAAAAAAAAAATAATAAAATAAAAATTGTACACCAAAATTAAACTATAGGTTCATATTCTTCACATTTAAAAAAACTTAAATCCACAGAAGTCAATGAAGAACTCTGATGGGGAGAGAGATATAGCTCTCCGAACTGGTCAGACACTGAACGTTGTAAGTCTATTATTAAAATCAATATCTTGTTTTCCAAGATACATTTTTCTAAAGACTTCGAATGACAATGACATACGAATACTGGTAACATCTCATTAACAAATATTGTCTCTATATCTCAACAAATTGTACCTAATTACACACCCTACAGGAAGCTTTGAGTTTCGGGTGGTCACCATAATGTGGGCGAAGGGAAGGGACAAGGAAAGGCGTTCCTGTCAGAACAATAAACGTGTTCCCCTAATGAAGGCAACCCTAAACTGTTTGTTTCCCTAAAGGACGCAGGGTTGAAGTGTTTGCGACCACCTTATGTTGAGGGACTCCCCCACCGACTTTCCACCACTTATACAGACCAAATCACTTTTAAACTTTCTTAATTAGTTATGGATTTACAATATTTATCAAACAACCACAACTATTTTAAAGCATGATTAATGGTGAAAGCGTGATTAACCAAGTGAGCATAAGTAAAATAATGTTTTAAAAGATTGTGATTCTGTCACCCAGTGAAATAATAATATGTATTTTTCTGTGGCACATAGTGAAATAACAATATGCATTTTTAGTGTCACGCAGTGAAATAATAATATGTATTTTTAGTGTCACGCAGTGAAATAACAATGTGCATTTTTCTGTGGCACATAGTGAAATAACAATAATGCATTTTTAGTGTCACGCAGTGAAATAACAATATGTATTTTTCTGTGGCACATAGTGAAATAATAATATGTATTTTTCTGTGGCACATAGTGAAATAACAATGTGCATTTTTAGTGTCACGCAGTGAAATAACAATATGTATTTTTCAGTGTCACGCAGTGAAATAATAATATGTATTTTTCTGTGGCACATAGTGAAATAATAATATGTATTTTTCTGTGGCACATAGTGAAATAACAATGTGCATTTTTAGTGTCACGCAGTGAAATAACAATATGTATTTTTCAGTGTCACGCAGTGAAATAACAATATGTATTTTTCTGTGGCACATAGTGAAATAATAATATGTATTTTTCTGTGGCACATAGTGAAATAACAATGTGCATTTTTAGTGTCACGCAGTGAAATAACAATATGTATTTTTCAGTGTCACGCAGTGAAATAATAATATGTATTTTTCTGTGGCACATAGTGAAATAACAATATGTATTTTTCAGTGACACGAATTGAAATAACAATATATGTATTTTCAAGTTATACGTTAAAATTGTATAACATAATTGTGATCTGCACAAATTTGATACTGTATAGCCTACATGTATTTGGAAAAATTCCACAACCACGTCCTTTTGTTACGTGTTGATATTTTATCTTTTAAAAGTAACTATCTGATCTTAAATGAAAAATAAGAAGGCTAAACATCACCTAAAACAATAAAACTGAGAGTGTTAAATAAAACGAGAGAACTTTTTAAGAATCACCATTCATTCAATTGACCAAGTTATAATACCAAAAGCCAATTCTGACTGTTTCCAAGTCACCAAAATCACTGTTAGAGAAATATTAGTTATCGTATCGGATAGAACTCAAACTAGCCAATAGCGTAAATGTCGAGATTTTTCTTTCTTGTTGTTATAAGACAAAAAACAAGTCACCATCGCCTTCTAAAAAAAGAAGAAAAGATCATAAAATAGATTCCTAGTTTTCGAATACTTTAAAAGCATCAGGGTCGGAAGAGAACAAGTGTTGATCAAGAGAGACCTGAAAGGTAGATCCAACTAGAATACTCTTGTTTGTTACATCCGTATACACTATAAATGAGCCTCTGAGGGTGAAAATGCTAAGAATCAGTTAAATCACAGCTAAACAAGTAATGAAATCACAGACAACCGTGTATTACTTTAAAACCCATGACCAATCTGAGAAATGGCGATTTTAAAATCACTATCGTAGAATAAAAAATCGATGAATAGCAGTGATGAAACTAATGGTGATTTCACAGATGCAAATGTTGATCGGTATCGAACATTCACAGTGTTCAATAATTTTACAGTAATCTAAATGATTGTTCATTGTTACATACGTAAATTATTGTCAACAAATGAATGTGATTTATTGTTCAAAATAACAGTGTAAGAATAAAAATTTTATTCTCTGTAAAACGGTAATCAGATGTTGAAAAGCCTAGCGATAACTGTTATTGACAATAAAACCCACACAAACATCATTTAGTACAGTATTATTATAGACTAAATTAAAGGTTATGTAATAAATTACGTTAAAATTATTGATAAGTAAATATTACATAATCTAACATTTGAAGGCTACCACGAATAGTCTAGTCAAATCTAAAAACTGTTCTGCGTGGCTATGAAACGTTTTGTTTACAAAATTGCAAATGATATTATGAAATATCAAAATAACCACGTCTAGCTCATTTTACTAAGTGATGAAATTTTCTCTTTTACAGTTTAGTCGTATTGAAAAGGAATATCTACATCTAAGTATTCCACACGTAACCTAAAATAATAAGAGTGCGAAACTTGGTAGAGCGATTTCGTTAAGGATCACATTTTTAAATTCATGATATCATATTAACAAACAATCACTTACTAAATCACAAATAAACTGTTAAAATATATTTTATATTTAAAAAAACATTAAACATGATTTATTGTTTAGACCGGAACATACTTTGCCTGTGCTTTGTACATCTTAGTGTAAATCATATTTTATAGATTAAATTCATTTTTTCGATTATTCCTGAACCGTTTGCTCTTTTCCAGAAGGGTTTGGGTCATTTATTTATTCTTCATTTTTCACTAAAATTTGAACGAAATCTGTAGAACCGATTTTGAGAAATTACGTATTGTACAACAGGCCCACACCAGATGTTTGTGTTTTCGCCAAATCAAACTTTGGGAGATGATTGGATATTAACATTTTATAAACACAAGTAAGCATGTCCTCTCGAAATAACCGAATCTCAAAACATCCAAATCTCAAAATATTCTAATTATAGAGTACGGTTTAATGAGCCATAATGACCACGTATAACAAGTCTCAAAATAAGTGAATTTAATTGTTACTAACAATAGCTGACAGCTACATCACAACTCCGAACCGGTATCTTTAAGAGATACTTTTTTTAAGGTACTTAAATGCAACACTTGATCAAATTCATTGGAGACGATTTTAAGAAAATCGTAATTTATTTCCCTTGTGACAGCTGCCGCCAAATTTATAGTTTAAAAATTTAGTTGAAAATTATTCCAATATAACTTATTGCATAAATATTTCCATATACTGAATTTTTTTAAAATCAGACCACTGCACATATGACAGACACCAGACAGACAGACATCATTCCAAAAATCTCTTTTTTAAAACGGATATATTCCCAAAAATATCTACCTCGATTTTTGACACATCACGTATAAACCTACACATGAAAAAGTGAAAAGACTGGTAGAGGTTTACCTATCGTAAATAATTCAGTACCAAAAATGACGAAAATCGCTTCCCATATCAAGTGCAGTGATGAAATAACTAATCACTGTTGGTCACCTTTTATTCCAGTCAATAACAGTGATGATTTTACAAATCTAGGCTGTTGTGTTCAGTTCATATTAACATGTTCTCCCTCATCTTAATTTGTTTATTACTTCTACGTAATTCATATTTTGACAATGAGGAAAAGATGACTGAATATTGTGCTAACTTTTCCATACACACACACAGAAGATAAAGATATATATATATCTCAGTATCCATTTTTCAATGTGGGGAAACAACAGTTGTTACATTAGCCTATACATAAAATCGTCATTATAACTCAAATAATGTGTAACTTCTTTATGCAGGTCTTGACCGACGACGGAATTGTCTCACGACGGAGTTTCTGGAGTCGGATGGCTTGACTTGTGTGAGGAGTACCAAGAGGTCAGCAGTCTCCTCTTCTGCTTTCGTAGCTTTTGTTTGGTTAACTGCTTTTTCACAGTTAACCGAACAAAAAATGGATGACTCTATTTCACTGAGAAAATGACCATGATTTCTTCTCTCACCTTCCTATTCTTTCATCCTGTTTGTTCTTATCTGAAGGTCCTTGTCCGCTGAGTCAACCTTCTATCAGTCGCTTAGGTTCTTGACCATTCGCCTCCATCTCCAGTCCGCGCTTAACCTCATAGTTTCTTCTCAGTTCTCCGCCATTATCTCTCTAAACTACATTTCTATGAAGTCTTTCTATTAATAATTCAACCATCTTTTGCTCAGCTTATTTTATTCCACTTCCACCTGGCCATTTAAATTATCTTATTCCTACATAATCTCCTCTGGTTAATTTTGAAACCACTTTATTCAGGATATTTATGTCACAAACATTCCTAGCTCTTGAGTTATTCTTGGCGTTTGAGACTAACCGTACAACCTCTTGAGTTCTACATCTCTCATATCCTCAAGAATTTCAAATGGACGTATATACATCCTCGGTGGTAGAGCACATAAATGAC
Organism: Aphrophora alni; assembly: GCA_963513935.1. NCBI lineage: Eukaryota > Metazoa > Arthropoda > Insecta > Hemiptera > Aphrophoridae > Aphrophora > Aphrophora alni. The sequence continues at coordinate 103,133,267 of OY740770.1, read as the reverse complement.
CTTTAGGCTTAAGCACATACTCTCTCTAGTCTTTTCTATCCTGTACAATCTGTCTTCATCTTCGGTGTTTCATCTTTCTTAGATTTTCCTTCTGGTTATTCAACCACATTTTCCACATTTTCTATTCATTCTTCCTTTTGACCTTTCCTAGATTTGTTTTCATCATATTCTCTGGAATTCTTCATAAATTACCAACCCACCGTGTTCTGAACTTTTTAACCTCACTACTCCACCTCCTTACATCGTCTTACCGTACAAAATATCAAAATGGCTGCATATGTATTACAGTACTTGAATTACACCTCTTGTATTCTTCCTTTTCTAATTGAAATTCCTCTAATAAAGGACCTTACCAGTCAGTAATAAGACAATGCAACAAACAGCACAGACTTTACATAAATATATTATTATAATGATAGGCAGTGCATATAACAAATTGTAGGATATTAGGGTCGGGCCTTTGGAAAGTAAGATGTACTTACGATCAAATTATAGTGCATGACTTGAAGACTCACGCAAGCAACACACTTATTAATTCATACCGAGAGCTGGTTGACTTACACAACATAGTTCAATAGGGTATGTTCTAATTACAAAGAATTTTGACCTGCATTTTTTAGGGAATAAATGATAAAGAAATGATCTATCTAACACCCACACTGGAGACAGTGAAATGACAAACGAGGCTTCCTATTGAAGTTGTTCGGCTTTATATACAGAGTGTTTCACATTCGGTCTGCTAAACTTTGGAACTAAAATTTTTAAAACGTAAGCAAAACAAGTTGATGGGAGTCGTCATAGTAATTGTCTAGTCCAATCATACAAGCAGATCCTCTAAAAGTATTGCCCAAAAGTTGGTTTCTTAAGCCATGTTAAACTGTATTGGTTGTAACAGTTGTTGCACAGATTTTCTGAAAGTCGTAATTGTGTATTTCACTGCATTATTGCCATTTATTAGATCTGTGTATATCAAAAAGTCTTCACTCGGTCAAAAAACATTTTATTTTCGATTACCAAACTTGCTCTAAATTTCGTATACTGGTTCCGTATCACTGATTTGTGTGTGTTGTCTTTTTTCAAAAATTAGGTACGACTCCAGAACAGTTTGAAATACTAAATACCAACTATCGTTACAAAATTTTTCAGAATATTAGTTTCCAGTGTACCACGAAATCTGACTATGTTCAATAAACCGTTCAAAACTGTGTTCATTAAATTTTTGATGATAAATATCCAGAAAACCGTTGATTTACCAAACTACTATAGGGGTACCACTTAGAATAGAACCATGTACCGAATTTGTCTCGCGCTGGTAGTACTGTGGTGGGAGAGGGAGAGCCCGAGTTAGGCCAGACATACCCGCCCGCTGCTTCATTGCGTAGGGGTTAATATTTTCTTTTTCAAACCTACTACAGCGCTAAAAAAAAACTGTAAATGTGTATCGTTTATGTTCCTGTCAATTACGATTAGTAAATTAAAATATTTTAAAAAAGTAAAAGACTTAAAAAGACATCAAATTATAGGTTTAAAGTTCCTTTATATTGTGACAAAAATGTAGCAATTTATCCCCATCACCGCTCCAATCCCCTCCCCGCCATTGCCCTTATATACATGCGCGAGCCACTCTTGAGATGACGGTTCTGCGCAGGTTTCTTTCTGTCTGGTAGGCCTATAGAGACAAAAATTTACCCCGTTAATACTTTTCTACAGAAATAAATAGATATATCCCATAAAATGACAAATGTTAAAAACTTTTATATTTTGATTCATTATTATTTTTTCATCTTAATATTGCTATTCTATAAAATAAAAAACAAGTTGATGGGGCCACCAAGGTACTTAACAACTTCGTTTTTCTTCATCGTAGAAAAGTGGTGTACACCTCTTAAGGAAGTACACATAGAATTCAAATCTACTAATTTTTATCTATAATGTGTACTAACACTTGTATCAGCTATCATACTTAAGTACAGGCAACAACGACAACAGAAGGACAAAAACACTTTACCGGTTTCCTTAGACCATGAAATGTCTATAAAAAAATTATAACACTAATAAGAGAAAAAACTGAGCTTGAAATTATTTGCAAATACCACATTTACCCTACACATCGTGTATTGGGCAAATTAATGTGTGTCGAAAAAATGTAGGTACACTTTGTGCTAATTATTTAAAACTCCGAAAATTTTGACGGGAACTACCAAAAAGCCACGAATTTTTGGGCCGCTCTGACCCTACCGAATAGCCACGATCATTAGAGGGGATTAAGAAGGTTTCGTTTGCCAGCGCTGAAATGTCCGAAAAGCCACGACGGCTCAGCCAGGTAGCCGGCACCACCTCTGGGAAAAAGGGAATTGATAATTACCTATGACATAAACCATTTACTACTACACTTAGTAGTTTGTAATATAAAAGTTTATTTTTTATGATACAAGCATACTACAGGCACTACAAGCATACTTCGTACTAAAGGTTCGCCAGTCCCAGACATTTAAAAAAAAAAAATTACCCTATTTTCGACTTTTACGTACTTCGAAATATCCAAAAACTACGATAATTTGAAAACTGTGATCTTCAAAAATCAATTTTGAAACCTTATTTTACAGGAAAAATGATGAATAAATCATATATCCGTGTCGGGATAGAGAAAGCTACAACAAAAATAGATACTAATATTTATAGAATATACTCTTTCGGCACTACAAGCATACTTCCTACTAAAGGTTCGATCGTGGCTTTTTGGACATTTCGTTCCTTGCGAGATGACCCTTCTTAATCCTCACTAATGATCGTGGCTATTTGGTAATTTCAGATGGACCGAAAAATTCGTGGCTTTTTGGTAACAGCCGTTTTGACATTGACAATCAAATGGAGAGTAAAAGTTCATTAGCTAAAAAGAAGTTGAAATCCAAATTTGGTTAACTGACCTCCCAATTTTAACCTCGCGTCTTTCTGTCAGCATAGCCTATTAGTTGCATGTCTAAATTGTAGTTCAGATTGTTTCAACTCAACGGATACAAAACTTCATTTCCGGTGGCATTATACTTTTAGACAACCCAACCATCATGTCAGTTGCAGTTGGTTTCTGTAACAAATTAACAAATTAGCATTTGCTCACTAGCTGAGGAAAATAAAATGCTTTGTCTATTTTGAAATGACTTAATTCCTATGTAAAATACAAGTAGGTTGTGCTCTCTCAGGTAAGCGTAGCAAACAACAAGCCTTAGGACGTGTTGAAGTTTATAACCTTTATCAGATTTTAGATCCCGATGTAAAGGATCTGACGTGACTTCATGCTCTATGTAGGACGGTAGCCCTCTTTTATGAGTTTCCGCTTTAAAGCCACTCGACTCTCAGCTCTTAATATTTAAAGAAACTTTCGTTATACTCAGTTTTACAGTAGTTGGTAACGTAAATTCCTTTTTGTGTTTTATATAGCCATTCGTACTTGAACATAGTATATTATACAGAACAGTAAACTGTACAAAATAAGCTACTGTATTATTAAAAGCTCATGTAAGACATAGATAAGGGCAAACGAAAAGAATAACCTTTTTTTACCAAAATTGAAAAGTGAACCACAATCCCCGAAAGCGAGAAGAAAAGTTGCTCTTGCAGTAGTAAAATGATGTCTATTCAAACCTAAAAAAGACGATTTTTGCCTAAAACGTGTCAAAATATGATACAAAAACAAAAATTATAAGTAACAATTTGTTTTTAAGAGAGAATTGAGGTCCGTTTGCCGGTGATAAATCAGCCACAATGAGGTTTTGGTACTCGAGACACACAGCAAGAATGGTTAGGTTAGGTTAGGTTAGGTTAGGTTAGGTTAGGTTAGGTTAGGTTAGGTTAGGTTAGGTTAGGTTAGGTTAGGTTAGGTTAGGTTAGGTTAGGTTAGGTTAGGTTAGGTTAGGTTAGGTTAGGTTAGGTTAGGTTAGGTTAGGTTAGGTTAGGTTAGGTTAGGTTAGGTTAGGTTAGGTTAGGTTAGGTTAGGTTAGGTTAGGTTAGGTTAGGTTAGGTTAGATTAGGTTAGGTTAGGTTAGGTTAGGTTAGGTTAGGAGGGTAAGATTATGAAAATAAGGTCCTTACTTAAATTAGTAGATGGAAGTAGGGGAATCCACTTAATATCAGTTATCTCGGACATATTCTATCCAACCCATGTTCTTATTTATAGCGAGTAAGGGTTGGCAATCCAAAGGATATCCAACTTTCCTCATGTAGTCTTGTTTTAGATACCTCTCTTTCGTTTCTCCTATCAGGCCTCTCTTTTACAACTCTTATTATCTTTCGATCCTGACGCAATTAAAGTATTCAAAGGCTAAGTGTCTTAATTTTGCTTTTTTTTTTTTTAAGTCAATGATATCGTAAGGTTTTTTACCTTTAACGACGAGAGAAAAACATAGGCTACCCATATTCAAGAATCTAGTATTACCCATCTCTCAACCACGTGACATATTCATTACAGAAGTTTGGGTCATGTTTTACTCAGCATAATCTGCAGTCACGATAAACATTTTATATTCGCACCTCCAGGTAAGATGTGAAGATGGGATGAAGAGTGCTTCCTATAGGAATGAAGAATCTAAGTAAAGATCTTGTTGCTCTATGTATCCGTCTCTAGGTGTCTCATATAACCATTGGCATCGTCAGCATCAACACTTTGGGGGGACAAATGGGGGGTCTGGGGGCACCCCCGGGACAGGAAAATTGTAGAAAAATTGTGACCTTGAAATGACGTTTGAACACTAATTTAAACCCAAAATCTTACATTTGTACAAGCCGTTTTTCATTGAAACAATTTGTATTTAACCTGAACACATGTCTATAGTTCGTTTTTTGAACCATTAGACTTGACAACAATGGAACGCCCTATACCACACGCTTGATTCCAAGTCCAATCGTTCAAGAAACAAACTATAAACCGATCGGGCGGGCTTGCGCGCCTACTGTGTTATGTATGCAATTAAACAAAAATATTACGATTTATATTAAATTTTTTTATACAATTTAGGGGGGACGCGTCCCCCATGTCCCCTATGGCGGCGACGCCCGTGTATATAACACGTCTCTCGTTCATGTGGAATGCCCATCACACTGGTCTGGCTACCCTGTCCATAACCTTCCGTCAGAAATACTCTGCTGCTTAGAGAAGGCTCCAGAGACACATTCCATTCTTCGGTAGAAATATACATTAAAGAGTTACATTTATTATATACGCAGCAATAATAGATTGCCCAGTTCGGTTTATTTTCCCCCAAGTTTGACATTTGAAAAATAATCTTTACTGATAAATACGAATTGGAATTAGTAATAAGTTACAATCAAAAGTAATCAGTGAAGTTAGAAATGAAAACTATTAGGAAAAGGATCGTGATATTGGATAAAGAAGATTATTTTTAAAAGCTGCCTACTGGAGTCATTCATGGGTAGGTACGAAATGAATAATGCACACGTTCATGAGGGGTTGCACCACTGGGGTTGTAGAGAGGGGATTAATCTATACAAGGTAGCTTCGAGTACCAAATGTTGCAGGAGAACACCTGTCTAATAATATATTAAAATTAAAATATTCAATCATTTACTCACTATACAGTCTAACAGAAAGGAAAGTGTGTAAGGTAGTAAGTAATAATATTCATATCAGTGGATAATATTGGAAATATAGGAGACCCGGTGGTGAGATCTGAATATAGAACAATGGGATGAGCACTAATTATATACCAAACATGTTGAGACGGTCGTTCAAATTATGTATAAATATGAATTTCAGACAACAAGCATTAAATGTGTTGTAAGGAAACAGTTTTACCTGAAAACATGATGTAAGTGTTTTACGGCACCAATTAATACATGAGGAAAAGAATTGTTTTAGAAATGTGCAGCCCTAAAGAAATTATATATATCAGGGAGAGTATCTGTTTCAAGAGATTTTTGAAACATAAATATAGTTATAAAAGTGTTTGAAACACCAAATTGTGAAGATGTTTGAAAATATTTTAACAATGTTTTTATTCTGGTCTCTCATTATTTCAAAATGATTGATTTTACGCCGTGTGGATCTTAATTATGTTTTATTTTTATTTAAATAAATAATTAAAAATAATTGCATGCATCTGTATTAAGTGGCTTTTAAATAATGTACTACACCGGCAAGTTAAAATAAAATGGATCTTTATTGGGGTATGACCCCATCACAATTTTGAAAAATCGGAATACCAAACTAAAAATTGTCATATGGTCGAATTGTACATCAAATGAAAGGTTTTGCCAAACTGAGGAAAGTTTAGATTTATTATATCGCTTGTGGTTTCAAAATGTCGGCAATAAACCCTTTTATTTAATGCCGATCTCTGATTTAATTTGAATGATTTATTTTATAATAAAGCATAACAAGAGGCTTATGAATGTAAAATCCAACATTTCTGATATTTAAGACAACCATTTTGAAACTGTTTAAACGATTTTTTACAGTAGACTAAATATACATAATAGGTTATTACAGTACATTTCTTTACAGTTAATTGAAGAAAAGTGAAAGTGTTAGTTCCAAAAGTTTTCAATGATTTTCGATATTTTATTGAGGCTCAAAGAACATATCAATTATAGAATTCTGTCAGCCATTTTTGTCCCGTTTTATCTCAAGATCTAAATGACTCAACATTTTGATGTATGTAGTATGATCTACATATTGGACCTAATCACAATTGTTGATAACGTCACCTACACAGGGAACTAATTCACCCGACTAGTTTCCCGCCAAACTTTACGTGGTGCTCTAAACCTTTTCAGTAGCTGACAGCCTCTTTCTAGGCCCAAAAAGCGTTCCCAACCATTCTTCGAAACAAACACCTCCCGGGTTGACCGACCTACCTACCCGTACCTGGAGTTCTTCAACCCGGCACCAACCATTATATGTTATAAAAAAAACACGTCGACCCGGCACTGGTCCCTTCACCGGCCGCCATGACAGTATGTCAACCCGGCACCAGCCACCCCTTTTACCCATTCCACCTACACTACTCCCCCTCAACCCCTTCTTTCTCTTTTTTCTTCTCTTAATCACCTTCCCTTTCCGTAAGGGGATTGTAAAATGAAGGTAACTTCTCTCGCTGCAAATTTTAAGAAATTAGAGGACGAGCTTCACTAGACGAAGGGATAGACAATAACAAAAGTGTTGCCGTTTTTTTATTACGATTATAAATACTTTAACATTTATTATAGAAATAGGTTAGGTTAGGTTGTGGAGGGGGAACCTCGCTCGCCTACCTTTAAACTGCATCGGTGCCGGGTTAAGTTGTGAAATTAGTAACGCCTGATTAACCATATAGCGGTGGTCAGATTTGGTGCCGGGTAGACGTGCCGCCACCCGTACCTACCTCTACACCTCTCCCTCCCGCAGCCTAAGACAGCTCCATCCACAGAGAGTCTACGTCATAGTGTTATGGGGAGGAGAAAATATGATTTTCACGGATAATTTCAAAAAATGGCGGTATTGATTCATATTTTAAATATCCATTTATGTTCTATGGAGATTTAATTTATGGAAACGCTATGTTTTTGGAAATTTATAATAACTGCTTCTTTTTACTTACCCATTATACAAAGTATAGGGTGAGTTTGATAATCGCAAAAAATTTCAATCTTTAATTTTTGACTGATCTTTACGTTTTATAGCCTCAGGAAAACAAAAATGTGATTTTCTAACCCCGACCTAACCCAAACTAACCTAACCTAACCTAACCTAACCCTGACATCCCAAGAAAATCTCAAGTTGTATAGTTACGAGATCCGGCAGGGCCGAGTCACCGACACGAGTGTAGCGAGTGGAGGCTCCTCTACGTATGTAGAGCTCCGAGACCCGATGTCCTAACCTAACCTAACCGAAGTTAAGGGAGTAGTAATATATATAATTCCGAAAGCCTGTGTAACAAACTTACACTACTAGGTAACACCCATTGATCTACCAATATAGTTTAACATTTCCTATAAGACGCAGAAACCAAATTTTGGGCATTACATTTAATGGATTTGTTTGTATAACATTGTATGATTAGGCTTGTTTAAGATATCTATTTATTACGATTATGTAATTTAAACATCTGAGTTTAATATTGGTCTGTATAGTAGACTACATATTTTGTCACAAGATCCTTAAAATCTAAAATAAAAGCAACTTTATAATTTAGCTATTTGAATGATGTTTTTAAAGAAATGTAATTAATTTGAAATTGGTGTTTAGAAATGTAATTGGAAAAACAGTGTAAGTACATTTTTTTCATTTAAGAGTCAGTAACAAAGAAGTTATTCACACTTTGTTTTGATATTTGGAATATTTTCTACAAGCATAAGAAAAACATTTTAGTGTACTGACAGTCCCTCCTAGAAACGGCAAAAAATAATACATATATTTTCACTTTAATTTCAAATTTATGTTGATTAGACTAATAAGTATGGGAAACCGACAAAACATTCAGAGCTCGATCTCACGATAGATGTTATTAGTTTCCTGCAGGTCTGAGGTTTTTAAAATATTTTTTCGAAATCTTTTATTAGGAAAAAAACCGAGTGCTATCATATATCCGGTTAGCCACTGTATTTAGGTTATCTAAAACTTTTTTGTAACACTCTCGTTTTTATGTTTACATAGTGCTCTTTTCTGTATGTTTATATTAAGAAAATCCTAGCACAAGAAAGCTTTTATGATGTTTACTATAAAAAAAAAGCTTTGATAGCATATTGATATTTACTGAGAATTAAATAATCGTCAGCAATTTTTCTTGGATGTGTACCAACCATTGATAAGAGATGCTTTAAGAATAAAAAAAGAACTCTTCACACAGCTGAAAAGTTACTTGATACGTCGTGATATTCTTGTATATTGTTATCTGTAATCTTTCATACAAAATGAGCTGTTATGGGATAAAAATAAACTCTCTAAGAACTATTTCATTTTAAGAACTTCCTAAACGGACGCCATTTATTTTGTAACTAACATATTAACCATTTTAATGCTAAAGTCAGATTTTGTTAACTTTTTTTATTGGTTTACCGTTTGAAAGTTTACAAAGATTAAATTTGAGTCCAATTAGAATAAGTTTTATCAAAGGGGCATACTTTTACGAAGACTCAAAGTTTAAGCGGTAATTGTGATTTTGAGAGGTTAGGTTCTATAATTTAATCGAAAATTTGGGATGATATTTTGTACTCTGTGCAAGCAACAATTTTAATCTATTATTATTATTATTTTAAAATTATTATTTTCATTCTGTTATATCTGTTACATACAATAAATATAAAAATATCCATAAATAAATGTAACATAATAAAAACTTAGGTGTCCCATCGGAAAATACCCTGCTACGGGATTACATTCATTTAAATTTATAAGGAAAAGAAAGAAAAACTGAATTGAAAAAATAAAAATCTTACTATGCCATCTAACTTTTTACAATTCTGTATTTTTATCTGAAGTTGATTCACACTTACTTACATCCACACACTCATTACAAATATCTTCTAGTTAGACAACCTATTATCCTGGAGTAGCAACCATTCTTTCAAATGCTTAAAGAAACTCTTTTTTTACATTCTTTCTAAAGAAACAGGAAAGTGTCATAATTTTATAGATTTTGACAGTTTGATTTTTTACAAACATTTTGACATCGGTTAAACTGAAATCAGTTCATTCGATTCGGAGATGCGAAAAAACATTAAAAGTCCCTAGTTTGTAACTTGATTTGTTATAAACATTTCCGGACATTTCTTGCAGTACGGAATTAAACTTTATACTTGTCTGTAACCCCCCCCCACCCAAACAAGAAATAAAAAAGAAATTTAATGGCCTGGACCGATCACTTATCGTATTTTTTTGTCGATAATTTCATACTTAGGTCCAATAATTACCTAATCTTAGTGCATTTACAGGAACATATAAATTTGTTTAAAAGTCAAAACATGTTGTTTGATCGTGTTTCGGTGATACTCCTGTCTTAACTTTGACATATAATAGACAGCTGCTTCCAAAGGAAATTTGCTAATCATATGTGAAGCTAAGTGGTCGCTCCATAACAACGTTGTTGATACTAACAGTTCAGTTTATCAACTATTAACAGCTGATTCAGACCAGACCTATTTAGGTTAACAAACAACGTCTCATAATTGTTTGTTAATATCACATCAAAGTGTTTACAGTTGGTTATGATTAGCAGCAGCTGTTTCAAATGAAACAATCACAAATAGATCGTAGAATTTTATTGAAATTTTACTTATCAGTATTTGTAATAAAAGTTACACAAATATTCTCAACTATATTTAGGGGTTTTATCCTTGATAAGGCTGAACGCTGTCGCGTTTCTAATTCCATTCTACTCTTTTCACTGGTATTGGTATCTCAACCCATACATTCCTCAGGTACTTGACATAGAGTGACAATCCCTAGGTACCTAGCTGAATGTACTTAATGAAATCTTGTGTTAGACTCCTTTGTTCCATATTTCTTCTCTTAACCAACTCTTGTTTTCTTCAGATCCTGACGTTATTAGAAGGTTTTTATTATTATAAATAGAAGTGGGTTTTACCCCCTAGACACTTCAGCCGACAAGAACTTTTGTGTTTTTCTTTAATTTTCCTAACTAGCTTCTATCTCTTGGTTAGGGTCAGGATATTCTTACCTAGGTTACTTGATGCTTCAAAAGTCGCATCTGGGCCGAAGATCAGTTGTCTTCTAAGTCCTAATGTTGAAGTATATGTTCTACAGTTTCTAGGTGTCTGCATTTCAAGTTTTCTTGGATTAATCCCATGGTGTTAAGATGCTACTTGAAAGCGCCATAATCTGATACGAAGCTTAAGATTTTCCTCAGATTTCGTTTACTTTACTGAGAGTTTCAGATCTGGTTGGACCGTTTAGTTTTCCCGTGAAGTATTCTGTCCATCGTTCCTCCACTTCTGAGTTTAGACATTGTTTTGGACTAACTTTTGATACGGCTTTAGTTATTCGACATACAGGTCCGATAAAGAATATCTAGGTCCCAGTTTATCTTCGTATCCTCTGTGACCTGGTATCCAACTGAGTTTTACCTGTTTTTGGGTTGACACCTTGGTTAAGGTTCGCTGACAATCCCACACTAGTGATGAGTAGTGTTCGTGTTATCTTAGAGACTTTATAGCAACCTGACTATCCGACCTGATAATGATATACTCATTAGTATATCCTTTAGCTAGGCACAGTTGTACGCATTCCAGTATTGCCACGACTTCTCCTTGGAATACAGTTGTATATTTTCCCAAAGCTATACTTATATATTCCTTGGTTGTTTTACTATATCATATTCCCACACTTGCACCGAAGGTAGTACGAGATCCGTCAGAATAGTATTCTGTATTGGAGACCAGTCTCTGTCAACATCCATTATCTCTTAAATTATAACTTCAAATAGTATAGTCCATGAGGTTTTTTTTACTGATGTATTCACTTTTTCCCAACGGCTTCCTTTCCACATTCCACATTGTTTCATTCTGTATCCCGCTGAACTTGCCTCAGCTTTATACTGAGGTACAGTGGAGCTATTCCTAACATAACTTCTATTACTGTTGTAGGTGTACTTCTAAAAGCTACTGAGATACACAGGCAGGGCAACCTTTGTAGACTAGTCAACCTACGTCTAGTGACATCTAGAAGTGTTCTTCTCCACCACACTAGGCCACCATACTGTATCTGAAGTTTAATTACCATACCATAAAGCCATTTATTCATAGCTGGACAGAGAATCCAGTTCTTACCAAAAAGTCGCTTACATGCCATAAGGGATCTGGCTGATTTCTGCAAAATGTTATTTTCATGTTTGCTAGAGGTGAGTCTTCTATCCAGAATAACACCGAGATATTTCACATCATCTGAAAGTTCTACGTTAGTATTTACTAGACTTACCTTAACTCTGTCTATTTTAATGTTTCTTGTGAATGGTATGATGGTAGTCTTATCCGGGTTAACGGGTCTATTTTTTGCTCTTTTCTTCTTTTTTTTATAATATAAAGTTTTCCTCTATACAATTTTAAAAAATAATCAATTAAATTGTCAGGTTTAAAATTCCTCTATCCCGAATACAGTCTTCTGCAGTCTTACAGCTTTCTTATCGAATAAAATTAAACTAATGCAAGAATCAGGACTTTGTTCATAAATATCCAAAATATCATTTGAAAATACAATTTACATATTGTCAATATTTCCTAATGATATTTATGTAGATAAAAAATTGAAAACAAACGTAATTATTTTCTGTTTTCTATTTATAAAATTATAAAATTGTTTTCAAAATATGCTGTTGTTTCCATGCGTACAAAAATTTAAAAAAGTTTTGCTATAGGTTAGATTTTGAAGTGCTTGCATTTATTTGATTTATTCTTATCAACATTCTAACCTAATTTGTAACAAAATAAATAATTATTCATTAATAACATTACATAATATTGCCAATATAACTATTCGCACTGTATTATCAAAAATTTTGTATTATATTGAACAGTTTTTCAGGGAATGTTAATTTTTATTATTTAAATGTAAATTTTCTTAGCACGAAATCTTAATCATTTTTGACAATATTTTAACATTGAACAATCAGCATTAAAATTGATGATCGGATTACTATAAATCATTATTTTTTAATTTATTAATATCTACCCTAGTAAAGTCTTGAACAGTAACATTTTCCTTTAGTAGAATCCATCGTATTTTCTGATAAAAATTTGAACGATGAAAATACAGTTCAGTATTTGGAAACAAGATCATTCCTTCAAGGATATCAACTGTTATTATTTCACTCTGTGATTGTGACATTTTTGCACGAAAACACAATCACTTGTTGATATGTTACCTGTTACAGGAGTAACTGTAGACAACCACGAAAACAAGGATTCCCCGAAACACAGAAACAGGAAACAAATCTAAGTCTGTAATAAATCCATATTATTAAAACCAGTCTAATAATGTTATATTAAAGAAAGAAGTTAAATCTCACAGGTTATTGGATAACTTTGAAAGTATTTTGATATTTAAAACTGACAATAAAATGTTACTGAATGCAGATATAGGGTCTATCCCTCATATTTGTTTTCTTGTTAAAGCCAAGATAATAACTTTTACATGTTAAGGGATAAGTCTAATATTATGTAGACCTATGTGTGAAATTATTTTGCTTCATAATTTAAGTTAAATTTTATTATATTGCTTATAAATAAATATTGAGCTTGACTTGTGAGATAATATTAGATAGACTAAAACTCGAACACAATATCTCACAAAAATTACGTTTACTTAATCAAACGCGTTTCAACAATAGTTAAGTTATTGTAGTTCATGTATCACTAAGGATGGCGACTTTGTTACTGAAACGCGTTTGAAACGTAATTTTTGTGAAATCTTGTATTCGAGTTTTAGTCTATCTTATATTGCTTATTTGTTTGTTTTCAATTTACATCTAACAATATATTAAAAGTTATACTTTTATTTCTTTAGTTTATTTTAAAATATTTAAATTTGTAAAGTTTATACGATTGATTAATTTTTATTTTAAGAGTCATTTCTAAGTTTTGTTTTTTATTTGTTTGAGTATTTTCTGAAATTATAGTTCAGTATTGTAAAATTTGATACAGTTAATTTATTTGTTGGTTGTGTTTATTCGTTTATATTCTACAGGTAACCCATAAGGCTGCCGAAAGCATTGAGGGAAGCACTACTCGGCACTTAGGGTTAGGGTTATTTTGTATCAGTTAGCTGTACATAATGTTATTACAATAAACATAACTGGGTTTTTTATTACAGTCTTAGTTTTGTTTCCTGTTTTTTTAAATTTTCTTCGGGAAATCCTTGTTGCGAATATCGCAACAGTGCTCCTTCTATATTGATAGAGGATCACATAAATCACGTTTTAAATTCGCAGTGCTTTTACAGTAGCATCGATTCTTTCCACATTACTATAAAATCACCGTTAATTAAATTATTACCGAGGCAAGTTTTTGAAAAGGAAGATTTTTGGAGACTATATATTTTACTTAATGAAAATACAATTTTTATTATTTCACTGGGTCACTAAACTTTTATCACAAAATGACAATAACTTATTCATAATATGTTACGTATTTACGGGTATAACAGTGGACAATCACATCACTGTGATTGGACTATTACAATAATCATTTTCTACATTATTCTAAAATCACCATTAAAAATAGCTACCCTAGAAAATTGTACGAAAAGCAATATTTTCTTGTAATAGAATCCACTGTACTTTCTAAGAAATGTTGAACAAGGAAAATACCGTTCAATTTTTGGAAAATATATATTTTGTCAGCCTTTACAACCCAACTGTTCTATTCTACTCCTAAATATTGAATAGATAGTTATATTTCTAATTGTATTCTTCATACTCACTGGTAAAAGACCCTTTTCCACTTTTGAACATGAACAAGTAACAATTACTTAGCGGCTTTACTGCTCTATCATAGAACCCTCGTTTCTTCTCTGAGAGTTCTTAGAACTGAAAGATTTCAATGTTTACATGTCAGCCCTAATCCTAAGTCGGCATTACTGGAAAATAACTGTTTATTACTTAGGGTTCCGGTAGAGGCCTGGATGGTTTGAGCTAAATTTGATGTAGACATAAATTGTCCAGATGGTTTATTTCTGTTGAAGTAATGTTTGTTAAGTCTTGTGATGGTGTGAGAATTTGGAGGTGGGAGGATTAATACAAAAATTAATAAAATAGTAAGTTTCTTAACCAATATGTTTTTTAATTGTTTTTCTATTATTATTGATCAGTCTGTTTGAAACATCTGAGACGACAGATAAGAGAATTGGATTTTAGTACATTTTTTATTGTTAAATGTAATTTTCGATTAAATTATAATAGAAATCGGTCTGTTAGGTTAGGGAGTATAGGAGTATTGGTTAAATTAGTTTAAGGCGTATGAGTATAGGTTAGGGAGTGTTTAAGTATAGGTTAGGTTAGGTTAGGGAGTATTTAAGTATGGGTTAGGTTAGGTTAAGGAGTATACGAGTATATGTTAGGTTAGGGAATATTTAGTATAGGTTAGGTTAGGTTAGGTTAGGGAGTATTTAAGTATAGGTTAGGTTAGGTTAGGGTAAGGAGTATACGAGTGTAGTTAGGTTAGCTTAGAGAGTATACGATTATAGGTTAGGGAGTGTACGAGTATAGGTTAGGTTAGGAAGTATACGAGTATAGGTTAGGTTAAGGAGTATACGATTATAGGTTAGGGAGTGTACGAGTTTAAGTTAGGTGAGGAAGTATACGAGTATAGGTTAGGTTAAGGAGTATACGAGTGTATGTTAGGTTAGCTTAGAGAGTATACGATTATAGGTTAGGGAGTGTACGAGTATAGGTTAGGTTAGGAAGTATACGAGTATAGGTTAGGTTAGGGAGTATACGATTATAGGTTAGGGAGTGTACGAGTTTAAGTTAGGTGAGGAAGTATACGAGTATAGGTTAGGTTATGGAGTATACGATTATAGGTTAGGGAGTGTACGAGTTTAGGTTAGGTTAGGAAGTATACGAGTATAGGTTAGGTTAGGGAGTTACGATTATAGGTAAGGGAGTGTACGAGTATAGGTTAGGTTAGGAATTATACGAGTATTGGTTAGGTTGGGGAGTATACGATTATAGGTTGGGGAGTGTACGAGTATAGGTTAGGTTAGCTAGTATACCAGTATATGTTAGGTTAGCTTAGGGAGTGTACGAGTATAGGTTAGGTTAGGGAGTATACGAGTGTAGGTTAGGTTAGGTTAGGAATTGTACGAGTATAGGTTAGGTTAGGTTAGGTTAGGGAGTATACGATTATAGGTTAGGTTAAGGCGTATACAAGTATAGGTTAGGTTAGATTAGGAAGAGTATGAGTATAGGTTAGGTTAGGTTAAGGGAGTGTACAAGTATAGGTTAGGTTAGGTTAGGTTAGGAGGCGTATATGAGTATAGAGTTTGGTGAACGTAAAGTTCTGGGTATTGACTGATCTTCACATTTCATGACCTGAAAAAACTGAAAAATTGATTTACGACATGACGTCCGTCCGTCGTCGTTGTCGTCTACTTAAGGATGATAAGCACCACAAAATTAAGATAGAAACATGAAATTTGAAACTAATAATGTACTCATTATAAAATCGTATTAAAATCAGAAAATCGAATTGATAATGATAAAATAGCAGCCATTTAAAAAACTTTTTGTTCATATTTCGTATGTTATTTAATATAATAACTAAATTATATAAAAATTTGCCGATATCAATTTTGCACGTATCCCCCATCTCTGTAGAATTATAATTAACAAAATTAAAAAATGTAATTTCACACCTTGACCTCAAAAAAATTTGATATTGCCACAAAATATAAAATATGAGTCTTTTACAATTTAAATACCCTGAAGTCACGAAAATGTACTTGAACTAAGTTTTTTGACTGATGTTCACGTTTCATGGCTGTCTATGGCTAACCTAACCTAAGCAAGTTTAGGACCTAATTTAAATACTATATATATTTTTTTGTATTTTAAAGCTGTGTCCATAGTTCATTTTCATCTTTTGGATGCATAGATCTAGGCAGTTACAGGCTCACACAATGATGCTATTTCGAAATTTTTCGATTATTTTTAAGCGATTTTCGCAGAAAAACTGCTTTGAGTTTCCTTAATTAAAAGTTGTAAGGACGAATGTCTCTCTTGTGTTGGTGCTCTGTACAGTCCAAACGAATAAATAGATTTGATCTATTGTTTTTTTTTCGGTACTTGTGTGCTATACAGACCCCCCCTTTTTGTAAGTTCAAAACTTGTAACGACCTTTTGGTCAAATTTTTAGGTTTTGATATCTGCCTACTGCCATAATAAACAAAAATAACATATCTGCGACTTTCGTTCGGCCTACTGCAATCCTCTCAAATTTCGCCATTCTTTCGGTTTAGACGCCTCTACTGCTACTGCAACACTCTTACGAGACTCATTTTTTGTATTTAATAACAGTTTATGTTATTATTTTGCTGATTTAATAACTATGTTGGTTTTAAACTAAATAATTTCACAAGCCTATTTTACTATGTGTAACAAAACCTGGCCAAACCCTACCTGTTTGATTTTTTGGTAAACAAAAAAGTAGATCAGATTTGTGAATCGCAAGAATCACCACAAATAGGTTAGGTTATTGTATATTAAAACTGCAGTATTTTAATTAATTTCTGATTGATGTACAAAAAAGCCGGTCCTTATAATACACAAGTTCCTTTTTTCATATCTTACTAAAATGCAAAGATCAATGATCGATATCAAGTAGTGAAAATTATGGATTAGAAATAGTTGATAAATAAGTAACCGCCATCAACAGGGAAAAACACAGTTCTTAGAAATTTACTATAATACACAAGAGCTTTACTTTGTTATTTACTAGTCTACTCAACTTGGACAGAAAATATAACATTTTTAACATGGTTTATAAGAACCTTCTGATGTCCATAATGACCTACTAAAGGTGTACAGACTCACCGTGAAAAACCTTGTTCGAACTGACTTAACTTAAGCAGATTTTGTTATACACAAAAATAAACACTATATATTGGATTAAAATAGACATACGTTTAGTATGCAAACTTACTTGTTATGGTAACGTTTTCTTCTATTTTGTTGACATATAGAATGAGAAGGTAAAAGCAAAAGAAATAACTTCAGAAAGTAAAAACAAAAGAAATAACGTCAGCATATTATTTTAAAATTAGAAGCCCTAATGGGACTGGCAGCGTACCGAGATTCCCAATTCTATCCGCTCGCTACTTGGCAAATCCTAGCAATAAACATTATCTAATTTTACTTGCAATGCTATTGAACTTGACTTGCTAGTCTTATCTGGCACTCCGTCCTGGCAGTTGTTGCTGAAACTCGGTTTCTAGGAAATCTAAATGTATATCTTAAGTACCATAGTTTGTTGAATACCTATGAATATAAAAATTAAACAATGTCCAAACATTTCGTACAATATTCACACAGCAATAACCAAATCTAAACATAACGTAATGACCGTATGAATAAAACTGTAGCAAATCCTCTTTAGCATGAGCGTGAAGTAAAATTTGTTTTTTCTAAGTAGATTAATACGTCACGATTCGAAAGTATGGATCAAACTTCTTATCAAGTTTAAAACAGAATGGAACAAACATGAAAAGAGCCAACATAACTTGGTATCCTATTAAAGGTTTGAAATTAAAACTAAAATTAGTAACTTAAGAAAGAAAGTCAGATCTAAACTTTAAGTAAGATTGAAAATTTCCCGGTTAATTCACCCCAAGGCGTAACTAAAAGATCACGCACTAAAATTTTGAGAGAGGGAAAAAAGGTGGTTCATCCTGATAAAACCGTATCTACTCCGTTAGTACTGATATTAATTTACCATGATTTTGATTCAACTTGGTCTTTATACTTTTTTGTCTTACTGCGAAGTTCTATTGATTTGTGGTTTGTCTGGATTATATTTGAATACACTATAATCTTAGTTTCTTTGATCGCTCGGAACTAGCTTTACTCCTAAGTAAACAGCCGATGTATTAGCGTTTTTGGTTTCAACATTATTGGATAATGATGTATTGTAATATTGTTGATAGTTTATTCTGTTATTTGACATATTGTGTCTGCAAAATCTATACAGGATGTTTTGAAAGTATACGTTTGTTATCAAGTAAAAAATGTTAAATCATAAATCTGTTTATGTAGGGCCTAGTGATTTAGGACTAGGTTGAAAATAAAACTAGTCTCCTAAGGAACCCAGTGATCTGGATAAACCAAAAATCAACAGAAAATTAACACAAGATATGATAATGTGAAGGTGAACCTGGATCATGCAATAGTCAACTAACAAAATGATTTTATTGTGTATTTCGAAGAAACCAAAGAAAACACTGAATTACGTTTCGATTTTTGTTAGATTTCATTTAAATTTGCTATATAGACTCAACATTACAAATCGTTGGATATGTAAGGAAAACAAATTGGCTCGTAAGAATTTAAATGAAGATAGATTTAAAAAATTCAAATCGAAGTAATGTACTTCCTCTTTTTTCAATTTCACAACAATTTGTACGAATATCCTAAAAATAAGTTCAAAATATTAATTCCACAATTTTGATAATTAAATATTGTATTTTCGTTTTTAGTAGTTTGAAATAATCTATTTTTTATTTTCTCAGACGGTATGTAGGCTACGATATACAGAAATTTATGTGATAGATCAAAAAAATCAATGTTTTCCTCGTAAATGTTAGTTTTGTTGGTTTTTTGCTAAAATTCAGTATCTGAGGACTCAAAACTAATCGAATTTGAAGCTTTTTCCTCAAAAATAACGGTTAGGGAGTTATAGGTAAAAGAAAGAAACTATGGAAGAGGTAATAGTTTGAATATCTTTATCAAAATGTTTGTAAACTGTGATATTTATAAGCCAAATCCAACGTGCAAAATCTCCAGTAAAAGAAAATTATCGTTCGTGAATAATTCGTAAAATACTGAAATGAACCTTCTCCAATCTCATAATAAAATGATGAGTTATCGTTTCATGTTAGATTTCTTCCTAAATTTTCAGTTCTATTCGGTTTCGTGCAAAGTTTATTTAAAGTAAGGTATTCGATCAAAATGTTTGTAAACTGAGATATTTATAAGCTAAATCCAACGTGCAAAATCTCCAGTAAAAGAAAATTATCGTTCGTGAATAATTCGTAAAATACTGAAATGAACCTTCTCCAATCTCATAATAAAATGATGAGTTATCGTTTCATGTTAGATTTCTTCCTAAATTTTCAGTTCTATTCGGTTTCGTGCAAAGTTTTTTTAAAGTAAGGTATTCGATCAAAATGTTTGTAAACTGTGATATTTATAAGCTAAATCCAACGTGCAAAATCTCCAGTAAAAGAAAATTATCGTTCGTGAATAATTCGTAAAATACTGAAATGAACCTTCTCCAATCTCATAATAAAATGATGAGTTATCGTTTCATGTTAGATTTCTTCCTAAATTTTCAGTTCTATTCGGTTTCGTGCAAAGTTTATTTAAAGTAAGGTATTCGATCAAAATGTTTGTAAACTGTGATATTTATAAGCTAAATCCAACGTGCAAAATCTCCAGTAAAAGAAAATTATCGTTCGTGAATAATTCGTAAAATACTGAAATGAACCTTCTCCAATCTCATAATAAAATGATGAGTTATAGTTTCATGTTAGATTTCTTCCTAAATTTTCAGTTCTATTCGGTTTCGTGCAAAGTTTATTTAAAGTAAGGTATTCGATCAAAATGTTTGTAAACTGTGATATTTATAAGCTAAATACAACGTGCAAAATCTCCAGTAAAAGAAAATTATCGTTCGTGAATAATTCGTAAAATACTTAAATGAACCTTCTCCAATCTCATAATAAAATGAGTTATCGTTTCATGTTAGATTTCTTCCTAAATTTTCAGATCTATTCGGTTTCGTGCAAAGTTTATTTAAAGTAAGCTATTCGATCAAAATGTTTGTAAACTGTGATATTTATAAGCTAAATCCAACGTGCAAAATCTCCAGTAAAAGAAAATTATCGTTCGTGAATAATTCGTAAAATACTGAAATGAACCTTCTCCAATCTCATAATAAAATGATGAGTTATCGTTTCATGTTAGATTTCTTCCTAAATTTTCAGTTCTATTCGGTTTCGTGCAAAGTTTATTTAAAGTAAGGTATTCGATCAAAATGTTTGTAAACTGTGATATTTATAAGCTAAATCCAACGTGCAAAATCTCCAGTAAAAGAAAATTATCGTTCGTGAATAATTCGTAAAATACTGAAATGAACCTTCTCCAATCTCATAATAAAATGATGAGTTATCGTTTCATGTTAGATTTCTTCCTAAATTTTCAGTTCTATTCGGTTTCGTGCAAAGTTTATTTAAAGTAAGGTATTCGATCAAAATGTTTGTAAACTGTGATATTTATAAGCTAAATACAACGTGCAAAATCTCCAGTAAAAGAAAATTATCGTTCGTGAATAATTCGTAAAATACTTAAATGAACCTTCTCCAATCTCATAATAAAATGAGTTATCGTTTCATGTTAGATTTCTTCCTAAATTTTCAGATCTATTCGGTTTCGTGCAAAGTTTATTTAAAGTAAGCTATTCGATCAAAATGTTTGTAAACTGTGATATTTATAAGCTAAATCCAACGTGCAAAATCTCCAGTAAAAGAAAATTATCGTTCGTGAATAATTCGTAAAATACTTAAATGAACCTTCTCCAATCTCATAATAAAATGAGTTATCGTTTCATGTTAGATTTCTTCCTAAATTTTCAGATCTATTCGGTTTCGTGCAAAGTTTATTTAAAGTAAGCTATTCGATCAAAATGTTTGTAAACTGTGATATTTATAAGCTAAATCCAACGTGCAAAATCTCCAGTAAAAGAAAATTATCGTTCGTGAATAATTCGTAAAATACTGAAATGAACCTTCTCCAATCTCATAATAAAATGATGAGTTATCGTTTCATGTTAGATTTCTTCCTAAATTTTCAGATATATTTGGTTTCGTGCAAAGTTTATTTAAAGTAAGCTATTGAAAATACATTTGTTGACCATATTAACTATTTGGGTGTGACTAAAGAACTCGGCCTAAAATTAGAGGGGGGGGAGTTAAACAGGCCAAAGATTGTCTAGACTTCGATACGGTGTCGGTTTTTCTGGGTTGCGTTGAACGTTAGGCTCTTTCTTTCCGTCGCTTTTATGGCTTTTCTTATTGCCTCGTAATATTTCTTGACACAGCCATAAACCAAACAAAAAGGTGTTGTGGCCTTGGGGAGTGGTGGTTATTTCCAAACTAAAAGGAGAAATCGGGACATGGAAGGTTGTAAGTAGGTTGAAATTAATTGTTTTAGAATCGGGTTTGGAGAATAGACTGATATTAGGCTTCGTCATATCGATTATTTTAGGTCAGTTATATCGATAAAAATTCAAAAGAACAAACATTTGAAAGGGTATTTCATAGTTGACATTTTCAAGCAGTCTAAATGCAATGGTTAAGTGAGAACATTTTTATTACAGACTACAGAAAAATCTGTATAACGAAAAAAGTTTCAACTGCCAATTCAAACTACATTTCTGCATTTTCTACATAGGCTACACTCATTTGAAAACTGAGCACGTATTATTGAGACGTGACAGAAGATTGTTGATTACTTTATAAAATTCATCATCATTTGCCATTTGCTTCCATTCCACAAATTGCTTAGGTTTTGAAAAAGGTGGAAGTCTGGAAGTCTGAAAGCGGAAGATCAAGACTATGGGGGAGGGGGGATCATGTTTTTTTCCATTCAAAGTTATCAAATAAAGACGATGTGAAAACCACAGTGTGTGTTAACCGTTATTATGAAGCAGACAGAAGCAGGTTGTGAGTAGGTCCACGCCGGCAGTTTTGATTTACCAGCCAGAACTTTGTTATGATTGCACAATTTATAATAATTTGTTGTCACTCCACAAGGCAGGAAACCAAAAGGACGTATTTCCCATTCCATAAAACTGAAACCACCAATATTTGAGTTGGATCTCGGAATTTGCTTGATTTTTTTTGGTTTTGTCAGAGAATTGGAATGATCCTATTCTTTGGGTCGTCTTTTTGTCTCAGGTGTGTAATGAGAGGTACACGATTCATACCGGGGTCTTGATTTGATTTATTAATACATCGCCAATTTGATCATAGTGCTCCACTTCTGAATTAAATTCTATCACTGCGCACTTTATAATCGACGGGATTGGTGAGTGATATAGTAAACAAACAACAAACACACAGAGAGGCTTAAAACTAACTTGTGTGAAATATGTAGAGAGCGCCTGACCTTGATACACCTCTGTGCGAGTTTGCACGGTTGTGATGCACAAATTGTTCTTACCCTAAAAAATTACAGTTCTTCAAAAATACAGTTTATTTACACGGAATTATTCAATTATTACTTTTATCATATAACAATTTGTATAGACTACAAATTGTGTTTGGGACGTTTATCTCAATGGGATACATTGACAATATGACTGTCGCTTGAATCACGAGAAATAACAGGGATTATCTTGGCACATACTTCGACGATACGTTGCACAATATTAGCCATGTCTTGGATTATCTCCTAATACACCATCGTCTTAGGCCCATTCTATACGAGCGTTGAATGCGTCGCGTTATTTTTCGTTTCGAAAGTCAATACAAGTCGAGTTGTAGCATCTATACGAGCGCATTCTACGCCCAGCGTTACCCTGTTCACTCGGCGATGACGCTATTAACGCCACCTGCCTTGCTGGCAGCGCTAGCAACGCGGCGCAATCAACGCTGCGCGAGACGGGTAGCATCTATACGAACGCTTTTAGCGCCAACGTAGCGGTGTCGTCACGTGGTTTTCGACTATTTCGAGTGAAGCGGTGTTTAAAGCGTATCTGAGTGTGTCATTTAGACTTAAGCAATGTATGACATTGAGAAACTTATTGTGGATGTGGAGAAGAGACCAGCAGTGTTTGATGTTAAGTCGAAAGACTATGCCAATAAACATCTAAAAGCGCAGTGCTGGACCAACATTGGAGAGCGATGTATGAAAATTGGTACTGAAAATCTAAAGCACCGATCTGCACAGCATCCATATTGGTGACTGAACTGACAGTTTTCGCGCTCAGCGCGACGCATTTAGCGCCCGTGTAGAAGGTCCACTGCTGAGCGTTGACGGTAACAATGCGACGCATTTAGCGCCCGTATAGAATGTCATCACTATTGTCGAGCGTTGGCGTTAACGTCACGCATTTAACGCAACGCATTAACGCTCGTATAGAATGGGCGTTAGAGGTAAACGAGTGCAATGTCCTCATAGTTACTGTATATGCCATTCTACAGCGCCGTGACGTCCAATCCAGACGTTGGAGAACTGAAAGTCTATAGATCTACAAGAAACTAAAGCACAAGTCTGAACGAATGACCGAGTATCTTCACCCCATTTCCCCCTTACCATGTCATAATTTTAAAATGTGTGCAGGGGTAGGTCTTCCTCTTAATCCCCATACTCTTATTCTGTTTGTTCGAACTCCATAACAAAATGTTATGTTAATGCGGAGGAGTCCAATCATGTTGGAACTAGTGATGGTTGGTGATTTACTAAGCTGTGATTCTTTCACAGCGATTGTATAATCACCATTAATTTTATTTGTTGTTGGTTGTAGGCCTACTAAACGTGATAAAAAGTGATCAAAAAATTCATCGCTAACTTGAACGATAGTTTTTGCTACTGGCTAGCCGTAGGTCTTTCTGTAGAGATAACTAACACTTCTCTAACAGTGATTAAAGTGATTCAGATTCAGTCAGTATTTCTATGGCATTTGGTATTCTGATATAGTGAATTGAATGATTATCGGGATAGCGATTTTCAACGAGTTCTTTCTTTCTCTCTACTGTTATTATTTTAGGTTACGTTACGGTTTTTTCAATTTATTTAGATTTTATTTTTTTACTAGTAAATTATAAAAAATAAAATGTCATACGTAGCAAAAGGAGCTGGATGTGGAATTTTATTACTGCTGTAATAGACATTTGTGCAAATACAACTTTTCTATAATACTTCAACATCTAATTTGAATAAATATATTTTAAACAATTATCGTTCTACCCCTAGCATTCTATTTTTGTAGAACCCTCCGTTGATAACATATGTTTTCGAAAGGTACATCAGATATAATATTATTTATTAAATTTTGTTTTGTTTTTTAGTTTTCGCAGCTGTCAATTAATAATGTAAATTTCACCAGTACTCATTGAAGAAAATCATTTTATAAAATCGTTCCCACACTCAATTTCATCGTATTTAACGAAAACGCTGTAACACGATTATGTTAGCGTATTCGCAACGGTTTTAAAACTAAAACGTTCTTTAGAAATATTTTTTCGATTACGTTCGCCCGTGTTGTAAAGGTCGTTCTGTTTAGCAAATAATTAAGAAAGAGCTGGCTAGGAGTAGTAAATCAAATTTTATTGATGCTGTGGCTGGCAACAGCTGTTCTGCCCCACCCCCACCCCGCTTTCTACAGTCAAAAACGCAATTATTAGTAACTTCCCCTTTACACGGTCAGTCGCTTATGTGATGTCAGCATTTTGGAACTTTTTCAAATAAGTGTAACCCATAATATTTGAGTTTCTTTCATCAAAAGAAAGATGAGTAATCAATAACTGTGGTGAAATTCACCAGTAACTGATAATTTTCTTAACGACAAAACAAAATAAATATATTATTTTATTTTATTCCCTCCATTTCTATAACATGGCTATCATTATTTAAGGGTTCTACAATTAACATGTGAATATAATCTAACATAAATCGTTGCCTACCACCCTTTCATTCCACAGATAAATCAACCTATCAGCTTGAGGCCACGTAGGCTACGTACCATTTTTAAAAAAAGTTTACCTTTTTTACATATAAATTGTATGTTAGTAGTGTAATACAAAAAAAATACTTTTAAGATTTTAGATGATATATCAGGTTTTAATTTATAATAAATGATTCGCGTGTGATGTCTGACAAACGTCGACGAGTCATTTGTCTGTCTTTGGTTTGTAAACCAAAAGTGAAATTTCGATTTTCTTAAAATCAATTATAACTTTTACTTAAAATTAAACGGAGTAAAAAACAATAAACTATTTCTTAGATTTACAGTCAGCAGTGAGCTTATAACTTTTAAAGTTCACATTGAAATCTTGGATGACTAAAAGCGTCTCATGTATATTCTAGTAAATTACCAAAAATTCATTTTTACTGATATCTCGACTATCATTTGACTTAAAATAAACACAATGATATTATCATATGCACCATTAAAAAATCAATACAAGTATACCTTTGTAAAACCATCAGATTTCGAGATATTTATTATTGAAAAAATTTAATAAACGCCATTTTTCAAAGGTTGAATTAAAAATTATAAGATTTTGTAGTAAAATACAAAATAATAATATTTGCAATATTTTACTATCGATACTCAGTTCATTCCGGAATTATATTTTGTTTTCCGAAAATACAAACATTTGGAAAGAAGCAATTTACGACATGTGTTTCTATAAAAACCATCCCTTTTCTTCTTCAAAATTTCTAGAATTAATTCTGAAAGTTTGCATAATACTTATTGAACATCATTCATAAAAACCACCAAATAAATTCGAGTCCTAGTTTTACACCTTATCAATGCCACATAGATTTTTTACAATGCTATTATTCAAACTAAAAACATGCGTCAGTTTTATAGCCTTAAATGGAAAACGAAAAACGTTTCGACGTATATTTGAAGCAACTATTTTAAATTTTGATATACAGAATTATTTTTTTCTATTTTCATCGTCTTTCTTAATAAAACACGTCAAAGAAATTCTGGTCCAAACATGCAGTTTACCAGTAGCATATTGATTTCTTATAATTGTATTGTTCAAACTAAAAACATAATTCAGTTTCATACCCATTTTGTCGAATATTTTAAACCTAACCTAACCTCAAATCTTTTTTTTTTTAAGTGTGTGCTATCATTTCAGCTTGCCGATATCATACTTGTTCTTTACATTTCTATTATATTTAAACTCAAACCATACATACGTTTTATATCCATTCTGTCTAAAATGGATATTTTTAAAGTAACTTAACGTCAAATCTTTTCAAAAGAAATTCGTGTCAGACATTTTAGCTTATCAGTACCAATAGATTTTTTTACTATTCTATTGTTCAAACTAAAAACATGTCAGTTTTATACTCATTCTGTCTAAGATGAATATTTTTTTAAAACCAACTTAACCTCAAATCCTTTCAAATGGGGTGTAAAGATACATTTTGTCAACGCAGTTAAAACAAATGAAAGCCACATTAAAAGATTTTATTGTACAAATAATTTGTTTTTGTGGATCCTGGCGCCGAGTTTTAAGTTTATAGCAGTTCAGTTCCAAGGTCAGGCAAGATTTAGGGTTATGAGTTTAACGTCTTCTTTAGGAACAGCGTAAAACAGATGAAGAAGATAGGCTTACTGTATCGTAGCCTACATGGTTCCCATACAAAGTAGTACAATCATGTCTTTATGTAAAATGTTATTTGTACAGTCGTTTCAAAGAAAACGATTCAAATATGTAATTGAGATGTAACCAAATTCAAGGACATTTGTTTGGAACTTAGTTTTTTGTAATAATGATTACTTGTGGTTTTTACACGTTTATAGTGTATAATAATAAACTGTACATAAATTTGCACTAACTTTCTCATACATTTAATATCAAAACTTATTTGTCAACAGCAAATAAAAGATTTTTAAAAGAAAATAACGTTTAGCGAATAATTTGGACAGTACAATCATGTCTTTATGTAAAATGTTATTTTATGGTACAGTCGTTTCAAAGAAAACAATTAAAATGTGTAAATAGTTGTAACCAACTTCAATGTTATTTATTTGATTTATAAAATATTATTAACTATTATTGTTTACATAAGTTTAACGTATATAAAAATGAACTGTGAAGCGACTTTCTAACTCGCTCATGTATTTATTAAGGGTCTGTTTATCTGACCGCCTTCTTGTATTCATTAACCAATAAATTTGTGTGAGCATATTATAGACTACTCGAATAGGTTGTCAAATAACAGATTGGAGCAGAGGAAATATTTAGTTATTACTCATTTCTATTAAACAATTAATTGCTCACAAGTTTTTTTTAGTCTAACATAACATAACAACTTTATTGCTTTAAAGTACAGTGTACATAAGCAAGATGTTGACCATTTACAAAAATAACATATTTTATGACATTGTTCGTTCTTATCCTTAGTTTTTTTTTACAATTAACTTTTTTGGTGTATTTATAATACTTACAAAATTTTTTTTATACAATTATAACACGTAACAAAATTTTAGGAATCGATGTAACCAAATTATACGAACTACAATAATATCAGTACATTTACAAACGAGTTAATTGTTTGAAGATATTTTACCAAACTAATTTATTACATTGTTTAAAATAGATTTTCTAAGTTTTAAGCTATACATAACAAAAAGGTAGATATTTTTCATGACCTGTACTGAGTTTGAGGTTAAGATTGTCTCCATATTATATAAACATTGCACAGAATTGTAATTGTTCAAATATTTACATCTTAAAAGATTATACCCTTCACATTCCAACAAAAGGTGAGTTAGTGTCATTTCCTGTTATACAGATTGGGCAGATTTCACTGGGGTTAAAGCTATAGTCTTTCTGCAATATTAATCTATTATATTTCTTACCAGCAAGCCGTAATTGAGCAGTAATTTTTAGTATGTATAAAGGACAATTCTCTTCAAAGTATGATAACAAGTTATAAAACCCCAAAATATAGTTTTCATTTAAAGAATTTAGTAATACAATTTTCAACAGCTGGAGTAATCTTTTGAAAAATTTGATCCAATATATATTTGACACTATCATAAGACGATATGTTTTATCTTAATGATTTAAAACTCCCACACGGGTATTTGTGGAAAATAGCGACCAAACGTTTTGTTTAGAGACTACATTAGTGCAATATTTTATCCAAAATCATTAAATTTTGAGTAAATTCAAATTTTTCTGTTTTGGTTGCTTCGATTGTTTTTTGCAGTATCGTCTTATAAACTGTGCTTTTATTTCTAAAATATGCGTTTTGTATTGAGCGGAATAAAAACCAATGTCAAATTTACGCAGTAGCCTACCATTAATAAATTAATCGACCAATAAGTAAAAATATTTAAAATGTCGATATCTGTTATATTCAAAAGAAATAATATTAATAACAATCAGTAAGGACAGCATATATCGAAGTGTATGTGTTTTGAAAAAAAGGAGACTAAAATAATAAATAATCAGTAAAATAATGAAACAAACTAGTAACCAATGTTTTTAAATGTGATTAGTTTTTGCTGAGAACCTCCTTTTCCATTATGGCTAGTTTAGTCAAATTTTGAGATTTCGTTTTTAGTAGTAGACTATTTTATGATACCGTAGTAGAAAACAAGTTAATGAATCGTTGTAACTTTAAAAAAGTTTTTTAATATTGTAAAACAATTTTTTTTTTTTTTACGCATAGCCTCCGTAGTATAGAGTTATGTTGTGTCAAAAAAATCTTTGTCTATATTATCAAACTGAGAATGCGGCTGAACGAAGGGTCCCTTCACTCACACAAGCGGAGAGGATTAGGGTGTCCGGTGACCTACGTGTGAACCTCTTATATGAGTCACCTATTGCGTTCAATTTGATAAAACTTATTTATTTTATTTTTGAAAATGAAATCTATAATATAATTTTTATTCTACAATAATTAGAAGAAAATGACATCAAACAACGTTTGTCTACAGTTGTTGGCAAAGTGGCATTTTGTTCGTTTAAATTAGTTGGCAAAACAGCTGATTTCTCAACAGTTTCACTTTGCACACTACTTTGCTCACTCCGAATGGCAACCGAACAAAACGAAATTTAGGTTAAGTTTATTTGAATTGATTTATAATATACAGGAAATGTCCCGTATGTAGGTTAGATTAATTCTTACATGTAAAATAACATAAATAAACAACAAAACAACGTTTTAAAGTTGAAAAAGGAAGTAATTATTCATGAATATGATTGACAGTGTATGTACACGGAGAGTATTTTTCGTTTGCCGAGTTTTGAAGTTGGCAATCCCGTTTCCTCAACAATACACCTAAATTATTTGTAATATTCATAAATAACCTCAATTTTGATTTTTGACGTGAGAACTCCTACTCACTGTTGATATGTTGTTTAGCACTACTGCTATATTTTGTGTAGTTAGTTTTAAAATATGGATAGTTCAGATTTTAAAATAATCTGAAAAATAAGAAAAATGTGGATATTAAAAATCGAATTGTAATTGATTGTTTGTTTGAACACTATATTATTAAATTAATGTTTTATTAAATTGTGTTACTGTTGAAGTATGTTTTTTATTTGTCACAAAATAACAACTGTAGACAAAGTATAATGTGCAATTCGTGAGCAAAGTGTCTTTTTTAAACTCGATAAAATTGACGCACTCGGCAAGCCTCTTGTGTCAACATTTTTCTCTCGTTTAAAAAAGTGCCACTTTGCTCACTAGTTGCACAAATAAATATTAATTTACTGAATTATAGTCCAAAATCAAGTTTATAATGACACTTATTAGTCATCGTAGCAAACATTGTTATTTATTATTCAAATAAATTAAAGTAAATTATACATTGTTTAACCTCATTTTTGGTAATGAAGTGTAGAATAGAAATATATTACAGATTTTATTTAAAAATATCAAATTAAATAAATTAAAGTCTTACCAAGTGAACCACAATAGGTGGCCCATAGCAGAGATATAAATGGACAGGTTTCATCTGAGCTGTGGCCAGCGCGTGGAGGGGAGGTAAAGTTTGTAGTTCGAGGCCGCGTGGGGACTGTAGCATTTTAAGGGAAAGTCAGCGCCGGCTACTGTCCACGATCCAGCGGTCTTGCAGACATCGTTGTTAGTACCAACACCCAACACAGACTGAGGTGGCAGCTTCCCCCACCTAACCTAACCTAATCTTCCCCCACCACTTTACTGACGCCTAGACCCACTGCGCACCCAAACTCCACAGCTCAGATGAAACCTGTCCATTTATACCTGCCAGTCTCTAATAGTCTGCGCGCCTGTGTGTGATGGCGCGTGCGTTACAGTGAGGCAACCCTTCGTTCAGCCGCACTCCCCGTTTGATAATAGTATAGTTTCTTTTGAAAATATATCAGTTGTGAGAGCAGTTTAATCAAATTTGGCATGTGGGTATATTTTGGCTAAATCTCTAAGTTGTGAAAATTACAATTTTCTCAAAGTCGACTCTAAAGATTTTGATGAATTTTTTCAAGTGTAGTCTCTAAAGACCCAAAACAAAACATTGGCCGCTATTTTCGAAAATTATCGGTAAAAAAGAAAAAAAATCGGCTACCGATTTCGTTAAAAATTTTAGTGAAATATGAAGATTAATGAAACACTAACGTGTGACAAATTTGCAGTAGTCTACAAATAAATTAAGATTTTGAAAATTTGGAAAAACCCATAACCGCTGTAATTAAAAACTCAATTTAATCAAATACTATTTACATCTATGACGTGTTTATAGCCCAAATATAGCAAGATTATATCCTTCTTTAAATATATATATATATATATATATATATTTGAAAGACTTGGTTCATTTTCATTTTTTGACTGACAACTTCCAAACTAAGATTTGTTTGCAACGAATAGTTTGTTTTTTTGGGGATGAATGTGTGAAAAAAGTTTGTGCAATGTTTTTTCACAGTTTGTTCTAATTTACTCCGATTATTCTAGTTCACTAACTTACTCACTGGTTTGTAACAACGAACCTAGATACCAAATTTGAACCAAATCAACCTATATAATTGAGACATATAGCATACGGTGAGAGAAAAACGGCGTCAATTACTTAATAGGTGGACATTTCATAGTTTCAGGTGTTGATCGCAAATCAAGAACTTACATTTTCAAAATTCGCTAATTTCTTATCCCCGGTCATCCTACGTGACGGATGACGGAAATGAATTTATGAACAACCCAACAATTTATTATCATCTCTCCCATAATGTCACCATAAACTGTACTGCTTTAAAGGATCGTGTCTGATATAATTTATTTGTTTATTCAGAAATATTTCATTTCCACGATTAGATTTGCCTTTTCCTATCAAATAATTGAATCTACATTTCGAATGTACACTTAGGACATGAGTTACAAGTAGTCCATTCCTATTACTGAACCCTTAGCGTGATAGATATAGGCCTATGTCGTGATTGGAAACAAAAATCAATTGTAATTTGTATGAATGTAGTATTAAGTGTAATTTTCAGCGTGTTTAAAAGTAATATAACTTTTAATGAAAGTTTGTTTAATTTATTGTCATCGAATGTCTGTGAAAATATACCTATTGATCTACAACAAACAATAGAACAAGCCTGTGTGGATTATCAATACCCCATCCATAGTTTTCAATCGCTCTGCCGTACTTCTCCCACCTGTCCTTTCATATAGCACTGCTTGTCAAGTATAGTGGGGGATAGTATTTCCCGTTCATTCCACCACTCTATTGTTCGTTGTAGGACTATAGTGTAGCAGACTTCATGACAATATTAAAACCCGGGACCATCAAATAAGCCCCGATCATTAAATCCAAAACATAATTGAATGTTTGTTAAAATTAACATAGGTTACAGGGTGTTTCCAAACAAAACTTCAGGATATGGTTTCTTGCAATAAAATAACTAAAAAGTTCCTATGAAAATATGTATTAAAATGTTTAGTTTTCCGTCTGTCCACAATTTTGTGTTTTAACACAAAAAAAAACATTATATTTTTGGAGATAAATTATTAGATATCGAGTCCAAATTTGGTGCATATATATGTGACCTTTTTTCATTTTACCAAAAACTAGGATTTTTTAGGTTTTCCAAATGGCGGCCTTTTAAAATGTTTAATGTTAAAAATATTTTTAAAAAAACTTTACAAAAAATTACAAATGACCATATTTACTTTTGGCCATACAGTAGCCTACGTCATGACTGCACAAACCCTCATAAAAGTTTATTAAATGCCATTTTTTGGCTTTTTATGACGTTTTAAAGTCCTTAGCTTGGTTCAACTTGATTTCAACCTTCCACAAAATTTCTAACTAGCAGTAAAACAGACAAAATATAAGTAAAACATTTACTTTTAGCCCATAACAGCAAATTAATTATGAGTGTCTAAACCTTCATGAAATTGAAGATAATGTCAGTTATATGCCCATTTATGATGTTTTAAAGTCCTTAGCTTGGTTCAACTTGACTTGAACTTTCCAAAAGATTTCTAACACACATTGAATGACAGAATATAAGTAAAAAAATTACTTTTATCCCATAACAGAAAATTATGAGTGCCAAAACCTTCATAAAATTTAAGAAAACGCCATTTATGACGTTTTAAAGTTCTTAGTTTGGTTAAACTTGACTTCAACGTTCCAAAAGGTTTCTAACTAGCAGTGATGATAGAATATAAGTAAAACATTTACTTTTAGCCCATAAAAGCACATTATTAGTGTCTAAGCCCTCATGAAATTGAAGATAATGTCAGTTATTGCCCGTTTATGATGTTTTAAAGTCCTTAGCTTGGTTCAACTTGACTTGAACCTTCCAAAAGATTTCTAACACACATTGAAAGACAGAATATAACTAAAAAATTTACTTTTAGCCCATAACAGCAAATTATGAGTGCCAAAACCTTCATAAAATTTAAGAAAACGCCATTTATGACGTTTTAAAGTTCTTAGTTTGGTTAAACTTGACTTCAACGTTCCAAAAGGTTTGTAACTATATTAGATAGAAGCCTTTGGAGAGGATAAACTCAAGTTGAGCTGAGCTGAAAGCTTTAAAACGTCAAAAATTGCCAAAACATCTGGTTTATTTTATTTTATGGGGGTTTTGCACTCATAATGTGCTAAAAGTAACAGTCTTAAGTCTAATTTGTAATCTCCTGACGGAAGGAATGTTTTTGCAAGGTTTAGATAATGTTACGGCGAGCTAAGAGCTAAATTATTTTTTTAAAAATGCTAAAATTAGCCAGTAACGGTGCTCTCTTCCATCTTATTTCCGGTTTTAGCGCTCTAATCTGTAAGAAGTAACTGTCGTACATATGTTTACTGATTCTTGATGGATGAAGCTTTATGCGACTTACACCTGAAAATACGCCGTGATAAGTTTAACAAAAATCAAAAATTGCAAAAAATCTTGTTCTTTATGGCGACCCTCCACTAAATCAATCAAAGAAACTATCATACGTCGCATTTTTTTTTTTGGTTGTACTACCGGGTAGGAGCAAGGTTTCGAACAAAAAAAAATAATGAAGGACCACTCCAATGTACATAATAAAAGACAAACGCAAAAAACGTGGGACTTGAAAGCAGTAGCTGACAGAGATGAGTGGAGCAGGGTCAGACACATTTTGGGTTATAGCGACATTATAGTAACAGTAGCCATCCCATCTACTAGTAGGCTATAGGACTAGTCTAGGTGTCTAGTAGTCTACATTATTGTCCGATTAATTTCAATTTTGGCACAAATGTATCTTTTTGCAACATCTTAGACATGATGGCGTCAATTTTATTAAGTTTTTTTTTTTTTTTAGTTTTTTTTGAAGTTTTTTTTTAGCCTCACCTACACGATGTTATACAATAGTTTGAAAAAACGTCATCTAATGATATTTAAATATATTTTATATTTTTAAAAAAATGATACGTTAGTGCTAATAAAAAAGGAATATTTTTTAAAGATAATCGTGTTCATAATTCTTCGTTGAAACCTCTGGATTGTTTATTTTAAAATATATATATACAGTAATTTACCTTAATCTATGAAAATCCTTTATTAATGCAGCTACGGCCGTTTCACCTTCAATGAGACATCTTCAGGCTTTTGTACATTGTCACAAATATTTTACACACACATATACAAACATAATAAACATGTCATACAATATAAAACATTTTATGAATTGAATCACTATAATACTGTTTAAATATAGACACTAAAATCCACACACATGTTGTTGTCAACTCACTATCAGTAACTGAAAATGATTTTATTCAAATTTTGTATTAAGACTAAATTATATAAAAGGTTGAATCATCAAAATTAGAGAGTAAATTTCAAACAAAGTTTTTGCCTGTTAATTACTCTAAGGTCTTTTTTTGTTACCGCTATATTTTTCCTATATGTGGAATAATACAAAGAATATAAATCATAAGTTTGAAAGATGAGCCGACACGTGCGTGAAGGTTACTTGGTTTTACCTGCGGACCATGAAAATGGTCAAACAAGTTTTAAATGATGAGCTCTAGAAAAAAAATGTGTGTAATATATTCTGTTTGGTCCTACATGGACTTATATAATAACACTTCATATATATAACTAGGTGATGTGTACAATAACAAGGTAGATCTATCAGCTACCTTCCAAATATTACACAATGGATATAGGTTATTTATGTTTCCCCCAATAGATTAGAAGCTTGATTACCAGAATTACAAATGTACATTGCTAATAAAGAATTTTGCAAAGTTGCAAACTATACCCATGCCTTCAATTATTAAGAATTTCTCAACAAAAGAAACTGCCTTTTCAAAGCGAATAAATAATATCTTTTGAGAGTCATAGAACTTGAGTGACACAAGGTTTTTTGGAAATTAAAAAGAAACACTTGAAATTAATTGTGTTCCAATTGTTTGCTTCGCTCTTCAAGTAAAGTGGAATTAATGCGCTTGTAGATAACATCGCCGAAAAATAAATTCAATTAATGCATTCACAGCGTCACGTTTTAATTAGAGATAAGTCAAACAAAAGACGAGACACCGCCTGATCACTCGATGGAGACATTGATCAGAAAGTTAAATGAAATTGTAAAACAATAATGTATGTTTAGATTAACTTTGTATTCAGTTTGTGAAAATACTCGATATTCTAACATTATAGGACGTAATTTATTTTGTTCTGTTTTTGTGATGTTACTTTGGTAAGTTTGGTAATTGAAAAACTTAGGAAACCGAAATAGTGATTTTCGAGATACTGTCCGTCCGTCGTTGTCATTGTCGCCATTACGTAAGCATAATACCAACCATACAAATTAAAAAAAGGAACATGCAATTTGGTATTATAATGTGCTCATATAGAACTGTAGAAACTCAGACAAAATCGAATTGAAAATCTCAACATGGCATCCATTTTAAACCGTTTATTTTTCATATCTCAAGGCATATCTTTTTAACACATGTACAAGGCGTGTTGTCGATTTGGATTTAACATTGCCAAAAAACCAACTTTTGGGTGTTACATTTAGAAAATTTTCTTGTATTACATTGTATAATAGGGCTGGGTTAGTACCATTGGCGTAAATAGGATTTTAATTGGGGGGGTGATTAACCTGGAAGAAGAAACTATCGAGGGATCCCCCAACTCAAATCGGAGGTCCGGGGGTCTTACCCTCTTAAAAGCGCGATTATAGCGACTTTATTTTCTATTTTTGTTTTACGTAGTAGCTTCCATTTGCTATTTTGATTTAAAATTGTTACGTTTTAGTTATAGCTTTTCTTAACTTATAAGCGCTAAACGGTATTTAAACGGCTTATAAACAGCAGTATTTTAAATACTAGGGGGTGATTGATCACCCGATCACCCCCCCCCCTTATTTACGCCACTGGTAAGTACCATGATGGTGTCTATCGACATGTTTTGTTTTACTCTTCTCACTATGTAATACGTGAAAACACAGTGTTATCCGCTTCAAATCATTATAGGCTTATAGTGGTTTACTAGTCCGAACTGCGGCGAGATATGTCAGTCGTGTTTTATCAGTTCATTACCTAAAGTCGATCTTATTATTCATATCGTCAAGTTGCATAAAATGATGTATTAATAACCTCAAGTAAGCTCCACATAAGAATAACTAGCAAACTGCTTCATTTTAAAATTTGTCATCCATTTTACCAATCATACGTAACGAATAGCAAACCTATTGTACATAAATTGAACTTCAATTCAACTAAAAATTGTTCTACTATAGTTCATTTCATGTTTAGTTGACATTGTACAATATGTATTTACTGTTTTTTAACACTACTAGCCATGCAAACCTAGGTTCACCGCACATTCATTTTAAAAGGAGTAGGTTACCTATTCGTTTTGTTTAGGGTTTTTCTAACAGAATATATAGTTTTGTGTTTTTTTTTAACCTTGCGACACTTTAACACAAGTTTGTTAGGGGGTTGTTGAGTTTAGTTTTGTACGGATATATTCTTTTTGAGGTCTACTGAGTCCACACAAAAATGGATACTTGTTTACGGTTGTAATGGACCTTTAACATTGCGCTTATTAAAGTATGCTTTAAAATTAAAATTAAATAACGGTCCAGCAGTGTGACACACCAACGGATAGTTTTACCAAACTTATGCACGTTAAACTATCGTTTGTAAAACTAAATTTTGTTTCTCGTGGCGTAGATTAGTCAATTAGTCATTTGGCCATAATCGATTCTACTTAAAGATTGCCAATAGGCTTTGAGTCTTCTTGTGTATAAGACGGATATATGAAGTAATATGAGTATACAAATTGAGTAGTACTTATATTTTTATTCCCTTTAGTGCATGTTGGTAATCCCTAGCTACATCTACACCTATCTTCAAGTACTCTTGGGTGAGAACCCTATTTTTTATCTTTCCTATCATGTCTCTCTTCTCTTTCTGCTATTAGAATATTCGAGGGCTAGTTCTCTCTCTCTCTCTCTCTCTCTCTCTCTCTCTCTCTCTCTCTCTCTCTCTCTCTCTCTCTCTCTCTCTCTCTCTCTCTCTCTCTCTCTCTCTCTCTCTCTCTCTCTCTCTCTCTCTCTCTCTCTCTCTCTCTCTCTCTCTCTCTCTCTCTCTCTCTCTCTCTCTCTCTCTCTCTCTTTATTTTATTAATTTTTTTTAGAGGCTCTTTTCTTCTTTTTAGGATGTCGACCGAGAGGCTATTCGCCTTGAACCAACAAGGGAAAATAAAAAAAATTAAACAAATAATATTAATAATACTAAACCATTATAATTCTATTTTCAACGTTGAAAAATATAGTTAAAAACGAAATATAAGCAATAGGCTATACATAAATTTTATACTCTTTTATTTACTTTATATTTCATAAATACTATCAAGGGCACACTTTACTGAGTACAGGCTTGGCAATACTGAAGTACCCTAGCTGTATCTACACATTTTCCCATGTATTTTTTAGTTAGATCCACTCTTTTCTTATGAGGTCTTTCTTGAAAATTCTTGTTGTTCGCCGACCTTGTAGCTAATTAGAATATTCTAGGGTTAAAGTTTTTATTTTATTTATTTTTTTTAAAGGCTAGGTGACTGAGTAGTTTTGACCTTAAAATTATAAGGAAAACGGAAAATTTATTACCAAAATTCCCCTTCTCTTTTTCATGTAGGAGATCGCAATTGTTAGAAAACATTTTCGAATTTCGCTTAATAAAAACACTGGTACTGAAGTATTTCTTTCAATTCTTCGCAACGAAGTACGTTGTAATAATTAGTTTGCACCCCTTCAACCCCCCGCTTTTATAAGCTCGTTCACAACCACTAGCGAACAAATGTTTCTCAGTAAATTAGCTTCCCTCTTCCCTCCCCTAGTACACATCCGGTACCCTCTAACACCCCCCTTTCTGTATATAAAATGTCGCAGCTTACTTTTATAAAAGAGGGAGAGGGTGAAGAATTAACCCTTTCCTCTCCCTCCTCTTCTCAAGTCATAATCGTGTGTCCTTGTTTAATGGACGTATGACCTTTAACATGGAGCAGCTGTCGGAAAGAGTAATGAGGACATTCGTTTTTGAAGACGTGGTAAAGCTTGTTTCTATTGCCAAAAAAACCTTCGGATGCAATATGTTTTACTTAATGCACAGAGGATAATTTACTGCAGTATTATGAAGCCGACATCCGGCATTATTTTATTTTTATTTGGTATGAAATTGCGAAATGAAATATAGGCATGTATGTTAACTACACGGTTGATTAGAAAGAAAAATGATTTGATGATGTGGTATATTATTGTTTGGTAGATGTCTTATATAGCAATAAGATTCTTCTATGATATACATACGTGATCTGATACTGGTTATATTGATATTATTTGTAAATCAGATTATTTCTCCACATAGTCGAGTGAAATAAGATATAAAACACTTTTAGTACTGAGGAGTGGGGTAATTCTATTGCTTAAATCAAGTCTTAGGAACATATTTATTTTAAGGTACACAAAAAATGTGTCCCTATTTGGAGGTGAGGATAATTTGATAATAACAATTTAACTTGTAAAATGGTTCTTTTTTTAGTTAAAAAAAAATAAATTCAAAAAAATTAGTTAAGCTGTTCATTATTGAATTACAACGAAAATTATATGTGTTTGAAGTTGATTAGTCTATTCAATTTGTTACATAACCTCAAATTTTACACATCCCAGTTGTAAACAATTTGTTATATGAATGATTGATTGATTTAAATCAAACTTTAGAAAAAAATGTTTCTTGTTAATATTAAAAAGATATTTGTGTTTTACA
Source organism: Aphrophora alni (assembly GCA_963513935.1). Taxonomy (NCBI): domain Eukaryota; kingdom Metazoa; phylum Arthropoda; class Insecta; order Hemiptera; family Aphrophoridae; genus Aphrophora; species Aphrophora alni. The sequence continues at coordinate 103,094,048 of OY740770.1, read as the reverse complement.
TTCTTCGTTAACTTAAATAATTTTAAAATATTAAAACAGTTAATTTTCAAAATATTCTCTTTTTGTAATCGCAAAGTATTTTAAAAAAAATATGGTTTAAAGAAGATTTAATTCTATACGATCTTTTACTTTTTTTCGTCAAGGCAAACGTTATTCGAAAATGTATTTTTAGGTTGTGTTTCAAATTATCTGAAACTTTAGCATGGTTGATAATCTTCATGAAAAACATCTTTTCCTAAAGTTCAATTTTATTAAAACTCATCAATAATTTCAATAATCGTTTAAGATCAACTTACGTAAAAGTTTAGTTTATTTAACAACTCGCTGGTTAGATCAATTTACTTTGTTGTTGTTCATCTCATTTTCGTTGTAATTTAATAATTAACAAATTTATTCATTGTACTTAAATTTTGTTCCATAATTAGTCTTAAATAGGTCTAAAACAAAAAATTATCAAGTATTTACTTTAATAAAATAAACTATGAAAAACAAGACTGTTCCGCGTCCATAGACTTGGAATATGAAACATAACATGTTAACATTTTGCTGTGCAATTACCGGTTATAAAAAAAATTAACAGTAGAAAACGTATATATATTAAATGAAATGAAACTGGTATAATAAAATCGAAAACGTAATGAATAAATTAATAGAATACAAAGCGCTGATAATAACCACTAAACAATCAGTAGACAAGGAACGGTGGAACGCGGATCTAAGGAACCGGTACAGAACATAATAGCGTGTTTATTAAATTAGAATAAACTTGGTTATTTATGCCCGGCACTTAATGCAAACATTAACTGTTAACTGACATAAAATAATATACACACAAAGGACAGTTATGCGGTAATGAATTGGAATGTAGAATGAAATATTCATAAATAGTGTAATAAAATTTCACAACTTTCTGGCACACACACGTAAATAAATGATACAAAAAACTATTCTTTACAGCCAAGGTGCACAGGTTCCAGCCCGTTTGACGGCGGTAGATTGTCCGTACCCTATTCTGCTCCTCTTGTTCAATAGTCCATTGCTTCCTCTCAATAGATAGAAAACCTCTCGGTCTTCAAAGCCTTATAAAAAAAGGAAGAAAAAACCTTAAGCCCTTGACCTCGAATATTCTAATAACCTCAAGATCGGAAGAGAACAAGATTTGACCAAGAGAGGCCGGATGAAAATATGAAAGAGAGGGATCTAACCCAAGACTATACGCAATATAAATGAGCTCCGAGGGTACCCATGTTTTAAATAGTTCACAAGGGAAATTAGACTAAAATCAACGGAAAAAATAATACTTACATTTCACCACATGAACTTAATATAAATAAGTAAGAGTGTAAATAACATCGCACCAACACTTATCTATAATTCCAAAAATAATTTTCAATAATATTTATAGAGATACAACACTTATACGTGTAGAATACAAAAAAAAAAAAATATATATATATATATATATCTGGAAGTTTTTCCTTGTGTTTTTCTTAGGTACTTACCAAATTTGATTGGAGTGTGTCCCATAAGACACTATCAAATTCGATCAAAATTAGCTTCCAATAATGCCCTTACCTAATTTGATTAAATTCTGCCCATCTGTTTGTGAGCTGTAGTGGACTACATGGACTACAGACATGCCGACAAACAAACATCATTCCAAAATCCACTTATTTTGTATCCACAGTGTCTCAAAAAGTATATGTTCATGAAACAACTACTCTTTTTTTGCCCCACCACAAAACGTGATAAATTAAAAACAAACAATAACATTCTAAAACTTAAAAACAATTTACGAGGAGTTAAAAAATAAATTAAAGGAACCGTGAACAAAACTGTTAAATATTAATCAACATAAATACATACAATAACAATTTGATAAAGTGATAAGACGGAAAGGTTTAAATCAACAAGCGGCCATCTTGATAACAACTTCTGCTTTGCATAATCCTCTTTGCATTATTATATTTGGAAATTTAATAACATGAGTAGCACAAGTAGTTCCGCTCCGTTCTACGACTTGATTTTAATCTCTTTGTTTTATGAGCAATGACGAACAATTCTTGGCACTGTAGATCCACTATTATTTAAATCTTCTTTTCTATCGCTTTATGGAGCCATGTCCATTTTTGTAGATTTGTTTATTTTATTTTAGTCAAAAAATCTTACGGTTATCATTGCTGTCAATAAAAGAAGAAAGGAGTTCAAATAGAGACAACTCGTACTCTAGTTCTCTAGTGACTTACTAGAGTACTAAATCTAGGGAGTACTTTGGTCGGGTCAGAGTCGGAAGAGAACAGAAGTTGGTCAAAAGAGAGACCCGATAGGAAAGATTATCGAATGGAATGTAAACCAAAAATGATGAAAATTGTAGATCCAGCTAGGCTACCTCGGATTAGTTCATTGTAAATTAACATCTGAAGAGTTATTTGTAGAATAATTATAATATAGAAATTCCGATCACCCTCAGAAAATCCTTATAACCAAGACTATGAAATTTCCCACGATCCTACGCATTGGAGTGTTTCCAATGCAATATACTAAGTGTCCAATAAGCCCGGAACAGTTGTACAAAAGTTAGAAGATCAGAAAAAAAACGTACTAGATATATTTTTCAAAATTTAACTACCTTTTTGTATACAAACTTTTACTTTTTGGTTGTCGATTGATTGGAAATCTTTCGTCGTTACCTGTAAGAGTAAGAAGCAATCGAGGTAATGAAGCGTTACCCCCGAAGAAGCATGGTGGCTGTGCTGGAGGCCGCTAATCCCTTCTGTGCTAATTCGCCTTGTTGACTCTAGTCTGCCGTCAGCGCCATCTGTAGCAATGTAGTACAGTAATGTTACTCTCGTATGTCTGAAACGGTTATCACGATTTGGCATAACGGGCGGCATCATTGTGATTCAATGGATTTCTGAATAGCTGGTAACGAAGACGCTTCCCTAACAAAAGATGGAGCGGCCCACTCGCAATCAGGAGCTGAAATCTCCCCAACAGGTAAAAATAAATGTAGCGGTATAGCGACATTTGAAAGAAAAACAATATCTGGGAAGAAATAGGAGCGTCTGATATTTAAAGGGTGCCTCCTAGCAAGGGAGACACCAAGAGCAAAACGCGTAGTGTAATTAAGACTCAACCACGACTTTCTACATACTTGGCATCAAGGACTCCTCTCGGTAACAGTGGAAGACAGGATATACCGCTCTTACCAGCTCAGACTGGACATCACGAGCAATGTATGAAAGTTTGTAAATTTATTTTTACAATACGTCGAAGAGTGTTGTTGAAGCGGTCAACCTACTTCTGTAGCAAGGAAACTATTAAGCTAGGTATCGACTTTGGAGAAACGCATTTATAGTGTTAAATACATATCGTTAAACTTAAATAAATTGGTCCTACTGAATCCCAACAAAATTATTGACGTTCAACTATTTCTACTATTAATAAAATAAATTTCAAGAACACATTTGCAACTCAAACAAAATAGTAATTACGACACAGTAATAGATGAACGAAGCTATATTTAGCCCCTTGTGTTTCGATTTTGAATCCCTAGGCCACCCACTGCGCCGATGCAAAAAAACCTATGCCTAACCGGTATGACAGACAGAATCTAATGGTTGAAAATAAATTATTACACGAGTTGGTGAGACTCGCTAATTTTCGCCGAACGTCATATGTCTGTCGTAGCAATAGAGAAGTTAATATTTTTAATTCTTGTTCTGTGAGTGTTTACGTGTAATGAAATAATATTATTTTTAGCGCTTCTCATTGTAACGGTAATGTATTGGGGCAGTATTTTATGTATAATATCTCACTATTGTTCGTTGTGTCGAAAAGAATAAAATTTTGATTCGAAAGCTCGTTACTATAAACGAAAAACGAATTTGTTATTTTTGTTTTGATGTTCATTCTTCGTTGTGTCTTTGACTTATAGTTTCTCACGATTTTAAGTTAAGTATTGCAATTTTTATAAATAACACAACAAAATATAAAAATGTCTATGCTTTCAGCTCTATTTAAATATTGCAAATCAATGTTGAAAGTATGATACTTATAAAAGAAATTGAATAAATATGATTTTAGTGCTATTTTATTTCAAAGTACCAAAAATAAATTCATGTTAGAATGTGATTTTTATATGGAAATTGTAATAAAAACTATAAGCCTACATGAAATATTTGTACATTTGAATTAAGACCTTTTGGGCCTTGCTAAATGGTGTAAACATAAAGGTACAGGTAGTTCAGTTTGAACAATCAGTGTAACTCAATTATTATTTACTGTTGTTATTTGTTCTAAAGTTATTCAAGCGTTCTGGGACTACCTGAACACCCGTTGTGAAAACATATTTTCACATTTGAGACCACCAAAGGACATATTTTAAGGCGTCAATCTGTTTGTAAAAATATAAACGTAGGTATTTTGTGGGAAAAAAATCTAAATCTTCCATCTACTACTTGAAAAAAAACAAAAAACAAATATTATTTATTCATATATAAAAATGTTCAGATTATAAAATATGTTAAGTTGTATCAAGTGAAAGTTCTTGCAACATTAGTTTTACAAAAACGGTCAAAAAAGTATATACTACTGGTTAGTTGATATAATGTAAACAAATATTTGTATAAATGGACTGTGAACGCACCACGTAGCTATTACTAGGGCCTATATTTTTTCCAACGAACTTTTGATATACCATATATATTATTAAGTTTTAAATCGATTAAAATCCTCCCTCGATTTATCAAAAATAGAAAAATCACCACCCTTAAAATAACAGTACGTACTAAATTGATTGAAATTTACATCACTAGAGTGGTTTTAATTTTGTTAAACAGTAGTATCGGAACACTGATCCAGGTGTTGCTATACGGGCGGCTGCTTGTAAGTAATACGGTTATAAAAATATCATAAGGGTTGACAGGAACATAAAGATCGGAAAGTTTATTATTTTGATGTCACCAAGTCGAAGCATAATATATCTGATTAACAAATTGGTCACATTTATAACTGTACAGCCTATATAAGCCAGGTGATACAGATATGCTCATCTGTCTCTCTCCCTCTTTTTCTCTCTACCTTCTTTACAATTTTTATTTTACTATTGTAATTTAATTTCCATTGTAAAATATTATTTTGATTTGATTTTATATCTGTATATTGTGTTGGGTTTAAATGTTAAGCGGACATAATCGTTCCACCTTCTTTTATTTCATCCATTTTTCTCTCGCTTATTCTTTCTTAATTCATATTCGCTATTTTATTTTCTTCCTGATTTTTTCTTGCTCCATCTCTTTTCTCCAAATCACTTTCCCCTCAATTTTTTCTTTATTTCTGTACCTTCCTTCTTCAATTCTTCCAGTTCTCTGTCACTATCCCCCCCCCCTAATCGACATCTTTCCCCATGTTTATTATCTAACTCTCCCTCTTCTTTGTCTTATTTCTTCTCTCACATTTCAGTCGGGTTTTCCGATGCCAATAGCACTTGTATGTGTATCTGATTAGCTTTGGACCGTAGAAAATCCAATATTAACTTTATTCGATTTCTCAAAGCTTTCGATTGCATTCTTTATTCTTTTTAAAATGATAAAATCGGGTTGTCATCTCAGTTCATAACTTGGATCAAATTGTATATGTCTGGAAGGAAGCGATTGTTTCTGATATGGAAGAAATGTCTGGCTGGAGGCTGTAAAATGAGGAGTTCCTCAGGAATCAGTTTCACGGCCTTTATCATTTAGTATATATATTGACGACTTTAGTTCTAGACTAAAACGCGATGATCTTCAATTATATTTACACTCCAAAGTTAATGAAATTAACAGTGCAGTGGGGCAAATATCTGCTTATGGGCTGAAGAGCACAATTTAAGACTGAACAATAATCTTTTTAAAATAATGATTTTTAGATCTTTTCATATGTTAAAAGTAAGAGCCGAGTTTGTGTATGTTAAAAGTTTGTTTTTGCCTCAAACCTAAATAATAAGAGTACAAGAAATGGGTTAACACTGCTAATTATACCAAAGCACAGAACAGTTAGTTATGTATAGCAAAATCTTATAGTGTATTGGCGTGTTGATTATGAAACTCTGTGCCAGATCCCCTTAAGTCCATCAATAGCTGTCTCCAGTTTGCAAAACCCCACTAGTCGCATTATGGCATGGACTTGGACAGATCCTTGCTTAGTGTGCGCGAGGAAAGGAATTTTGTATATACTGTAGAATGTATGATTTGTAATTTTTATTTTTATTATGTCTTGTTTGTTTTATTTTTTCTACTAAATGATTATCTTTAGTTTAAAGATTTTATTATTTATTTTTTAAATGAAGTATTTATTTCGAAGTGGGTTACGTGGAAGAGAGAACCTCATGTCTTAACTTCGCCCCAAAATAAAACTTCATTCATTTTCTTAATTATTTCTTTTCTTTTTCCCCTCTTTATTTTTCTGTCTTATATCTCAACCCTCTCTTATCTTCACTCTCTTTCTCACAATCCAACCCTCTCTTTTTGTTCTACCCTCTCTCTCACTCTTTCCCTTCATTATTCGAACTCTTCTATCTTTACTATATTTCTCTATTTATTGTTTTCCTTATAATTTCACTATCTTATTATCCCACTATTATTATTATTCTTATTTCAACCTTTCTAACCTTCACTCCTTTTCCCTCTCCTTTTTTCTTACCCTATGACTATCTTTCCCTCGTATTTATTCTTTTCTCTTACAATATCACTCTTCCCTATCTATTTCTTCTTCACTTATCTTTCACTTTTCTTCTCCATTTATTAACACATCCTCTCTCTATCTCATCCTAATCTTAACTTTCCTCCATCCTATCTGTCTCTGTCCCAATTCCTTTCCCTGTCCCACAGTCTATTTCTTTCTTAACCTCTCATTCTCAATCTATTTCCTATCTATTTCTTTCCTCTCCCTATCTCTCCCTCTCTTTCACGCTTTGTCTTTGGTTTTTTTTAAGGAAGCAATAACTTTAAATTTATCTTATTTGTTATTAACGTGTGAATTATTTTATTTAAAAATTCACTATTTTTTTAAAAATACTTACTTTTGTTACTGTTTAAAAAGTGGATTATTTAATTTGGTTGTTCTATTTTAATTTTATATGTTACTTAGGTTTTTAATTTGATGATTATATGTATTTGGATTAAAGGGCAGATGTGAACTGATTTCAGTTCTAATTTCGCTTCTTAAATAAAATAAAACATCAATCAATGTCATTCTTTTTGAATCCCTCTCTTTGTTTCTCTCCCATTTCAACTGTAACTCCCTCTTTTCCTACCATTTATCACTTTTTGCACCTTCTTTTTTGTAATGATTAACTTTCTCCCTCTTTCTGTTTTCTCTTTTACCGTTCTCTATTATTTCTCAGTTTACTCCTCTTTTTTCTTCGTAAATCTCCCCCACCCACTTATCTCCGCCCTTCACTATTTCTTTTATCCTATTAGTCCCACCTCTTTCTCTCTTTTATTCTTCTTCCCATAGATGAAATAAAAACCAAACAGATGGTATTAAACCTCGCTCCAAAAATAAAGACAATAATTCTTTCTACAGTCTAAATAACAGTAATCTGCCTTGAGGCAAAGAGCCGAACTTATTAATTCACCCCATGCGACATTGGAAGGAACAAATCATATTTCCAGCTAGTCACCGCAGACTAATTATCACCACAGATCTCACTAAGGAGGAACGTTGTTATTTTGACACTCATACCGTGTATTGGGATATCATTAACCGTAGAATATATGTTACGCAATTACCCCGCTAATGGTTGCATGAGTGCGCGTGTGCATGTGTCCCAGCAGGGAAGAGCCACGTCAGCACCTCCCGCGGTGACGACTCCCTCAACTCCCGGACTCGGTTGCACACAACACTGAAACAATCTATTTAGGCCCCCTTGCTGAGTTAACTTATCCCATACGTGCAGTTTTTAAATCTCTTGTACGTCTTATATTTCGTCCAATTAAACGAGATTTTCACGGCAGATTGGATATCATTTTGCTCCTCTCTAGTGATGATATTTAATCATGTTAGTGGTTCTACGTACTAATTGAGGTTTCGTGTTTTGTAGTTTCAGTTTTCTTCCACTATTATTCTTTTAAAACTTTGTTCCTCACACGCCACCTCGAATTTATCTCCTATAAGATTATTCTTACATGATAAAAGTTCTATTGATGTCATCATTTCTGTATTTTTACTCATGTTTTAAAGAACACATGAACGCGAATGTTTTACTGTTTTAGAATCTAATACAGTGTGTTTAACGATCAGCCCGTCGAACTTTCAAAGGTGTTTCTGGAAAGAAAAAAGTTATAAACGTATGTCAAAAAAATGCTTCGTTTCCATATAGTATCATCTGTCAGTTTGCGTTAAATAAAAACACTACGTAATTCTAGAACGAATTGATATATAGAAACCAAATTATACAAAATCTTTCATACTACTAGTTTTCCATGTACTGAAAATTTAACTTAACTTTTTGAATGGCATTTATTAAACATTTTTGAAAATTAATGTTTCAAAAACCTATCAATTTAAAAAATATAAAAAATATACAACACATTTAGTTTTTTAAAGGCTTATCGTGATAGTATTATTATTTATATTGTTTGTTAAAAAAATTGCTAAAATAGCATGAATTTTTTTTTTTTGCTAATTTACTAGAATACGCAAGAGTTATTTTTGGTCATCCAATAGTTTACTTTAAAACGATTTTTAAATTTACAGAGACAAATTATTTAGATTAATTATAAACACAATTGAATTTCTTTATGTCAATGAATAACAGAGATATCGACAAAAATAAAAGTTTTTTTTGTCCTTTACTACTACTTTATAATTACAGATATTCTTTATTTTTATTGGTTGTATTATATGCTACACCTTATGTTACTTAATCCTTTTTCACTCATTGAGTTGGTTTTTAAAAAGTAAAATATTTTGTAAAGTTAACATTTTTAGGCATTCGACATAAACATTTTAAATGGCCATCATTCTTTAAAATATACAAAATAAAGTCTTGATCACCAAATTTGTATTTAATATCTCATCCATTTCGATAGTTTAATCAAAAAACCGGACAGATAGGTGGAAAACGAATCTGTTATTGGACATATATATTTATAAAAACTGCTTTTTTTATTTTAAAAATAAGAAACTAGTTTTTTCTTTACTTTTCAGATACACTCTGTATTATACAGTTTTAAAAGATAACACAAAACTTGTTCTAAAGGTCATCATTGGTACATATTTTATTTAAGATCATGGGGGCAATACAAAATATTCTAATTTTCCACAATAAAACTGTGAACGCGAATAAATCGTTTAATTAAGAATGATGACGTTTAATCATTGCAGTTGTGGTTTGAATTATAATTTTAGAATTTACTGTTTTCCCCATGAATCACTAAGTGACTCGGTCTTGCTCACAAATCCACGCACAGATTGACACAATCTACTACACCCGGTCAAGTGGCACATCTATTTAATCTCATAGATAAAGATAAATAATTGCCAAATATTGAGAGGGCACTGTGTTTATCTTTTCTCTCAGGAGGCATTGGTGTTATCGTCTTGAAAAACAGCTGCACACACTTTTAACTGTGGGAGTTTTTTTTAACGACTCTTGTCTAGAAACAGCTGTTGAAAACCAAGGCTGTCTCCATTGCGAAACACTGCCTTATGTATTGCAGATCGTATGCATGGATATTTTCGACCGGAACAAAAACCTTGGAATTTATTTACGGAACATAACCTTAACTGTCTCATTATTACGTCACACGATTGTAAAGTTGTTGAAGTTTTTCCGTTTCATATTGTTAGCGAGTATTTTTGTCAATTTCTTATTGCAATCGTCTTTGTGGCAAAGTAAAGACCATTAAATACGCACTGATCATAATATCTGAGTACGTTTTGAGTTTCTTTTTTTAAAATATATACAGGATGTATCGGAAAACCAAGGACCACCTATGTTTTTTTTTCTTTTTTGCAAAAAACCTTTCAGTCATCACCGATAGGATTCAGTGACCTGATAAGACAAATGAAGAGAAGAAACTAATCCAAAACTACACGAAGTAACATGTTCCTAATTTTGAAAAAAAGACAAAATTATAACAAACACACAGAACACAATTCTCATAAAAAATACGCCTAAGTATTAGACGCGTTTCAACGACAAGGTCGTCATCCTTGCAGTGAGGAGGACGACCTTGTCGTTGAAACGCGTCTGATACTTATGCGGATTTTTTATGATAATTGTGTTTGTGTGTTTGTTATACTGTATAATTTTTCTCATAAGTCAAGCTCAACATTTAATAAAAAGACAAAAGTGTCTTAAAACGTGTTACAAAACGTGGCTGTCTGTGTTTTAATTAACCAAATTAATTAAAAACTGTATTCTGAATATTTTTTAAAAAACAACTGTTTAACATTTATAATGTCAAATATTTTGACAACCATTAAATAGGAAAGATGTACGAGAGACAAAATTTCGCTCTTTTAACGAAAAATACTATGGTATTTTACCTTTTTTTTTTGTAGCATAACAGAGTTAAAGGATAACAGTTCTGTAGTTTTGTAGGACAACAAATTACAATAAATAAAAGTCTTGGTAATTGACTACATCACAAGTTTATGATTCGAGTTATTCCTCATTATTACTGGATGTATTCCATCATGAACTATTTGTTAAACGTTGGTATGTACGTATTGAATCTAATTGTACCACTTTGAACATTTGTTACAACCTAATTATTTATTTTTTTCATTGCTAAATATATTCCTAAATATATGTTCTTTATCCTAATTAAGTTTTTAGTAATATTTATACTACGTTTTGAAACTCTTCAATTGTACTACCTTGTTTTGATTTTTTTACCATTTTTGAAAATAATTTATATTCTTGGTAGATAACACAATATTTTTAATAATTTCTTTTTATTGAGTACAATACCCAGAAATTTATGAAATCAGTTATTTCTTATTATTACTGAATGTTACATTACATATTGCTGCTGATGTTATTTATTTACTGCTTAAAGAGTTGTGGTTTCGAATAATAAAGACTTTATTTCCATTTTATTGCTACTATAATACTTGTGTTGATACTACAGTATTATAATTAGAAACTAAGAATTACTAAAAGTGGATTTTTTTTTTTAATGAAAAAACTAGTACTAGTTATAATTGAAGTTAATCAAAATGACAGCATAAATATTGTTAAAAACGGAATTATAAAAATATCTTAACTTTTAAATACGTGTGTATAAATAAAAAAAAGTGAAATTTTACAACAAATGATTGCCATTAGATTGAATGTAGTATTTAAGGTATACAATGTAACATCATGTAATAGATACATAAATAATGATAAATAACTAGTATTATCAACTTCGAGTCTATTGCCAAGAAATTGTTTTTATTGATAAATCTATTATCTTTGGATCTTCAGAAGAAAAAAATAATATATCCATTGTATTTTTCGTTATCTCAAAAACATAATAACTGTTTTAAAAATGAACTGCTAAGTACCAAAAGATCAATAAAAGATCTAGTAAATTAACTTTTTTAAACGGAAATATCGTTTATACCTATGAACATCATATTGTTCGCGTTAAAAAAGCTTAACCATTATGTATTTAAAAAAAGTTTGTAAAATTTACGATTTTCAAGATATTTGATATAAACAAGTTTTATTGAACGCAATTCTGAAATTTTTAAGTGAAAAATTATTAGATTGTGTTATAAGCAAACTATAAGTACTATAAAATATTATGTATAATCTCTATCGATATCTCATTTCGTTCTAAATTATTTTTTATCTTATAAATATAATTTTTTTAACACAGTTAGACTGATAAATACACAGTTTAATATATATATTATAGTATGTCTGGATAAAGCGTCTTTACGTCCCAAATGGCAAAAATTTTCATATTATTATAAAATAAACAAAAACAAGCCGGTGGGCTATCATGGCGCTTTACCAGCCCAATCATATAAAGTAACACAAGCATATCTTCTAAATGTATAATCCCCAATAGTTTTCTGGGCCTTGAAGAAAATGTTAAATTGCATTGGTAAATCGAAGGGTGTTATCAGGTAGTGTAAGTTTATTTAAAACAGCTGTTAAACAGGTTTTCTGAACCTCGTAATTGTGAATAACACTTCTCGGTATTGTCGTTGTATATTGACTTCTCGTAGACTTGTATATATTTAAAAAGCCTCCACTCCCTTCATTTAAGCCCTCATGGGGCGCGAAGTTGTACATAAGGAGCCACCACTCTCTACACTCGTTTTGGTTGACTTCTGCCGGATCTTATAACTTCTTTGGATGTTAGGGTTAAAAATTAGCCTACATTTTTGACAATAACTTGTGAAAGTTAAAATTTGTCATTGTTTAGAGGTAAGGTTGGTTTCATTATATGCAGAAATGAAACAAAAACTATTTAAAATAGCTACACGTTGCTATTTGATTTTTCTGAATTTTAATACGCCGGACGGACTATTTTTTTTTTTGTTTCACGGATCACTTTTTCGGTTCGCTGAAGCTATAAATGTGAAGTTCAGTAAAAAAGAACAGAGGTTGAAATTTTCAACTATTACTAAACTTATCGTATACTTGTTTAAGTAAAAAACTCTTTTTATCCTATTATGTGACACTACTGTTTTAAAATCTTGAAATAACTTGTATGACTCGTATCAGTTCTACGGTATTCACAAATGATACGATGATGTTTTAACAGTTTTAGAACTTTTAAAGATACTACAAGCCTATACTCTCTGCGTGAATTTTTATCAGGGGCAATGTTAGTAAGTTATTATTCTGGGTTGTGAGTGTTTCAGAAGTAGGGTATAATAGGAGAGGCACCCAGCTGTTTTATCTCTGCCGATATTCCACAAGGAACAGATGCTCTCCTAACCTTCCAACTGACATAGAACTGTTATTAGTAATTATTACATTAGTGAAACATATATTTTCGTTTTCCTTTCATTTTATTAATGTTATTAAATATTTACAAACAAACTCGTACAACATTAAATATCTACGGTACGCAACCTGTTTGCTGAATAGGACGCGGATTTCTTTTGATTTGTTGTGTGTTCACCAACCTCTACCTGGTGTTTAATATTCAGATCGCCAAACTGCATAAAATGACCTATTGTTTGTTTATCATTATTGAATGATTATGAGTCATTTGAAATAGTCTGATTGTTATGGTTTTAGAAATAATAAAATTAATCGAATAAGAAAACCTATCGTACACCGTAAAAAAAAATTGAAATAAATTTTGACTACTTTAGGTACTAGCACACAAATAAATTCGAAAATACCCAAATAAGCCGTTAGGTTAGGTTAGGTTAGGTTACATTAGGTTATAAATAAGCAGTTTAGTATATCAGTTTAGTACAGTTGTACACATATGCGTAGTACAGATAATGTTTACGTGCTGGGATAAAAACCGATGTTTGAGTTTTTATTGGAAATCCGTTTTGAGGCTTAGCCATGGCCCACGACTTTTTTAAAAATATTTTTAATAACATAAAATTTAAAGGTTGCTTACGTAAGACACAAAATTTGGACTTTTTAAATCGTATACACAGATTTTGATAAAATTTTTATTTATATGTAACCTCAAAGCACATAAACATAACGTACAGGTGCCAAGTTCAGGTTGGCGGGTGGACCTGGGACTCATCGCCTAGGCAGCGGACAGCTCAGACGGACGCGGCGAGGGATTATAGGGGTGGTCACAGGTAGTCCCGGGTCCACCCGCCAACCTGAACTTGACAAAGTATACTGTCAATCTTTATTCTCGTAAGAGAGTTATTGCTTCAAAAATGAAAATGAATAAAGGTGAAAAGTTCGGAAAATATATCCATAAACACAGTCTGGATTATTTTAATTTTCCTTAGTTAAATTTCTGCCCAATGTCGTTTAGTTTGACTTCCTTATAGAGCTTACATTTCAGAAAATTTTTATCTAAACTGTTACAGCTTAATTTGAAAAAAATCAAGGTTTTAATTTGAATTTGGTTTCAGCTGCTATTCTCCTTTAATTGTTGAATTTGGTTTGAGTCTGGGCGTGAGAAAATTTGAGCACAATTTACTTTTCTTAAATTTTGTTATTTGATAACGAGGAATTGTTCATATTATTAAAGAGTTTATCGGGCATTTCCCATCATTCGTATTTATGAAAACTAATACAGATTACTTTCAGTCTAGTTTCACACTTGATAACGAGAGTTGATTTATACTCTCGAAACGTCGCTTATCAGTTTTCATTTACACAAATCTCAGATACAGCATATTAATAATTTGACTTTATGTTAGGAATTACTATTTTTTGTGATAATTCTCTTATTGATTCCAGTATAAAACACATTTTTTTGTTGTTGCTTACCTTTCATTTCATGAAGAGGTGGATTAAGCTACAACACGGGGATAAAACGATGCCATCAATCGGGTTTAGATATGATTGGTTGGGTATTGTAAAGCTACAGAAAACAAACTATTGTACCGTATTGTAAACTTTATAGGATTTGCTAATGAAAAATTATTTCCAAAACCTTTTTTGAAATTGTAAATCGGTTGTTTTTTTTTCTCTCATATAATCTAGCAAAAGTTATGTGATGGGTCAAAAAATCTATGTCGAGGTTTTTTCTGATCTGAATTGCAGTCTTCTGATTCTAAAAAAGTGGTCTATCTTAAAAAATAATCTATCATATGTGATAACAGCCAAACATGTGGACCGATTTTGATCAAATTTGGTATATGGGAATACTGGGGCCTTATTTCAGAACTGATAACTCAAAATTTGACGGTATCTGCCATAACAAAAAACAAAGTTACGGTTTTCTCATCATAAGTTCGAACGCTTTTAAAACTTTTTTTACAAGTATAGCTTCTGAGGATTCAAATAAAACTTATTGGTCGTCATCTCCAGAGAAATCCCCGTTCGTAATTTATCAGTAAAAAAATTTTAAATCGGCCATGAGGCTGTATAAAATATGCAATTTCTCAAAGTCAGCACTGCCTATTTCGTTCAAATTTTAGTAAAATGTGAATATTAATGGCCCAAACTAGTGTGGAAAATTGTATGTAACACACATTGCAGTTCAGAAATAATGGGTAAAAAACAAAAATAAACCGCCGTCATTGAAATCTCGATCCTGATCAAAAAGATTACGCTAAGGGCACAAATAAGTATGTT
The DNA here is from genome assembly GCA_963513935.1 of Aphrophora alni. Classification (NCBI taxonomy): domain Eukaryota; kingdom Metazoa; phylum Arthropoda; class Insecta; order Hemiptera; family Aphrophoridae; genus Aphrophora; species Aphrophora alni. The sequence continues at coordinate 103,078,825 of OY740770.1, read as the reverse complement.
TAGACTCTATTTAAATACACACATATTCTTGTAAATACTGTTCACCGACAGTTTTTTGTTAAAATATTTTTCGTAAAAATAGTTTTGCTTGCTTTATTTTTTATTTTGGGGGTAAGTGATTGATAGAGTTTGGGCAGTTTTTTTGCACTGTTTATTTAAATTAACCTAAAGATTTTTTGTTAAAAATACTGGATAACATAATTGTTTTCACAAGAAAACTGAATAGCGATTCTAGCGTAGTTTCTTATGCTTATTGAATTCAAATATGTTATCAATCACAATCTTCCCATCTGGTATAGTTTTTTTTTTTTTTATCATTTTTATTTAATACACTTCTGTATATTAGTCTTTCTTTGTTATAATTCTTTAATTCTTATAAATTATAAAAGTGGGATTTTATAAAACTTTCTTTTAAAACTTAAAACGTGCGCCACAAAAAAACACTGCCTGGTGAAAAAAAAAATCATATTTGAATTCAGCGTGGAAAATACATTTAGATTCGGTTAATTTGGTCCTTGTGAAAGAATACATTTCAATTTTGTTGACCAGTGTAATTTGTCGAAGATTCGTAAAATTGAGTTTACATATCAATAGCTAGAATTTATTAAAAAAAAACTCATCAGGGGCTCACTATAGTATAGGCAATCCAGATGAATCCTATTTGGATTTATATCTTTTTTTATGTGGTCTTGGGCTAGATCCCTTTCATCTGTACTATCAGATCCAATTCTTTTTCTGTTCCGACATTGATGCCATTAGAGTATTCGGTTGACAGTAGTCTTCATTATATGAGCTTTTCTTCTTTTTGTTAAGACGATGATGACTGAACGGTTTTTTGCCTTTTTAGCAACATGAAAATATACATATTAAAAATCTTATGTTTAAATGTTGTTTCTGTTTCTATTTACGAATCTAAAGTATAAAATTATCTCAAGTTTTGAGTAAATCCGACATTTCGTTTCAGTAAGAATGGTTAATAAAGTCGGTACCATAAACCACTTGGATTTAATTTGTAAAGATTCGTAAGGAGTTTACAAATTCGCCTCCAAATATAATATGGAGAAGGGGGTGTTTCTGGAAATAAAGCACCCTTATACTGATTGATGTATTTGCCTATCTGATCTGCCATGTGCTTGTAAAAGGGACAAAAGTCCCCTCCCCTACCTCTGGCAGATTCATTGTTGCTTTCTAGGAAAACACTTTTCAAGAATCCGTTTTGTAGCTTTATATATTTTCGGAAAGTTGTTAATCTCTTTCCTGTAAGAAGGTATGTATTGAAAACATTTCTCTTTCCTTGGAGTTTGTATTAATATACAAATGTCTCCTATATCTCTTATAATTTAAAAAAAATGATAAACTAACTTTGTTATCCGTACATGCAAATAAAAAACATTAACAATTTTAGTCAATTACGAATCATCAACTGTTTTAGATATATTCAATATTAAAAAAGGAAGGTCATACTGTCATTTTAGAACTGTTAAATGAAAAATTATACGATTTTTCTTATGGTAAACTAGAAAACACACAAGAGCTCGGTTTTCCAGCACTTAGCAATCAACTTTTAAAATATTTATTAAGTTAAGAATCGAGTATTGGATGACCAACAAAAGCTCTTGTCATGTGTGTTCTAGGAAATTACCAAGAAATATAACAAAAAAAGTACTCTAACAATATTTTAGCTTAATATTTTAACAATATCTTAATAGATATCATCTTATCCAACGTTTAAAGGGTTAAATATTTGGTAAAATGTTCATTTTAAAATATGTGGCAACAAAAATTTTTGAATGAACCTAATTTTGGAACGGTTAAATGAAAAATTATCAGTTTGTTCAAACTACTAGAATAAAACATTCAGCAAAATATGATATCAATATTTGAATTCGTTCAGGAATTTTATTTTCAAAAATTGGGTAATTAGAAAACATAATGTTTTCGTTATTTTGTAGTGTGAATCACGTCCTAAAATTTGATACCCTACCAACAGGACATTCTGTAGGCTTATATACATAATGAAAACTGGAGACAAATAACTCTTATGGACAGGATAGGTGGACTTTTCATAGTCTCAGGTGTCTGCGTTTTCATGAAGGAGATCACAAAAACTAAGTTTACTATATTGGAAATAAAACGTTGCAATGATTTGCAACAACCATAACTGATCAAGCTCAAGGTCTGATGGATCCTTGGAAAGTTTTAAGGGTTTAATGATAGTTAAAATTTCTATATTTATATTTATTTCGTTTGCCCCCTTAGGGACTTAATTTAGTGAGTACTAGCTTGACATCCCGATAGCCCTAGCTGGATCTACACTTGTTTTCATTTCCTATAAGGTTTTCTCCCGACCAACTCTAGTTCTCTGACGCTATTAGAATATTCGCGATAGAGATCATTATTTTAGTTCTTTTCTTACTTTCTTCATAAGGTGACAAAGGTTTTTTTGCCTTTAAACAACTAATTATCTCGGGAAATGATTTTTTACTTACATTTCGTTTCTAACTGTAATTTAATTCATTAAATAATTATAAATGATAGCTAATTGCTGTCGATTCAACGAGTTAACTTCTTTGCGATTGTTTTTACTCATTTGGTTTCTTCTTACACTCGACAAGATGACAAACCCGTTACATTGGATGTTCACCGACCGAAACAAACATGAAACTGTAGACTGCGTCTCAACTCAGGGTCTCCATGGAAGATCTCCCTTGCGCCTCACTGGAGTGGAACTTGGTGATCTAATGGTTCAAAGACATTTAATACGATATATAGGTGGGATTAAACGGTAGAAGGATTTGATATTCCATATTACAATGACTAGAAGCTACAGTAACTGTTAGACATAACATCGCTCGCTAAAGGAGGGCTAAAGTGTATAAATTTTTTAATATTTTGAAGTTATTTCAAAAATTGTAATACTAAACAAAAATTATTTCTATATTAGTGCTTACGTCAAGCAGTCTATTTTGGATATTTCCTTTGTTACAGCTGTTTCGGTAATATCATCAGAGAACAAAACCCATTTGAACATGTAAACACTAATACATAATGCATAAAAACGAAATACGAATTGGTACTAGCGAATTACCGTACACATCAAATTTAATGTATACACTCTGATACAATTAGAATGTATCAAATTTAATTTATACACTCTAAGTCGTATAATTTTCACTTAAGATAAATTTTTATTTTCAATACTATCTGGTAAAAACGTATAAGCGTTAAAATAAATAAAAATAATAATAAATACTCCCTGTTCACACTCTCTGAAACTGAATTTTCATGATACACCAAGATCATGATAAACTGAGTAATGTTGGATGATAGAGTGCTTTGAAAAAGAACCTGTTAAATTACAGCTGACTCCTTCGGACAAGAGTCGATTGTGTGTTGTAGTCTTTAAGGTTCTAGGTAAGGTTTTAGAAAAACGGAACATTTTTCCTAAGACATCCTGAATATGCTAAACCCACCAAGACTAATGAGCTGTAATTGTATGTGGAGAACACTCACAAAATTAGAATTAGTTTAAAAACCTTTGGAATACATTTAACGACATCGATCTAAAGTAAACCTTTCACAAATATATCAATACATCAAAGATACCAATATAAAAATATTCTTCGAAACTCGCTAAAAATATCATAAGTTGGTTCGGTTAGGTTAGGTTAGGTTAGTTTCCATTTAGGTTTTTTCTAATTTACTAGAAACGTTTATTTTCTTTTACCTGTGACTTGGCATATTTTGGTCATAAAGCATCAAAACATCGATCGATATCGCTCTCGCCTAGAAAGTGGGTCTTTGGATTGCGATATAATGGAGGAGTTAAAATAGGGTGGTTGGAATAACTGCTAAGCTTGGTCCGATTCCTTTAAGAAGTTTGTCTGGCTTTATGTCACCATATGGTAAGATTCTAAACCACAAATGGATGAAAGGTGGAATAACGGCACGAATTAAAATTGTTTTTAAAGTATTCAAATAATGTGAGCGGTACAGACATAATTGTTAAATTTTCATTTTGCTTACAAAGTAAGAACTGGACATTGACCACCCAGTCCTATCTCTTCCGTTGGACTTACTGATCTCTTTTAATTTGCAAGAAGCAAGAGGAAACATTTCAACATATACATTTCAAGGCCGAAAACTGGCGGAAAGAAAAATTGACTTGATCCAAATGATATACTAAGTTCTTGAAATCTGGCTTCCATCGATTAATTGGGATTATCTGATGCTAAATACATGTTGCAAGAAGTAAGTAAAAATATACATTGAATTAAAAATGTTTCTATAGGAACGTTAAAAACTATGGTTTATAATGAAAGCATGTCTGGGCGGAATTTTCAAATTATTGTATTAAACATGAAGTGGTTGGAGAACGTAGATGATGGTCAAGTCATTACTGGGAAGCTATGATTCACTGTCAATTTTCCACGAATCCTCTCCAAGATAAATCATGGCCTCCCTCGCAGAGCTATCCGTTGTTAGATGTGAGAGCTTGTGTCATCTGAGGGAGTTCATGCAAGCACGAGAGATTTCTGTTCACTCCTGCAGAGCCTTAAATGGTAACCATGAAAGAGGAAGAAATTAAATTCTGAAAATTGACATGTTTGCGTGTTCCCACTAGTGTACATCGGCTAAATGCAGAGTAATGAATAGCAAAACACTTTAGTTTAATCATCTAACAAAGTTTTTTTCCAAAACCGGTTTCAACCTTATACGAATACCCTCGGTATGCAGCTGATACTCTAAACACGCGATTTTTTGGTATGTATTGTGTATCCTCTCGTTTATTGACATTGACCTTGGTATAATCTGTAGAGAGCCAAGCTGCATAAAGTTAAACACTTGTAGTCTTGTTCTTCGGTATGAAAAACATATCGATTAATTATGAAGGATCTTTCCTAGATTTTCTCTAATCATTACAAGTGATTGAAACTTTCGCGGTCGTGGTTTTTGTCGCAAAGCTTTTTGGAGAAAAAATATTTTCATCCCCTTATATTTAATATCATTGCGAACACCTCATGAGAAACCTTGAATTTTAACTGACACCAAGCGAGTGGTTTTTTGACGGTGCACTTAAACCGGAATAGATCGATTTCAGTGAAACAAAATCATTTCAGTCAAAAACCAAGGGAATAAATTTCCAGATCAATACCAGTTTTTCTGCAGTCATTACAAGCGATTGAAATAATTCGAAAATCGAAAACTGCCATGTTTGTGAAAAATACTTCTTTTACCTCCGACCCCTACCTAAACTTTGTAGAAGCTCCCAAGATAGATATTTTGTAAAAATCAAAACTATTTCAACTTTTATTTGCTCAAAATAGTGGGATAACTTCTCTAAGCCCATTTTGAAATTTTTCGTACTTATTTGATAACATTGAACGGTAAAATCTTCATTTTGTAAATTTAACTAAAAAGTCTACTAAATTATGTTACATACTACTATTTAGGTTGCGTTAGTGACTCAAAAAAGTTTTTAGTGACTACCATAACATATCATAAAACTGTAAAACTCTTTTGATGTACAAAAATGTCTATCTTGTTATTTTAAAATATTTAGTTATTGATATTTTATTTTTTAAGGTCCGTTGAACCAAATGCCTGATTTATTTTTTTAATTACAAATTTATTTAAGAAAACATATACAAGAAGATGAAAAACATAAAACCAACATGACCGTCATTTTTAAATAGTGGGAGATAAGAAAAAACGTTCAAGACAAAATGTTTGGTTTTCAAATAACTTGAAAATGAAGATAACGTGGCAAATGTTTAGATTTGAAAATCTCTAAAAACAGAATTTACTCGGCAATATTTGCCTCTTTGAACCCTCAATTGGAAAAAAATATTTGTGTTCTAAATTAATGAAAGAAAATTCCCCACAACCACAATAAAACACTAACAACACAAAGACTGTATAGTTATGTGTAATCTACCTTATGTACATTTCAATAGCACTGCTATCATCTTCAGAGGTACAATACACCCTTAAAGATTGTGTATTGTACCTCTGAAGATGACAGCAGTGCTATTGAAATGTACAAAGGGTAGAATAAATATAACTATACAGTATTTGTGTCGTGCTTTAGGGAAATTTTCTTTCATTGCATATTCACCACAGTGCTCTAGTGATTCATAGTATTCTAAATTCTCAATATGAGAATTAGTAAATATTATAAACATAAATATTCTATTTATACGATCTCATTAAATTTTTTGTTTCCACTCCTCTTCTTTAAACACTTTCAAAAAATTCCAAATTGTTTTCATATTTAAGAGACATTTGGTTAACTGTTGTGTTTACAAGTTTGAAAAAATGATTTTAAATATATTATAAAATCTTTATCTTTACCAATAGATGATTGTCAAAGAAATTTGATGAGCTGTAGTGTGGTCGGATTGCGAAAATAATAGGGGGAAATTTTTGAATTTTTGCCATGATACGAATAGTCTGATATTATATTATATACTACTTTAACCTTTTTACATCCGCCATATATGTAGAGGCTGATTAATATTTTCAAACACAGATCCCCCTCCCACTCCAAAGATCACAGAATCTGTTGTTAATTACAGTTTTTGTCCCTATTTTCAATTATTACTAGTTTGTTTGATCTCTGCATGATACAAGCCACAATGAATGGAAGCTTTTTTCCACAGAGAAGAATCCCCCACTCAGGTTTCAATAGAGGAATAGAGGTTTTGGGTTTAGGGCGTTATTCATATACCCCCCAACTTCTCTCCCCTCTGTCGTGAACCCGTTACGCTTCGTTTCCCCGCATACTGATCCCGGATCTCAGCTTTACAAACATTCGCTGCTTGATTACATTAGAAAAAAAAACTGCACAAAACATGGGATAGGAGCGTTCAATCAACAGAAATACATCGTATAATGAACACCTGTATATTGCAAGTTAGACACGCGTTTTGAATTTTGAGTTTCAATAAATTTTAAGTGGTCTACTAAATGAAGTAAACCATGAACACTTCTTTATAAATCTTTATAAACTGTTTTTGAAGTTATTCCATCTCCTAATTAAATTTTGTATCAATATAACCTTTTTTAAGTTTTCTAGTCTCCTTGCTGAACGAAGCGAATAAGTTGGCACTGAGGGGCAAATTAATAAGCATTATGTTCGTTTTGATACAATCTAACAAAAATAACATGATTAGTGAGAATACAGAACGATCTCACCAAATCAGGGATGAATCAGAATGACTCCACTTGTATTTTACTTGGTTTTAGAATAATTATGTAATAAGAAAAATGAATCGTTTAAAAGGAACTTATAAGTGGGTACAAATATCAGATATAGCTATTAATAAATGTAGATAAAACCAAAATGTCAAAAAAGTAAAACATGTTTAAAAAATATGATTGTAGAGAAGTAGTTGGATATATCACGTACCTGGCAACGATTGTATATGGAGATGGAAGCGAGGTAGCAGCTCGTTTCTACTGTATCATAGTGAAACCTGGTTATTAGAGCAAAGAGCTTAGGAACTCCTAAATATATTCGAAAAGAAGCTCCTGAGTGAAATCTTAGACCCTATACATAGAAAATAGTTGCACACAAATAGTTAGAACAATTAGATAAACTGTCATTAAAAAAAAAAAAAAAAAAAAAAACGATAAAAAAGCTCATGAAACTTAGAACAGACATGGAAACAGAACACCAAAGAGTCTTGACGGGAAATATTAAAAGTAAAATTAAAAACCAATCGATGAAGAGATAGGAGGATGTTACTGAGGAGGCGAAATAAGATGGATGTGCGAGGATGGAATAAATAGAGGAATTCAGCTACTGAAGCACTGTAAGAGGAGGAGGGGAAAGTTTTTACACGATAAATAAAAACACCGTGCCTGTTAAGAAAAATTATATTTTGAGTCCGCAATCTTTCACAAACTATGTAGCCTTAGTAGTCAAACCATAACTTTTTGAGTTCGGAATCTCTCACACAGCAAACAACCAGAATAATACCTCACGATATTAGAGTAACATCGTAACTTTTATAGCACGGATTGTAACTCACGATCTTGGGGCAACACCGTAACTTTTGAGCATATAATTTCTCTTACACCAAACAACCAGAGAATATCTCACGATGGTGAGCTAACACTGTAACTTTTTAGCACGGATGCTCTCACACTAAACAACCAGAATAATACCTCACGATATTAGAGTAACATCGTAACTTTTATAGCACGGATTTAAACTCACTATCTTGGGGCAACACCGTAACTTTTTGAGCATAGAATTTCTCTTACACCAAACAACCAGAGAATATCTCACGATGGTGAGCTAACACTGTAACTTTTTAGCACGGATGCTCTCACACTAAACAACCAGAATAATACCTCACGATATTAGAGTAACATCGTAACTTTTATAGCACGGATTTAAACTCACGATCTTGGGGCAACACCGTAACTTTTTGAGCATAGAATTTCTCTTACACCAAACAACCAGAGAATATCTCACGATGGTGAGCTAACACTGTAACTTTTTAGCACGGATGCTCTCACACTAAACAACCAGAATAATACCTCACGATATTAGAGTAACATCGTAACTTTTATAGCACGGATTTAAACTCACTATCTTGGGGCAACACCGTAACTTTTTGAGCATAGAATTTCTCTTACACCAAACAACCAGAGAATATCTCACGATGGTGAGCTAACACTGTAACTTTTTAGCACGGATGCTCTCACACTAAACAACCAGAATAATACCTCACGATATTAGAGTAACATCGTAACTTTTATAGCACGGATTGTAACTCACGATCTTGGGGCAACACCGTAACTTTTTGAGCATAGAATTTCTCTTACACCAAACAACCAGAGAATATCTCATGATGGTGAGCTAACACTGTAACTTTTTAGCACCGATGCTCTCACACTAAACAACCAGAATAATACCTCACGATATTAGAGTAACATCGTAACTTTTATAGCACGGATTGTAACTCACGATCTTGGGGCAACACCGTAACTTTTTGAGCATAGAATTTCTCTTACACCAAACAACCAGAGAATATCTCATGATGGTGAGCTAACACTGTAACTTTTTAGCACGGATGCTCTCACACTAAACAACCAGAATAATACCTCACGATATTAGAGTAACATCGTAACTTTTATAGCACGGATTGTAACTCACGATCTTGGGGCAACACCGTAACTTTTGAACATAGAATTTCTCTTACACCAAACAACCAGAGAATATCTCACGATATTAGAGTAACATCGTAACTTTTATAGCACGGATTGTAACTCACGATCTTGGGGCAACACCGTAACTTTTGAGCATAGAATTTCTCTTACACCAAACAACCAGAATAATACCTCACGATATTAGAGTAACATCGTAACTTTTATAGCACGGATTTAAACTCACTATCTTGGGGCAACACCGTAACTTTTGAGCATAGAATTTCTCTTACACCAAACAACCAGAGAATATCTCATGATGGTGAGCTAACACTGTAACTTTTTAGCACGGATGCTCTCACACTAAACAACCAGAATAATACCTCACGATATTAGAGTAACATCGTAACTTTTATAGCACGGATTGTAACTCACAATCTTGGGGCAACACCGTAACTTTTTGAGCATAGAATTTCTCTTACACCAAACAACCAGAGAATATCTCATGATGGTGAGCTAACACTGTAACTTTTTAGCACGGATGCTCTCACACTAAACAACCAGAATAATACCTCACGATATTAGAGTAACATCGTAACTTTTATAGCACGGATTGTAACTCACAATCTTGGGGCAACACCGTAACTTTTTGAGCATAGAATTTCTCTTACACCAAACAACCAGAGAATATCTCATGATGGTGAGCTAACACTGTAACTTTTTAGCACGGATGCTCTCACACTAAACAACCAGAATAATACCTCACGATATTAGAGTAACATCGTAACTTTTATAGCACGGATTGTAACTCACGATCTTGGGGCAACACCGTAACTTTTGAGCATAGAATTTCTCTTACACCAAACAACCAGAGAATATCTCACGATATTAGAGTAACATCGTAACTTTTATAGCACGGATTGTAACTCACGATCTTGGGGCAACACCGTAACTTTTGAGCATAGAATTTCTCTTACACCAAACAACCAGAGAATATCTCACGATATTAGAGTAACATCGTAACTTTTATAGCACGGATTGTAACTCACGATCTTGGGGCAACACCGTAACTTTTGAGCATAGAATTTCTCTTACACCAAACAACCAGAATAATACCTCACGATATTAGAGTAACATCGTAACTTTTATAGCACGGATTTAAACTCACTATCTTGGGGCAACACCGTAACTTTTGAGCATAGAATTTCTCTTACACCAAACAACCAGAGAATATCTCATGATGGTGAGCTAACACTGTAACTTTTTAGCACGGATGCTCTCACACTAAACAACCAGAATAATACCTCACGATATTAGAGTAACATCGTAACTTTTATAGCACGGATTGTAACTCACAATCTTGGGGCAACACCGTAACTTTTTGAGCATAGAATTTCTCTTACACCAAACAACCAGAGAATATCTCATGATGGTGAGCTAACACTGTAACTTTTTAGCACGGATGCTCTCACACTAAACAACCAGAATAATACCTCACGATATTAGAGTAACATCGTAACTTTTATAGCACGGATTGTAACTCACGATCTTGGGGCAACACCGTAACTTTTTGAGCATAGAATTTCTCTTACACCAAACAACCAGAGAATATCTCATGATGGTGAGCTAACACTGTAACTTTTTAGCACGGATGCTCTCACACTAAACAACCAGAATAATACCTCACGATATTAGAGTAACATCGTAACTTTTTGTGCAACGAATCTCTCGCAAACCAAACAATTAGAGTTATTCACGATACTACGTAACACCGTAACTAGCAAAGCACGATGCTGGGTCATCTCGTAACTTTTTGATCTTTAATATTTCACATTACTATACAACCAGAGGAACTTTCTCGCGATGCTGAACAACAAAATATTGTGTGTGTGCGACCTAAGCAATCTGGATAGACACCCAACTCTTTCACACCGAATAATATCTACGCTAATATTTCAACACGATGATCTATTTCTCTTTAATACTTATTTGAAAGTAATATGGGGAAGTGAGGGGGGGGTATAAGAACTTTATATTCGCAAATAGGATAATAAAGATAAAGGAAGGAAACAAGTTTCAAGTACGGTATTAATGTATTTGGTTATACAACCTCTAAAGATGTACTTAACATAAAATCTGGGTTTTATATCGTTACAGAACGATAGTGAAATATATCATTTGATCTAAATATGCACTCAGTATATCCTGTCTTCTTACATTACTTGATTTCTTTACTAAATATAAAATATTTGAATAAATAAAATATCCAAAATAATTTTAATGTCAACTGTTGTAATAAAACTTGATATTTCAAACCGTAAATCACCGCTCAAAAACACCACATTAGGGGGATGTTTTATAGCTTAAATATTAAATTAAAAACAAGTTAAGACTCTAAATGTTTCATAAAACAACTAAAGTTTATCCTTAGTTATAAATATCAGATATTATCCTCTGCTTTTGCTTTATGTCAGAAGGAGATAGTTTTTATAGGTTAATGGGTTCTTTATATACATAATCTGATTACATTCTAAGAACATAATTTATTCTGTTTTATGAGAATGTACGAGTATATTAAAATCATTTCGTTTCTGTCGGAAAAAATAATTTATTTGTATTTTTAATTTATAATATTTTAAGATAAACAGAATGTATACTAAGGTTCCTGGCACAAAGATTGAAAAAGATGGTAGAAAATGTACAGTACCAAGGAGGGACAGGGAAGTTTTATTCCTACAAGGAAGAGGAACATAACAGATATTTACTCTTAGACAAATTTAATAAAAGTCATGATTATGTAGATTTTATGCAAGCCTATGACTGAGTAGATAAAGGAAAGCTGTTGCAGGAAATGGAAGAATTTGGAATTCCAAATAAAAATGGTTAAATGAATAAGGTATTAAAGAATACTCAAAGCAGTCCAAAAATTGAAAGAGCACTTTCTGAATATTTTGGGATGTTTTTAGCCTATGCCGATGATGTAGCAGTTTTTTTGGAATAATGCGAAGAGACATATGTGCTGAAACGGCGAAGGGTTTGGTCACCAACGGAATAATTAGTAATTAAATCTTGTTCAGTATTAAAAGGGCTAAATATTTTGTTCTTTTAAGTATTTAGTAAAATGAGTGGTTTTTGAAAAATTTGGAGTCACATGATTTTAATGTACCCTTTTTTTTAAACGTATAAGTTAAAAATTATAAAATTGTTTGGTACTAATAATGTAAACTTTGTTTTAAGAAAATGACAGGCAGATAGACGGAAAACGAAGCAGACGCTTTTTTAAAAATTTTGAAATCCAGAATTACCTCCTGATTGTGATTGAGTCCCTCTACAATAATTATTATAAACTTGTTTCTTTCTGTTAGAATTTGACGTGTTTCAGATAGATTCAGTGTTGCCATTATAACGCGACAAAATATTGGGACGAATTCAAATTTCGAGTAAAAAGAGAAAAATTGACTAAAAAGTGGTTTAGAAAGTAATTTTTAAGATGTTAAAAATAGAACGCATACACAAGCATTGATAGCTGCTAATAATCGATTGTTTGGTTTTCAAACTACAAAATGGAATAGTAGGCCTACTCACAATGTAAGAAAAATTGCCCTAAAAAGCAAAACAAAACCATTCAAAATTGGGTGAAAGATGTAATTGGTATTATTAATTTACTTATGAAAGTAGAATAAATATTGGTTTTTCACACCTCTACTTTCGTAATAAAATGGAATGTCTCGCTCTCTCTCTCTCTGTTTGTTTATAAGTCTAAAACAGCTGTAGTTTGATTGCCTATGTAGGTATATCATCTAGTAAGATTTGTAGGCTTTCTTTGATTACAAGTTATTCAGTAGTTTCTAAGTTGTAACAATATTAAATATTAAATAATTTTATCTGCTCAGTTAATTTTAACTGCAAAATTTTACACATTTTCTTAAAATGACAAAATTTTCAGCGACAAATACGGTATAATTATATCTAATTTGAATTGCAATTGTAAATGATTTGAAATTAGTAGAATAGGTCCCGAATTATAACCATATGGTGTTGTTGGAAAATACGAAATCTAAATTTTTAATGTATTTTACTCATTTATTAAATTATTTTGGACAATAATAGTTAAATAAAATATTAGTAAAAACTTAATCAAACAACAATTATTATTGTTAACTGAAAAAATAATGCATAAAGTTACTCACTAGGCCGAAACCCGGGATATGAATAGCAAATATTATCTATAGGCTACAGGAAAAAATGAAGAAGAAAAATTAAATTATAAATAAAAATTATAAATTTCATCTTGTCCCAACCCAAATGCTATACCTTTTTACCATTAATACCAGTATATAAGAAGGTGGCATTTTAACGTAGAAATGGCTTAAACCTAAGACAACTCCTCTCTTGTCTGTTCAACTCTTGAGCGGCCTAACTACAATTTCTTGTACAGCTTTTGCAGTACTAACAGTGCGCGCTACATTCTAATATTTGACCCACTAATTGTCATCCAATCTCAATAAACTTTATACCGTTGGAAAGGAAACTTTTCAAACTTTAATCTTTGTATTTACCATATGTTTCTAAAATGAATACAAACATGTCTAATGATCGATGGAGTAATTGCAGAACTCTAAACAGCTGCTTCGAGCGTCGACGGAATACTTGAATTTCGTCAACTTTCAGGACCTATACCAGTTATATACACCGACTTTAGGACAATGATATTTACACCAATAGAAAGCTTGCATTTCGATCTCTCTACCACTGCTTTCAAATCTTAGATTACGTTTACGGTTTGTCTATTCTATGCGATCGCGTAAAGCCTTGCTATTGGCCAAGATTTCAACCAATTAGCAAGCTTCTTTGGAAGTCGATATGTTTCTCACAGATGAAGCCTTTCTAAAATTCTTTTTACACGGTTTTGTAGATAAAGCTTCACTGATTCCTTTGGTATTTGGTATTTTACATTTAGCTCTAATGAGTTGGCAGCAATTCACCGTCAAACCTTGCATTTTTACGGTTGAATGTCATCCGCCATTGTATCTAAAACCACGTTTTAGGTTAAACTAAGACGTCTTATTTAGGATAACTGTGCTTCAAATGAAAAGCCATAGTTTACAAAATTGTACTCAATAATACACTCGATCAATCAGTGTAAAAACATGGTCAGCTTTTGTTTTCTTTAGGTTACAAAAACGATAATTTTTTTACACTCATTTTATGTTGCGCAGATGAGGAAGGATTTAAGTAAAACTGATGACGGAATCATTGAGTGGAGTTGCACACTATTGCTACCAATTGACAGTGACACTTAGCATTGTTAAATAAATATGGATTGTAACATCTTAATTTTATGTCTGATAAAAGTATAAAACCGGTGAACTGTTAAGGTCTGTGTGTTATAAATAATAAAATGCACCATGAAATATCTTAAGTCGGAAATTTAAAAACAGTGTTTTTTAGGACGCCTTTCAATTATTTCAAGACAGTCCGGATTAAATCGAGACAGATGGCAACTTATAGTAAATCCCATGATCAGAAATAAATGTCTACTGGAAACAAAATAGAAAGTGGAAAAATAATTACGAACACAGGTCAGTGTCCTAAGCACGACCTTTGTACGAAGGGTAGGGCCAAGTAGGTAAACAATAGAGAGAGAGGGCCATATGACTCTATACAGAGTGTTTTTATTTTAATGACCATCCATTACTTTCTCTATTGAAATGAAAAACATGTAATTCTTTTTTGTTAGAAATAATATTATGGTGAATAATTTACTGGAAAGTCTGTTTTTATTTCAAATTTGTTTAAATAGTAGGCTAATCTGTATTTTTGATGATTCCGGTCTAAATGACAACAAATTACAAAAAAAAAACGTGTTCGGAAATGCTTCGATCTATCTCTGTCAGTTTGCGTGTTTTGTAAGTAAACCTATCTCTTTGAAACGAATTTAAATTTCGATTCAAAATTTTGTAAACGTACTTGGACAATATTTTAAAGAAAACATTTAAAATTTAAACAGTTTTAAAATCGCTTCCATTTCAAATGTTTGATCTGGATCTGAAAAATGATTAATATAACAACAAAATTCTTGGGTTGTTCACTTGATAAAAAGAGTTTATCTATACCCTCGAAACGTCGTATATTAATTTTAATATAGGTACACAAATGATGGTTAATGTCCGATTGACTATATCAATTATAAGAACAATCCATCATAATCCAATAAAACTAGAATTGAATTGTTCGTATTATTAAAATTTAGATTATTATTTGAATCAAAATATCGATACGTCATTTTGAAATCAGGCTAAACTTTTTCTATTTATTTTTAATAAAGAAAATCGTGGTTTTAATTTTAAAAATGTTGTCCTCTAATGATTGCAGAAATAGCAGTAGTGTTTTATTTAAGACAAAACTGGATAAAGGCTAATTGAAAAATGAATCAGTATAATGGTATTGAGGATGGAGTATATCCGAAACGCGCCGTTTGACGTAGCTAGAAAATATTGATACACATCTCACATTTGTATAATTCTTTGCTTAATATGTAGGTCTAAAAATGAAAATATTTGTGTCATAAAATAACTCCAAGGCCAAAACTCGGTTTTTTTTACGGATAACTCCTGAACAGACCATTTTAGTAAATTGGCAACTTACACTTTTTTTTTTGGATTTCTATGACTGCATTTAAGCAATCTTCTATTAAGTTGATATATTAATTACGTAACCTATCCTACAGTCTGTATGAAATAACCTGTCTCCTGACCCTTCGACTACCTGGGACAGGCCCGGGCCATTCACGTCGCCCGCAGTTGTTTACCTAATTAGTCGCCTATAAGCTTCCCCACTAGCTTAAGTAACTTTTTTACCTAAATCATAATTTCCGAAATGTTATCAAATATTTGAAAAGTACATAAAAAAATAAGATCAACGATACTAAACAAGGGCAAATTTGTAATTTCATTGTCATATTGTTACATAAAACCAACTTTATTATTACAAGATTTAAACAGACTACTTCTATATTTCTTATTACCTCTATATTGTTAGTTTTTATCAAATTTGCCCTTGTTTAGTATCGTTGATCTTATTTTTTTATGTACTTTTCAAATATTTGATAACATTTCGGAAATTATGATTTAGGTAAAAAAGTTACTTAAGCTAGTAGGGAAGCTTATAGGCGACTAATTAGGTAAACAACTGCGGGCGACGTGAATGGCCCGGGCCTGTCCCAGGTAGTCGAAGGGTCAGGAGACAGGTTACTTCATACAGACTGTAGTCTAACCTATAGTACTAGCAAAACAGGAGTGCCGATGGAGGCCAGGTAGCCACGCAGACCGCACACACACAAGCGCAGGGCATTAGGATCAGCGGCATTTCCGCTCCGTTAAGTCCTCTACTACTTGACCAATCAAAATACATATTTGTTTATTTGTAAATTTCTTTTAACTTTTTTGGCATTTTTGAAATCTATAGATTATAACAAGAAAAATGATACCAAACAACTTATATTTACTATAAATTGTACCTTGTTAGGTATCATATTTGACATTCCACGTAATCCAATAATATATCAATCCACAAGCTTTTCAGGTTTATAAAAAATCAAACTTGTAATGTAATCGCATTATAATTTATTATTCACATACACTCAAATATTATTTAAATAATATATACACTCAAATTATATTTACAAGTATAATTTACAAATAATATTCACATAATTTATAATAATACATTACTAAAACCAGACGGTCATAAAATAAATGTTTCAGACTACAGAGGAGGTTATAAGGATGTGTTACGCTATTTTGAAAGACAAAATGTACAGTATAAATTAAAATTAGTAAACAAAAATTAAATTTAAAGTATATCAACAATCTCCTATATTAGCCAGTACTTTGGGGTTAACTATCATTGTATTGTGTTCTAAGGTCTACTAGAGTAAATATTCATACTATGTTTGGTATCATTTTTCATGAAATGTTATGTAGAATCTGTATACATAATTAATTTTTAAATAAAATTAAGTATAACAAAATTAATGTTCGATAGACTGAAGTACACTAGGTGATTTATAGGGTTGGAAGGAAGGAAGGTCCAAATCCCTTGCGCGCAGAGTGTGAGGGTGCGTGCGCGTGCGAGGGGACTTGACCTGGTCTCCATCGGTACTCCCGCTTTGCTATTACTATAACCAATGACTACATAAATACTATAAGACACGACATAGGATAGGGAAATAGTCTACGCTTTACGGGTGCTGTTCGTCACACGTTTGACACACAGCTATCAGAAAGCGCTAGCAGCAGGTGCTTGACTGTACGCATCCCACTTGGTTGAGACTGTACAACTGTTGACACAGCATAGTCAGTGTTGTCAGTTCGTGCGCTGAGATAAGCGATTCTCGACCTTCCCTCGCATCTCTGGTCCCATATGTGGCATCAGTGCGCAACTGAAACATTGTTTGACCGTAGAGCCACCTAGCGCCAGTCACATCAACTTCTAGCAGAGCGACAGCTCCACACCCTAGCGGGTATTGGTCAACTCAAGAATAAGCGTAGGATATTTAACATGGCCATGTCGTGTCTTATAGTATTTATGTAGTCATTGCTATAACTAATTTTGATAAAATCGTGCTTTTGATTGTTGGTCACCCAACTATCCCTAAAAATTTATTTATGGGAATAAATGGGAAAACAATGTGCCAACAAACCAAATTTGATCAAATTAGTCCACTCATTTGGGAATTAGAGCACTGAATAGACTACCTAGAGACGTCTTTTAAAAATTCACTTTTTGAGCGTAAGGGACCTCGAAACGAATATTTTCACGAAGATTTCTCATCGATTTATTGATTCATCACATTCATACGTGAATTTGAAGACTAAAATCACATTACAATTTTAAAGTTAAAATTTAAGAAGAAAATACATGTTTTGTTCAAACTATAATATATGTCACAGCTATAAAGTAAAGGATAAAGTATTTTATACCCATCGTCATTCCAGAACGATATACAAGCATGACGTAATATTTTGTAAAATTTCATCTTCAAAGATTATAGGTAAATAAATTAATATCATGTCCTTCACTTGAACTAGTTTCCTTCCCATATCACTTCACAGTTACTACATGTATAAAATAAATCGACAACCGCCATGTTGAAGATCATCTTGGTTTATGGTTTTGGTTTTACTATTTCGAAATCGGGTACGGGATTGGATTAGTTTTTATGAGTTTGAGAAGATGAGTGGAGTCGAGAGATAACTTACAAAGTGTGAAATCGTCTCCAGAATGTCGAAATTCACTTAAAACAGAACAACAAAATCAGTGAAAAATATTTAGGTTATAAGAATTTGTGTAAATTCTATTTATTTATTTATTTATGTTGTGTTTTAAAGTCAATAAACTATCATGGTTAATAATCGCCTCTAGAAAAATGAAGCATAAACACTTCGTCAACACAAAACCAACAAAATTTCAAATGGAAAAGATCATGAGGAGACAAACCCCTAACCCTAGAATACTCTAAAAGCGTCGGAATAGAACAAGAGTTTGTCAAGAGCGAACTGATAGGAAAGATGAAAGATCTAATTCAAGTCTTGATAAAAAGAAAGTGATCCAATAAGGGTATCTCGAGGCTGCCATATACTTTAAGTGATCTCATGAAAAGTGTAAATTGTATAATTAATTAGAACTGAAAACTATTTAACATTCATTGTGAAAAATATTTATTTATATACGTAAACCCCGAACCTACCGGCCAATGTGACCTTTAGCCTTCTAAACCAGCAATTTTCACTTCTATCCTTGGGTGCACTTCTCCAGTTACTCACATTCAAAATTTTAACCTTGTCTATCCACAACGGTTAATCTCTTTTGCATGTAAGCCACTAGGACTTATTACTCTCCTAAATAGAAATGGGTGGTTTGCTGCCCCCAGACATCCCCAGCAACTTCCAGAACTTCCATGAATTTCAGAATTTTCCTGTCAAGGTTATCTTAAGGGATTTTCTGTTCTTTTGTCAAAGATCTAAAATTCTTAGTCCTTTCTCGATCGATACATTCGCAATCACAGATCAAATTCTCTGTACTTTCCTCTTGTAGGACACATTTCCTGCACAGACGCTCCCCAGTGTATTTGCTCATCTTGTGGATATGTTTTCTCGTATGTCCTGTGACACGACGAACATTACTAAAATCGTTGTATTACTCCTTCCTAACGAGAAAAGGTAGTATGGAGTTTACTTAGAGGGGGGTCCGAAGTTAGAGTTCGCTCATCTTTAATCTTTAGATACTCCTTTACTCCCTCCGTGCTTTTTATAGAACGTAGGTGCTGATGAATTGCACAGCTAGGCTGCTGGTCCATAGTATGGCTTAGGTCTCTTAAGTTTTGTTGTTGAAGTTTTGTTAACCAGGACGTCTGCACACTCATTCCTAATCCAGCTTATTCAGGAAGCCAGAAATTCATAACTTTTTGGACCCTTACTTACTCCTCCCGCTTTCATGTAATACTGAAACAATTCTAGATTAACTTTCACCTCAATTCGTTAGAATCAATGCTTTCATAGTATTTGACTGTCTGTATATATTCATATCCTTAAACTTGTATATACGTTTCGAGGACATATTTCATTAAGGTTGTAATTTCCAACTGAACTACCAACTACAGGACATGTTCTGGTGGTCTGTTCCTTGAATCCCCGTTTCTGTCCAACCCTTTGTTTCAGATCCATCTTTGAAATTTTATCCAGCTCATGCGTAGTTTAAAAATATTTCGTTCTTCTCTTCCGAAATAACAACATACTCAACATTTTCTTTTGAATCTTTTTTGAATAGTATTATTTATAAAAGGTTACGTACCCAACCCACAGCTTGGAAGATTAGAAACTTTGATTATAGGGTGTTCGCCTCGGCTATTGAACTCTCTCAGTCCGGTTGCATTAGGACTCTCAAACAGCTTATCTATGCAGCCGTTGGCTAACTCTACATTCTCTACAGGAGGTGCTCATGTTGCTGCTGATGTACACCAGTCTGTCAAGCCAGTATCTACATACCCCCGTCTGCTTATAGACCAACTCCGTTGGTACTGTTACGTTGGAATGGGATACTCGGTGTGTAGTAGAATACCAAAGGTCCGTGAGTACGAAGGGTCTACCAACGTGTAGGTAAGAGTGGAGTTGATGTGGAGACGCTAAGTATCTTCTCTTCTGTAAAAGTATAAGTTAACATCAATCGCCCATTAGAAGAAAATAATTACTTAGTTTGCAAATTCGAGCTTACTATAGGTCTACAACGAACAATATAACAAATCGGAGCCATTGACAGAACTCCCCCACCGCATTTTCCCCCGTTACCTCGTCAAACGTCTTGCACTTGTTTTTTCATACAGTTCTGCTTGTGTAACAGGTTTCTTCCCCTTAATTCCCTATACTGTTCCTTTGTATGTTGTAAACCTGTATCTATATTGAGTTCCTAATCATCGATTCGCGGGAATATGAAATGTCTTAACAATTAGTGAAATTTATGATCATTTTTTAATGTTTTATATCTATATTGTAAATGACATTATACGTGGTAAGCGTTGCTAAATTGACTTACTGCTCCTATCTCCATAAAGTATATGCCTCTTGTGGTTCAGTGTGACAAAGGTACCTACATAACTGGAGATGATGATATGATGTAGTGCCATCTCATCCCAGTGCTATCTCATCCAACATCCAATTTCCTAGAAAAAAGTGCCATCTCGTCCAGTGCAGTTTTACAGTTGATTAACCTAACCTAACCTAACGGCCGCTTTGAATATTTTCAGATTTTATTTGTAATTTATGTGAAATAATTCTGTTAATATACAATACAAACCGGCTTCATATTATACAAACCTTGAGGTGGAACATTAGAACAGACTGTTGTTGAATTGCGCAACCTGGAGCCTAGGTAAGGAGCACCCGCAAGAAGATTAGTTTTCTCCCTGTTTTACATACAAGGCGAGTTTTAACATGATTGTACATGATTTATAGCATTTTGATATAGCATTTAGGGGATTTAAATCGTATGAAGCTAGAAAATATGGAAGACCCGAAATTTTATAAATAATAAGAATTTTATAAAATTATAAAGGTAGGCTACTACAACCGTTCCAATAGTTTTTGTAGACCTGTCAAGTAAACAATAGCATTGGTTTTTGGACGAGATGGCACTAGTTGGCGGGTGAAGGATTAACCCCCTGCCCTACGTCCGTGCAATCTGGATGAGATGGCACTTGGATGAGATAGCACCTGGACGAGATGGCACGACACCATCTAGGCATTGAAAAGAATTTTGTGTGTATATTTGTTAATAAACATTCTAGAAGACGTAATTTTAGTTGTATATTTTGCTTAAAAACAAATGTTCCAAACTATTAGAGAAGTTTGATATCCAAAACAATGTGTCCGTAAATTTCACAATGGCTGTTGATTTTCAAATGAATTAAATAGTTTTTGAGGATAACTTTTAACTCGTAAGTCGAACAACATGTCATAATACTTCATTTTATGCAGCTTAAAACGCGTAAAGATGTAAAACATGTTCTTTATGATAAAAAAATAAGAGCGTTATCATAAAACATACAATATATTTAAAAATCTAACCTCGAAATAAAGGGAAAATATTAGCACTAGTAGTTGAATTTTAGTAATTTATTAATAGTTGAATATGGTTGAAAAACTAGTTACTACATTTCAAAATAGTAACAGTTTAAAATGGATTTTAGGTAGTTCTATAGGAAATTCGTAGAATATTTATAACATTTTCTTTTAATTACTCTAATTTTGTATACAGTTATCTTTCGTTCAATTAATTAACCGGCAAATGATAAATTTCAAAATGTGTGGATTTTGTGAACAATATTTTGTTATTTTTTTAAAGCTTAACTCTTGATATTTTTAAAAATTATTTTGGTGAGATAAATTCTAGAGTTGAACCTTTATTTTCTTTCAACCAAATTTATACACTATAACACATAATTTTACACCAAATTATGCCTCTGTTAACTGTCCGATATGGTTCGTTTGAACAAATAAATTACAACATTTTGGAAATTAACTGACCCATAAAATTAAACTAAAATTGATATAATCTATAAAGAAGTTTAACCTAACAGTACTTGTCTTGTATTTGAAAAATGTTATTCAAATTTGTTTTTTGTCGAGCACACAGGAAATTGTTCAATTCAAATGACTTGTTTCTTAACAGCTTCCATAAGTAATTATGATGTTTTTATCTCTCTCTCTTTCTACAATGTCTCAGAAATTAAATAGATTTTAAATTATTTGCCAGAACCAGAATTCCACAGGTGATTCCAAGGCAGGTGTACCGCGCACGCGCTGTCGTCTAACCCAGAATTTAAAACCAGCTGGACTCAAAATCGCGAGTGTTGAAACCGGCTGTTTAATTGTCGATTTATACTTCGCTGTACTGCGAACTTCAACCACCTGCGAAATATTTCAACGGTAAGACGCTACGGTACTTGGCGAGGAGGGTAGGTTCATTGACATTTTAGAATCAATAGGTCTACAAAATCATTACACACTAATTGTGAATTGTAAATTTAGTTCAGTTAATTTCTATTTTTAAATACATATTTCACCTGTCGCTATTATAAATCGGAGACTATGATATAAAGTGAGCACTGACCATGTTATCAGAAACAAGTGTAATAGGGTAAAACGAATTTGTAAATTTAATATAGGCCTACCTCATGAAAATCGGACAACAGATGTAACGATCTGTTCACTGATCTTATTCATAGAAGTAATATTTCAACATTTCTAGTCACTGTCACTGTGTGTACAGAATCTAACAGACGTGTACAGAATGTAACAGACTTGTACAGAATGTAACAGACGTGTACAGAATGTAACAGACGTGTACAGAATGTAACAGACGTGTACAGAATGTAACAGACGTGTACAGAATGTAACAGACGTGTACAGAATCTAACAGACGTGTACAGAATGTAACAGACGTGTACAGAATGTAACAGACGTGTACAGAATGTAACAGACGTGTACAGAATCTAACAGACGTGTACAGAATGTAACAGACTTGTACAGAATGTAACAGACGTGTACAGAATGTAACAGACGTGTACAGAATGTAACAGACGTGTACAGAATGTAACAGACGTGTACAGAATGTAACAGACGTGTACAGAATCTAACAGACGTGTACAGAATGTAACAGACGTGTACAGAATGTAACAGACGTGTACAGAATGTAACAGACGTGTACAGAATCTAACAGACGTGTACAGAATGTAACAGACTTGTACAGAATGTAACAGACGTGTACAGAATGTAACAGACGTGTACAGAATGTAACAGACGTGTACAGAATGTAACAGACGTGTACAGAATGTAACAGACGTGTACAGAATCTAACAGACGTGTACAGAATGTAACAGACGTGTACAGAATGTAACAGACGTGTACAGAATGTAACAGACGTGTACAGAATGTAACAGACGTGTACAGAATCTAACAGACGTGTACAGAATGTAACAGACGTGTACAGAATGTAACAGACGTGTACAGAATGTAACAGACGTGTACAGAATCTAACAGACGTGTACAGAATGTAACAGACTTGTACAGAATGTAACAGACGTGTACAGAATGTAACAGACGTGTACAGAATGTAACAGACGTTTAGAATGTAACAGACGTGTACAGAATGTAACAGACGTGTACAGAATCTAACAGACGTGTACAGAATGTAACAGACGTGTACAGAATGTAACAGACTTGTACAGAATGTAACAGACGTGTACAGAATGTAACAGACGTGTACAGAATGTAACAGACGTGTACAGAATGTAACAGACGTGTACAGAATGTAGCAGACGTGTACAGAATCTAACAGACGTGTACAGAATGTAACAGACGTGTACAGAATGTAACAGACGTGTACAGAATGTAACAGACGTGTACAGAATCTAACAGACGTGTACAGAATGTAACAGACTTGTACAGAATGTAACAGACGTGTACAGAATGTAACAGACGTGTACAGAATGTAACAGACGTGTACAGAATGTAACAGACGTGTACAGAATGTAACAGACGTGTACAGAATCTAACAGACGTGTACAGAATGTAACAGACGTGTACAGAATGTAACAGACGTGTACAGAATGTAACAGACGTGTACAGAATCTAACAGACGTGTACAGAATGTAACAGACTTGTACAGAATGTAACAGACGTGTACAGAATGTAACAGACGTGTACAGAATGTAACAGACGTGTACAGAATGTAACAGACGTGTACAGAATGTAACAGACGTTTAGAATGTAACAGACGTGTATAGAATGTAACAGACGTGTACAGAATGTAACAGACGTGTACAGAATGTAACAGACGTTTAGAATGTAACAGACGTGTATAGAATGTAACAGACGTGTACAGAATGTAACAGACGTTTAGAATGTAACAGACGTGTACAGAATGTAACAGACGTTTAGAATGTAACAGACGTGTACAGAATGTAACAGAGGTGTACAGAATATAACAGACGTGTATAGAATGTAACAGACATGAACAGAATGTAACAGACGTGTACAGAATGTAACAGACGTTTAGAATGTAACAGACGTGTACAGAATGTAACAGACGTTTAGAATGTAACAGACGTGTACAGAATGTAACAGAGGTGTACAGAATATAACAGACGTGTATAGAATGTAACAGACGTGTACAGAATGTAACAGACGTTTAGAATGTAACAGACGTGTACAGAATGTAACAGACGTGTACAGAATGTAACAGACGTGTACAGAATGTAACAGACTTGTACAGAATGTAACAGACGTGTACAGAATGTAACAGACGTGTACAGAATGTAACAGAC
Organism: Aphrophora alni; assembly: GCA_963513935.1. Lineage (NCBI taxonomy): Eukaryota > Metazoa > Arthropoda > Insecta > Hemiptera > Aphrophoridae > Aphrophora > Aphrophora alni. The sequence goes on along the minus strand of OY740770.1, from coordinate 103,053,783 downwards.
GTGTACAGAATGTAACAGACTTGTACAGAATGTAACAGACGTGTACAGAATGTAACAGACGTGTACAGAATGTAACAGACGTGTACAGAATGTAACAGACGTGTACAGAATGTAACAGACGTTTAGAATGTAACAGACGTGTATAGAATGTAACAGACGTGTACAGAATGTAACAGACGTGTACAGAATGTAACAGACGTTTAGAATGTAACAGACGTGTACAGAATGTAACAGAATGTAACAGACGTGTACAGAATGTAACAGACGTGTACAGAATGTAACAGACGTGTACAGAATCTAACAGACGTGTACAGAATGTAACAGACGTGTACAGAATGTAACAGACGTGTACAGAATGTAACAGACGTGTACAGAATCTAACAGACGTGTACAGAATGTAACAGACTTGTACAGAATGTAACAGACGTGTACAGAATGTAACAGACGTGTACAGAATGTAACAGACGTGTACAGAATGTAACAGACGTGTACAGAATGTAACAGACGTTTAGAATGTAACAGACGTGTATAGAATGTAACACACGTGTACAGAATGTAACAGACGTTTAGAATGTAACAGACGTGTACAGAATGTAACAGACGTTTAGAATGTAACAGACGTGTACAGAATGTAACAGAGGTGTACAGAATATAACAGACGTGTATAGAATGTAACAGACATGAACAGAATGTAACAGACGTGTACAGAATGTAACAGACGTTTAGAATGTAACAGACGTGTACAGAATGTAACAGACGTTTAGAATGTAACAGACGTGTACAGAATGTAACAGACGTGTACAGAATGTAACAGACGTGTACAGAATGTAACAGACGTGTACAGAATGTAACAGACTTGTACAGAATGTAACAGACGTGTACAGAATGTAACAGACGTGTACAGAATGTAACAGACGTGTACAGAATGTAACAGACGTGTACAGAATGTAACAGACGTTTAGAATGTAACAGACGTGAATAGAATGTAACAGACGTGTACAGAATGTAACAGACGTGTACAGAATGTAACAGACGTTTAGAATGTAACAGACGTGTATAGAATGTAACAGACGTGTACAGAATGTAACAGACGTTTAGAATGTAACAGACGTGTACAGAATGTAACAGACGTTTAGAATGTAACAGACGTGTACAGAATGTAACAGAGGTGTACAGAATATAACAGACGTGTATAGAATGTAACAGACATGAACAGAATGTAACAGACGTGTACAGAATGTAACAGACGTTTAGAATGTAACAGACGTGTACAGAATGTAACAGACGTGTACAGAATGTAACAGAGGTGTACAGAATATAACAGACGTGTATAGAATGTAACAGACGTGTACAGAATGTAACAGACGTTTAGAATGTAACAGACGTGTACAGAATGTAACAGAGGTGTATAGAATGTAACAGACGTGTACAGAATGTAACAGACGTGTACAGAATGTAACAGACGTGTACAGAATGTAACAGACGTTTAGAATGTAACAGACGTGTACAGAATGTAACAGAGGTGTATAGAATGTAACAGACGTGTGCAGAATATAACAGACGTGTACATAATGTAACAGACGTGTACAGAATTTAACAGATATGTACAGAATGTAACAGACGTGTACAGAATGTAACAGACGTGTACAGAATGTAACAGACATGTATAGAATATAACAGACGTGTATAGAATATAACAGACGTGTACATAATGTAACAGACGTGTACAGAATAATTATAACAGACGTGTACAGAATGTAACAGACATGTATAGAATATAACAGACGTGTACATAATGTAACAGACGTGTGCAGAATATAACAGACGTGTACAAAATGTAACAGACGTGTACAGAATGTAACAGACATGTATAGAATATAACAGACGTGTACAGAATGTAACAGACGTGTGCAGAATATAACAGACGTGTACAGAATGTAACAGACGTGTACAGAATGTAACAGACATGTATAGAATATAACAGACGTGTACAGAATGTAACAGACATGTATAGAATATAACAGACGTGTACATAATGTAACAGACGTGTGCAGAATATAACAGACGTGTACATAATGTAACAGACGTGTATAGAATGTAACAGACGTGTACAGAATGTAACAGACGTGTACAGAATGTAACAGACATGTATAGAATATAACAGACGTGTACATAATGTAACAGACGTGTGCAGAATATAACAGACGTGTACATAATGTAACAGACGTGTATAGAATGTAACAGACGTGTACAGAATGTAACAGACGTGTACAGAATGTAACAGACGTGTACAGAATGTAACAGACATGTATAGAATATAACAGACGTGTACATAATGTAACAGACGTGTATAGAATGTAACAGATGTGTACATAATGTAAGAGACGAGTATAGAATGTAACAGACGTGTACATAATGTAACAGACGTGTATAGAATGTAACAGACGTGTACATAATGTAACAGACGTGTACAGAATGTAACAGGCATGTACAGAATGTAACAGACGTGTATAGAATGTAACAGACGTGTAGAGAATGTAACAGACGTGTATAGAATGTAACAGACGTGTACATAATGTAATAGACGTGTACAGAATGTAACAGATATGTACAGAATGTAACAGACGTGTATAGAATGTAACAGACGTGTAGAGAATGTAACAGACGCTTACATAATGTAACAAACATGTACAGAATGTAACAGATATGTACAGAATGTAACAGACGTGTATAGAATGTAACAGACGTGTAGAGAATGTAACAGACGTGTACATAATGTAACAGACATGTACAGAATGTAACAGACGTGTATAGAATGTAACAGACGTGTATAGAATGTAACAGACGTGTACATAATGTAACAGACGTGTACAGAATGTAACAGACGTGTACAGAATGTAACAGACTTGTAGAGAATGTAACAGACGTGTAGAGAATGTAACAGACGTGTAGAGAATGTAACAGACGTGTAGAGAATGTAACAGACGTGTAGAGAATGTAACAGACGTGTACAGAATGTAACAGACGTGTACAGAATGTAACAGACGTGTAGAGAATGTAACAGACGTGTATATAATGTAACAGACGTGTACATAATGTAACAGACGTGTATAGAATGTAACAGACGTGTAGAGAATGTAACAGACGTGTATATAATGTAACAGACGTGTACATAATGTAACAGACGTGTATAGAATGTAACAGACGTGTATAGAATGTAACAGACGTGTAGAGAATGTAATAGACGTGTACAGAATGTAACAGACCACTAGTGTGGTATGTATTATGATCAAACCATATGACCTTGAGACAGAAAATAAAGTTTTAGCCCACTAATTTACAAACACTTGATATGGTTTAAATATATTTTTTTTAAATTTTGGACTACATAGGGTAAAATTAGAGGGGAGGGGGAGTTAGTCGTATATTACTATGATTTTTCAAATACAAACATATTACCTCATTTTAAAGGTCTTATAACACCAAACATTTAGACGTAACGTTTTCTAAATTATCTGTTAAAATACCTCATACAAAAATCAATATACTATAGAGACTAGTACTAACTTGTAAACATAGGTCACTTGGGTAGGTTTTCAAAATTTTCGTTGTAATCCTTTAAACGTCAATATAAAATATTTTAAATATTTCCTAGAGTGTAAGAAACCAAAAAACGGATTTTATGTATATACTATACTCATAGTACTATTGCAAATATGAGGCATATTTTAAAATGATACATATATCCTACAGTATAAGACAAAATAAAATATATTTTACATTCTATGAACGTAGTATTGCACTTATGGAAGTATATTTTAAAATGAAACAAACCTCTTACAGTATAAGACACCATCAAATAAACTTTCCATCATACTATACCTCAATTTCAACAACTTTGAATAAATGGATTTAGTCCGGAAAACAATTAATTACAGAAGTAACCAGCAATAGAAACAGCTGATTTCATTAGGAGCATTTGTTTATAACAAAATAACAAACTAAAAATAATCTCAACACTTGCAGCTTATACATAGTATAAGACACCAACAAATAAATTTTACAGTTTATGGATGTAGTACTATTATTGCACTTATGGAAATATGCTTCAAAATGAAATAAACTTCCTAGAATGTAAGAAACCAACAAATAGAATTTGTTGTATATAACATAGTACAATAGTCATATTTTTAAATGAACTACTGTGCAAGACAAAAAGAAAGAAATTTGCAGTATATGAAGGTAGTATCGTTGCAATTACGGAGGTATGCTTTAAAATCAAATTAACTTCCTACGGTATAAAACTTCAAATATATTTTACAACTATAGACGATGGACTATCGTTCTCAAAATTCAATAGTATGGTCAATTTAGTTACTGTATTAAGCTATTAACTGTTTCTATTTATGGATAGGATAATAATAGCACTAATTATTAAATATTTCCACTAAGAGTTATTGGTTTAGGTTCATAGTGTCCTGGAAGCTATTATACTTTAGAATAATACTAGGGAAAGCAACTAATCCATACAACTGTCTGCAATTATATCACTCACTTATCGAAATCTAAAGATAAACTGATGTAATAGATCGGAATTTGTTAATAAACATAAAAGTTATCATTTTTGTAAACATTTCAAATTATCAATATTTCCTAATGATATGTTTACACGAACAGTAGGGAAACCACTAGCCTACTCTTATTGAAGTAGTGGGAAAATATTCAATCGTAATGACTATCTAATATCTTCGATTTATATATTGGAGCCTTTCTCAATAATACTGTTGTCTACATGTATCTAAATTTGAAAGGAATGTTGGCAGAAGTGAGATCTTAAATTGTTGAATTATTCAAAGTGTTGTGATTGCGTCACTTTTTGGTCGATAGCTGATGAACCTGCATATTTTGGAGAGAAGGTGACTGATACGATTTTTCCCACCTTAGAGGAATCAAATTTTATCAAAATGTTTTGCCCCGTTTTTGAGAAAAAACAGAATTTTGTATTTCGATATTAAGACCCATACCCTATACAATTTTAGTTCGATTGGTATTTCGTTTGGTTGTTCGATTACGTTCGAAAATTTAAGTACTACGTATTGACATACTTAATACAACAATTATGTGAGGACCCTATTAATTATTTTGTTCTCCAAAATCAGTTTTTAAATTTCAACCAAATTCATAAATTTCTAAACCTTGGAAAGAATTACAAAAATACCAACATTCTAATGTAAATTCAAACCTCTTAACTAAAGTTTCACCCAGACACATTCCACCGTTTAAACGCCTCAACTTCCGCAAAGTTGCATTCTACTAATTAGGGTACCAAATTAAATTACCAAAACATATTCCAACACGGAGAGACTATTTCGGATAGGATGAAAGTGGCGAGATAGGCAGTTCAACACCTGACCATGGAGGAACCACCTGCTTCTTATCCACCTGCTAGCCAGCTGTTGCAATGAATGGGGGATCTCGAGCCTCGACACATGCCGTTAGACAAGTATTTCGACAAACTTGTACTTTGCAATCTCTCGTCTTAATGTGTTCAATCCCATGGGATAAGGATTGCTATCAACTACTAAAAATTAAAATAAAGATGCAACAACAAATACTGTCCTATCAAAACTATTCGTCATCAAAAATTTTAGTTGTCAATCAAACTTTGAAACTTAACCGTTGTCTTAAATTTATACAATTATTGTTCAATTTTTTAAATCTAAACTTGTTTGTGTCATAAACTTGTTTTAGGTTTAAAATGTATTTGCTTAAGTTACTAAACAAGCTTGAATTGCTGCAGTCAAAGTTCCTTTATTGAAAAATAATTTTCTGCTATTTTTCATACTGTTTGGGAGAGATAATCTTCATATTTAATAAAAATGTTAACTACATTGGTTTAATGACTTTGACAAATTACCTAGATGATTTTTTTTTGCAGATAACTCTCTACTTATAGAGACGACGACAGGTATGTTAAGTTTGTGTCTTTAGTGGTAACATTTTGGTAAATTTTATCACAATCTTTAGAGCTGTTTTTGATAAACTCGAAAATCTAAGTTGTGGTATTATGGTAGCTACTCCCAAATTTTGAGTTATCGAGAAAAAATTGAAAGCCAAAATATCCTCATATTCCAAATTTGATTAAAATCGTTTGGACAGACAAGGCAACCATATTTTCCTGTTCAGGGATTTCAAACAGATATATCAGCGAAAAACTCGTTAGAGATTAATTTTTACTCAATTCATAACTTTCTCTAAATTATATGAAAACTAAGAAACATTAATAAAATCATTAATAATTATATTTATCCAGAGAATTATGTTATGTTAGCTGATGGATAAAGTGAGTTTTATGAACATAAACAAAAATTAAACCGTATTTTTTAGTATCATTTTATTTTTTCTAAATCTGAGTTAGTTTAAATACATCCATTTCATATGAGAAAATTTTAGGTACAGACTACTTAATACTAAAGTTTTTCTTTCAAGAGGTTTTTATTTGCATACATTTTTTTGAGAACATTTTTATTTGAGATAGTTTCTGTTCGCAAATGTTTCTCTTTGCCTAATTTTTGATTGCGAAGTTTTTGGTTTAGAAGATTTTTCTTCACGAAATGTTTTATTAAGAACTCTGCCAACCAGAGACAGGGACATATTTTAATAAAGCATCCAACAGATTAATACGACTCACAATAATATATTATGGGTGATCAATCACGTAAATCACAGATAATCACACTTAAAAATCACTATAATTGATCTATACTAATCCCTATTTTCACCGTTACTAAATTTACCACTAGCTCCATCACTACCTAACACTAAGGGAGAATCCTTTTATGAAGCTTCGTGCTGCAACCGACAAGCACTCACCCACACTTACCCAAAGCTTATATGCCAGAGGTTTGGCCATACAACTACAAAAACTGAAAAATTGTTCTGTAAATCGCGGCAGATTTTTCAAATTTCAAAATAACACTTATCGTTATAAAAAATATAAAAAAATCGGTCGTTATATTTCGAAACTGATTTTAAAACTTATAAACATATGTTTTTATAATAATTTCAAACCTATACGTTGTACAATAAACTGCAAACTGTTGTACTTTAAAACTGCATAAAATGTGCTATTTGTACACTCAATGGTCTCCAAATCTGTTTTATATGATAACCAAAATAAGAGATTTATTAATAAAAAAGAAACTCAATAAAAACATAACCTAAAAAATGCAAGCAAATCAACAATAATAACTGGAATTTGATTTTACTAACCCTCAGGGGCTCATTTTAGTGAGTACGAGACTGGCAATCCCTATGGACGTAGCTAGATCTAAATTTTTTTTTGTGTAGTATAGAGTTCTTTCACCTATCTTGACCAACTCTTGTTCCTCTCCGATCCTGACGCTATTAGAGTATTCCAGTCTTCAGTATTTTACGTGTTGTCTTCCTTTTTATTTATGGGCATTATGACCGAGAATTATTTTGGTTTTAAAAAACAGAGAAAAATAAATAATATTTTACTATTCGTTGAATATGACTGTTTTCAAAATTACAAAAAACGAGGCGTCCGTTTTAAACGGTAAATTCTGTTTTCTTAGGTCTTACATAAACCTATAAATAGCTCATTTTGTGCAACTTGGCAATCTGCGTATATTAAAATACCACGGTGAAAATCGACAAAACAGCTGAACTTTTTTTTAAAAAAGAAGAAATTCACGTCAACTCTTGTCTGCGTATTAGCTGAATATGGGGTGTTTATTATTTTAGAAAAACTAAATTTGTTTTTCAAATTCCAAATAATCACGTCTTGTGGAGCTGGGCATTAAATGCAATAACCCGAGGCTCGCCGAACCTTGACAAACACTGAATTAACAGAATTGCCGCGAGCGATGACGTCATTTGAATTACCAAGGAAACCACAAATTTGTTTATCAGTTTGATAAAGTTTATCTTGGGGGACACGGTTCATTCAACTTTGCCGAACATCAATAATCTTATCGGCAGCATAATATTTAGAATTAAAGCCATTAGCCTCTATGCGTGTTGTCCACTTCCCGTTTTCAATGTCTTCTGAAAATTCTATAAAATAACAGCGCTCAAATATTACACAATCTTTCTTACACAAAACAATTACTAATCAACTCAAAATTACATTAGGAGCTGTCATAAGACACATAACTCTAAAATCTTGTAATTGGCTCAATCGTTTTTGATAAATGTTGCTGAATATTTATATTTTAAAAACTGTAGGAAACCGCAAGAAGGAGGCAATTGTAGTTCCTCAGTAATTTATGTAAACCAAGTCGTTCTCGACAGTTCTCATGGTTCATTTCGATTTTTTCAAAATTATTTAGAAACTTACTCTTCTTTAAGTTCCTGTTAAATATATTAATTGAAATTCTAAATCTTCACATTTACCAAAATTTAATTCATATTACTTTTCCCGTGCTTTAGTTTCAGTGGAGTTTAGTTCAGCTTTAGTGGAACAGTTTTTAACACTAAACACTAACACTTACACACACACTATCACTAACATAACAGTATCACTAACACGACCACTAACATAAACACTAACACCAACACTACTACTAACATTCACACTATCACCAACACTAACACCAACACTACTACTAACATTAACACCAACACTACTACTAACACTAACACTAACACTAACACCAACACTACTACTAACACTAACACCAACACTACTACTAACATTAACACCAACACTACTACTAACACTAAAACTAACACCAACACTACTACTAACATTAACACCAACACTACTACTAACACTAACACTAACACCAACACTACTACTAACATTAACACCAACACTACTACTAACACTAAAACTAACACCAACACTACTACTAACATTAACACCAACACTACTACTAACACTAACACTAACACCAACACTACTACTAACATTAACACCAACACTACTACTAACACTAACACCAACACTACTACTAACACTATCACCAACACTAACACCAACACTACTACTAACACTATCACCAACACTAACACCAACACTACTACTAACATTAACACCAACACTACTACTAACATTAACACCAACACTACTACTAACACTAACACTAACACCAACACTACTACTAACATTAACACCAACACTACTACTAACACTAACACCAACACTACTACTAACACTATCACCAACACTACTACTAACATTAACACCAACACTACTACTAACACTAACACTAACACCAACACTACTACTAACATTCACACTATCACCAACACTACTACTAACACTAACACCAACAATACTACTAACATTCACACTATCACCAACACTACTACTAACACTAACACTAACACCAACACTACTACTAACATTCACACTATCACCAACACTAACACCAACACTACTACTAACACTAACACTAACACTAACACCAACACTACTACTAGCATTTACACTATCACTACTAACACTAACACTACTACTAACACTAACACCAACACTACTACTAACATTAACACCAACACTACTACTAACACTAACACCAACACTACTACTAACACTAACACCAACACTACTACTAACATTAACACCAACACTACTACTAACACTAACACCAACACTACTAGCATTTACACTATCACTACTAACACTAACACTACTACTAACACTAACACCAACACTACTACTAACATTAACACCAACACTACTACTAGCATTAACACTATCACTACTAACACTAACACTACTACTAACACTAACACCAACACTACTACTAACATTAACACCAACACTACTACTAGCATTAACACTATCACTACTAACACTAACACTACTACTAACACTAACACCAACACTACTACTAACATTAACACCAACACTACTACTAGCATTAACACTATCACTACTAACACTAACACTACTACTAACACTAACACCAACACTACTACTAACATTAACACCAACACTACTACTAACATTAACACCAACACTACTACTAACATTAACACCAACACTACTACTAACATTAACACTATCACTACTAACACTAACACTACTACTAACACTAACACCAACACTACTACTAACATTAACACCAACACTACTACTAGCATTAACACTATCACTACTAACACTAACACTACTACTAACACTAACACCAACACTACTACTAACATTAACACCAACACTACTACTAACATTAACACTATCACTACTAACACTAACACTAACACTAACACCAACACTACTACTAACATTAACACCAACACTACTACTAACATTAACACTATCACTACTAACACTACTACTAACACTAACACCAACACTACTACTAGCATTAACACTATCACTACTAACACTAACACTACTACTAACATTAACACCAACACTACTACTAACATTAACACTATCACTACTAACACTACTACTAACATTAACACCAACACTACTACTAGCATTAACACTATCACTACTAACACTAACACTACTACTAACACTAACACCAACACTACTACTAACATTAACACCAACACTACTACTAACATTAACACCAACACTACTACTAACATTAACACCAACACTACTACTAACATTAACACTATCACTACTAACACTAACACTACTACTAACACTAACACCAACACTACTACTAACATTAACACCAACACTACTACTAACATTAACACTATCACTACTAACACTAACACTACTACTAACACTAACACCAACACTACTACTAACATTAACACCAACACTACTACTAGCATTAACACTATCACTACTAACACTAACACTACTACTAACATTAACACCAACACTACTACTAGCATTAACACTATCACTACTAACACTAACACTACTACTAACATTAACACCAACACTACTACTAACATTAACACCAACACTACTACTAACATTAACACCAACACTACTACTAACATTAACACTATCACTACTAACACTAACACTACTACTAACACTAACACCAACACTACTACTAACATTAACACCAACACTACTACTAACATTAACACTATCACTACTAACACTAACACTACTACTAACACTAACACCAACACTACTACTAACATTAACACCAACACTACTACTAACATTAACACTATCACTACTAACACTAACACTACTACTAACACTAACACCAACACTACTACTAACATTAACACCAACACTACTACTAGCATTAACACTATCACTACTAACACCAACACTACTACTAACACTAACACCAACACTACTACTAACATTAACACCAACACTACTACTAACATTAACACTATCACTACTAACACTAACACTACTACTAACATTAACACCAACACTACTACTAACATTAACACCAACACTACTACTAACATTAACACTATCACTACTAACACTAACACTACTACTAACACTAACACCAACACTACTACTAACATTAACACCAACACTACTACTAGCATTAACACTATCACTACTAACACTAACACTACTACTAACACTAACACCAACACTACTACTAACATTAACACCAACACTACTACTAACATTAACACTATCACTACTAACACTAACACTAACACTAACACCAACACTACTACTAACATTAACACCAACACTACTACTAACATTAACACTATCACTACTAACACTAACACTAACACTAACACCAACACTACTACTAACACTAACACCAACACTACTACTAACATTAACACCAACACTACTACTAGCATTAACACTATCACTACTAACACTAACACTAACACTAACACCAACACTACTACTAACACTAACACCAACACTACTACTAACATTAACACCAACACTACTACTAGCATTAACACTATCACTACTAACACTAACACTACTACTAACACTAACACCAACACTACTACTAACATTAACACCAACACTACTACTAACATTAACACTATCACTACTAACACTAACACTAACACTAACACCAACACTACTACTAACACTAACACCAACACTACTACTAACATTAACACCAACACTACTACTAGCATTAACACTATCACTACTAACACTAACACTACTACTAACACTAACACCAACACTACTACTAACATTAACACCAACACTACTACTAACATTAACACTATCACTACTAACACTAACACTAACACTAACACCAACACTACTACTAACATTAACACCAACACTACTACTAACACTAACACTATCACTACTAACACTAACACTAACACTAACACCAACACTACTACTAACACTAACACCAACACTACTACTAACATTAACACCAACACTACTACTAACATTAACACTATCACTACTAACACTAACACTAACACTAACACCAACACTACTACTAGCATTAACACCAACACTACTACTAACATTAACACTATCACTACTAACACTAACACTAACACTAACACCAACACTACTACTAACATTAACACTATCACTACTAACACTAACACTAACATTAACACCAACACTACTACTAACATTAACACTATCACTACTAACACTAACACTACTACTAACACTAACACCAACACTACTACTAACATTAACACTATCACTAACACCAACACTACTACTAACATTAACACTATCACTACTAACACTAACACTAACACTATCACTAACACCAACACTACTACTAGCACTAACACCAAAACTACTGCTAACATTAACACCAACACTACTACTAACATTAACACCAACACTACTACTAACATTAACACCAACACTACAACTAACACTATCACCAATGATATTACTACCATTTACACCAATAATACTACTAACATTAACACCAACAATACCACTAACATTAACACCAACACTACTACTAACCCTATCACCAATGATACTACTACCATTAACACCAATAATACTACTGTACTAACATTTACACCAACACTACTACTATCACTAACACCAATAATACTACTAACATTAACACCAATGATACTACTAACATTAACACTAACACCAACAACAACACTACTACTAGCATTAACACTACCACTAATAATAATAATAACACTTACATTAAAAATAACATCACATTCATAATAACACTGATACTAACATTAGCACTATCTCTAACAATAACACTAACGCTAACACTATTATTAACAATAACACAAACACTAAATTAACATTAGCAATAATATTAGCAGTAACACACACAAATACTAACACTAACAAACACACAAACAAATACTAACATTAAAAAGCCTCAAATGAGCTAAAAATACGCAAACACCATATTTGTTGATTTCAATTTTTACGTTGGTGAAGTAGAGCATTACATTAAGTCGGATAGGTTACAAACCGATATCATTCTAAAATATTTTTAGAGAAACAGGGTTTTTCTTAGAAAAAACTTGCACATTTAAATCTTTAAAAAACATATTAATAATAACTTTCAACTTAGTATTGCAGTGAAAAGAAACTACTTGTGTCTTACAAATCATTAATATCTGTTAATCACGATAATGTATTCAATGGCTAACAAGGGATTGGCGATTTTATATTCTCTGTGATAGAATCACTCTCTCAATATTCATCCCGTTTACGTTAGCATAATACAAAACTCCAAAGAAACATTGATTGAATCTAAATCATCAAATCACTGTTAGGGAAATGTTAGGCATCATAATATTGGAAAAGAACCGAAACTAGGCTGAGAATCACGTCTCAGCTCAAGTGAGAGAAACTCTCTTATCACTGTTTATTACGTTTAACTCAACTAATCGTTAATAAGGCTAGTGGCGATTTTACAATCGCTGTGATAGAATCACACACTCAATATTCATAATTTCATTTCACGTTATTCTAATAACAAACGCCAATGGAACATTGATTGATATTTATCACCAAAATCACTGTTAGAGTTTTGTTAATAATTGTATCTGAAAGAACTGACAATAGCCAGTAGCGAAAATGGTGAGAATCACTCTCAACTCGAGCGAGGGTTGATCACTGTTTATCAAGCGTGTGATTATGTGATCACGTTTAATCACAAAATATAAGTGATCACGTTTAATTTAAGAAGGGTAACAGTGATTTTACGATAGCTGTGATAAAATCACAGTTTTAGTGATGATCGACCATTACTAGTTAGAACAGTGCTAGCGTCCTATCTCTTCCGAGTTTTTATGATTCTATAAAAGTAAAAAAGTTTGGCAATATTTATTTATTGGAGGACCTATTTATGTACAGTCCTGTATTATGATTTGTTTAACAAACGAGTCTCAAGTTAAGTCCTGAATGACAAAAACGTTTTGTTACCAAACAATAGCTTTATGAATTCTCTCCGAATGATTTTGATAATACCTCCAAACACAAGTACTTATGTTGAGGAATGTGGAGTGGGTAATGTTCAACAATTCTTTTGTTCGGGGATAAAATACCAAGGACTATTTATATTATAATTCCTCGCTTTTATTCCATATCAAATGAATTTAACAACCGATCAAAACTTGAAATGTAGAGCCAGGTGTGTAATTTAAGAATTACGAATGCAGTCATTTTACAATTTTAATTTCGTTTTGAAAATGATATTTAGAGTCATTCCAGAGATGACGTTACACTTCCTCTTCGAGAAGTACAATTTACAGTCTGTACAATTTGCTTGCCCCAAGGAGCTTAAACTCCGTAAAAGGATTTGAAATTAGTATCTTCATGGGCTGAACTTTTTTCACCGACAAATCACGAATTGGCATTAGGAAAGATGACCAATAAGTTTTTTGGGTGCTTGTGGTTACACTTGTGCAATATTTCATCATCATCGGTATACCCTATTTTGAGTAAATCGTAATTTTATGGTTTTGTCTTATGGTAGATACTCTAACTTTGAGTTATCGTCAAAGTGAAAAGAAAACAAAGCACGAAGAATGGCCAAAATATACCAACATATCAAAATTTATTAAAATCAAATGATGTTTTAAACTGCACGGCGACAGACAGACATCAATCCAAAAACTTTTTTGGAGTCAGAGTACCTCAAAACTGATATCGATAAAGTAACTTTGTGAAAAATAATAGGCGAACACTAGGTGGGGATCTATCTAGAGATGGGCAAACATTTGACCTATTTTGGTTTTATTTTACAGGGAATTTTTTAACAAACAAGTTTACTTCAGTGATTAACATTTTTTTTAAATAATTTTAATTTTATTTCTCTAGGAAAGAGTTATTAAAGAAAAACATTCAAACAATACATGCTCTTAGTCGTTTTTTCAATTTAGATTTTTTTTAGGGTTATTTATTAGGGTTTAGTGCTAAAATTTTAGGAAATTGAGGGAATATTGTTTTCAAAAAACTCCATTATAACAAAAGTCATTTCAGTAATTATATAACAAACAATTTGACATTGCCCTGTAAACATTTTCCTCTAAAATTCTTTCAAAACGAGATGGAATTTAGCCTTGTTTTTTGTTGTTTTTTTTTTCAAATTTAAATGGTATTCCCCTAAAAGCATAGTATCGTTTTTACTTATTTCTGCTAAAACAAAATATACAGTTAAATAAATAAAAACAGTACGACTGACCGATATTCTTAAACCGTTCAACTGGATGTTTCAAATTGGTGCGTATTATTCTTTAGCTCGAAATAAAATCGGTATTAAGATAAGTTATCTCCAACTAGAAAAATATATATATATTCTCGATATCAAAATTTTGATTAAAGAGGATTTTCATTTGAGGATAAATATATCCCGTAAAGATCCAATCAAAATTTATTGTTTTACACCTTCTCATAAATGTGGATATCTAAAAATCTTTTTTTAAATTTCTCAAAACCAGTTCAACCGATGTCTAAACAATTTAGAAGATTAATAAACAGACCAGTGTTCCAAATCGTAAGTAAATTTACGGTGCAGGGGTAATTGGCAAAAACTAAAATAAACCTTTATCACCGTCATTAAGCTCGATTCAATCAATTACTAGGTACGGCTAACGAGTTTATTGCACGAATGAAGCAAGTTGATACTGGTATTGAAATATGAACAACTATGAAATTCTATACGCCTTTGTTTTTTTTTTTTTTGTTTTTTTTTTTTTTTTTTTTTTTTTTTTTGCAACTCTTGAAAAAGAAAAATGCTTCGAAAGGATTGCATCCTGCAAAGAAGGATATGAAAATTGTATAAAAAATGTTTATAACAGCATTGAATGTCCTATAAATATATATGACCTTTAATATAAATGTTGTTCCGTAAATCATTTTACTTCTTGTATGTAACAAGGTACAAACAAGGTAATAAAAAATAATGTCTTTATTTTCACTTTTTCAATACGTCTTATAAAAAGTTTGGTTTACAACCGTACATCATGCCCCCCACCCCAGACATAACAGTAAGATTAAGTGATTTAAGAGCCTACTTAATATCTCCTCTTCTCCTAATTACTCTGTGTGTAAGGATGGATCGAGGAAATCATCGAGGAGCTACTTTACTTCATTTTTCCTTGCAAATTTCACGTTGTTGAAGTCCTCAAATGTGTAACTTTTCTAAGTAATTCAGAAGTTTCATTAAAAAAGTAAAGGCCAATTTCTCGAAAGGATGATACACCTACCAAAACACACATCCCTGGCTGTTAAAGTTGTTTTTTAATACCAACTAGGTAAAGTTTAAAATTGTGCACAAATTTAGAAAGTGTATTAGTTGTTTCAAATGACCAAAATAGTTTTAAAAACAATTTGTTGATAACCTTTAAGGTACTTACCCAGCCCTATCAGAAATATAATATAAGTGATCCTCTAAATATAATATTAAATTGGTTTATAAAACTTTGTAGGAGTTTTTAAATTGTATTATTAGATCAACCCCAGTAGGGTTAGTTTGTTTAGAAACTACAGTAATCAGTTGACGTCGACTAGCGCTCGATATTAAAACAAGTTGATAGTCATCATCATCATGGTACTTATATACCATCATCACACAGTATAATATAAGCAGATCCTTTAAATATTATTTCCAAAAGGTGGTTTCTATAACCTTTTGGGAAATATTATTCTCACAGTCTTACCCATTAGTGTAAGATTATTTAAAACAGTTGTTTTCCAAGTTTTCTGACCCTCATAATACGTATATTATTTTATTCTTCAAGTCGGATAGATCTCGTAGATGTACTTGTGTTTATAAGTTAACGACCATCATAGAACTTACCCAGTACCACCATATTTTTTTTCGTTCTGGGCTGTGAAAGCCTCCTTCAGAGGCCTCACCGGCGTCGACCTAGAGATCTTTTGCCGCCCCAATTTGATTCCTACACCCAATCAGTAATACCCGTCATCCTTATGAAGGAACAGATACTACCAATAGGGTTATCTAGGATGGTTTCCATCTCTTTCCCCGGAGGGCCTAGAGAGTATAGCCTGGCTCGTCCTAACGCCTCACACTCTAAGAGAATGTGTTCTGCGGACTCTTCAGCCAAACCACATTTCCTGCAAGTATTGTCTGCAGCAATCCCTATCCTGTGTAGTCCCACCATACAATGTAATGAAAGCAGAGCCTCTAAAATATAATGCTTAAAAGTTGGTTTCTGGAGTCATGAAATAAATAAATGTTAAATTGTATTGGTAGATAAAGGATTCTCCAGTAAAGTTTGTTTAAATGTTTTTGCAACCTCTTCTCACTACTTTTGATGATAAAAGTCTTCACTTGTCAGTATCTCTCCCCTTGGTGGCCTTGAAGTTGTACGTTTGTAAAGCAGCCTCCACTCGCTACGCTCGTATCGAGATGTGGCCTTGGTAACTATACGAATATTACATTTTATCGGGAGGTCAAAGTTCATCATTAATTTTTTGACAATAACTTCGCTGTTTGTCATCGTGGAGTTGTGAAGGTTGGTACCATTACATGCAGAATTAAAGTCTACAAATTTGTATCTAATTTAGTGTGTTTAGTTATCAGATACTAAACACACTCAACTTAGTTAGGGGGTTTCATTGTATTAAGTTGGTAAAAGAAAGTGTTTAATATGGCTGCCATTTTGACATTTTAATATAGATTTTTCTGAATTTCAATAGGGTTCTATATGAGCACATTATAGGCCCCTAAATAAAATTTCGTGATCCTAACCTAATTTTTGTAGCCGCTATCGTGTTTACGCACAAATGACAGCGGCAACAACGTTGAACAGGCGACATGTCGAAAAACTCTTTTTCGGTTTCTACGATCAGTCAAAAATAGAGATCAAAATTTTTTCGATTACCAAACTAAAAATAGCTCTACGAAGAAAAGTGATTGATCTTTTCTGTAATTTAAAATCAACTTCAGTAAACTGACTTGTAGGAAATCCATATATCCAAAATAGGTCCCAAATTAAATCGAACAGGCATCAGCCTTGACAACTCACAAATTGTATTTCTCTCCAACACAGCCTAAAAGTACCCTAACCTAATCACGCATATCGTTTCCATCTGATCAGCCAGGCCCATCGGATAGTTAAATGTGGCGTAGCCTCAACCTACTGGTTTACATAAAAACATTTCCTGGGAAAATACAAGGTTGTAAACCCGCATTATGTGTACATGCTGCTTAAAAACAATTCTAATATTCATGGTTTTTACCGTAACTAAAAACAATTTTCTGAGTGTCCAATACCTGGACAAAACAGAAGCCGTTTGTGATTTTAACACATTCTTATAATACTGTCAAGATAAACTGATCTAATGTGCGGGGATTTCTTATATAAATTATAATTTGTAGGACACCCAAATTTTAAATTGATAATATTAACTATAAGCCTAGGTCTAAGCAGTCAAAACTTGACTATTTTAAAACTTCATTACTTCACTTCAAGATAGCTGCACACAAGAAATAATAAACACCGAGTTGAACTGGACAACTAATGAAAAGACTTTTAATACCAACTTGATAGTTTCCTAATGGTTTTATCGGGGTGAACAACCTTGTATCCCTGGTTCCTAGAGTTTAGAACCCTCAAGGGCTCAATATAATGGCATTCCCGAGGGTTTTTTAATGGTTCTTCACCCTTTTTTCATTTAGTCTTGGGTTAGATCCCTCTCTTACATCTTTCCTATCAGGGCTCTCTTGACCAACTCTTGTTATATTCTTTTCCTAATTTTTTTTTTTTTTTATAAAGCGATGAAGACTGAGAAGTTTTATCTAAACAACACGAAAATCAAGAGTTTACTCCGTGACCTTGTTGTCACGCCTTGTGGTGAAGTAACAAGAAAAAACACACAAATGATTCTATAAACTATTCATAATATTAACACTCTGTAATTGTCCAATATTTTATAGTTATTCCAAACCAGAATAGAACGAATTCCTCCTCCATTTTACATTGCCTAGAAAATCGCTTGCAAGCACTCAAGATCTCTTACTCTTAGCAACCTTACTTTTCAGTCGACACACACATGATATAATTTGGAAGAAAACTGCAAAGTATAAATTAAAGAAAACAGAAAACCATTTGGAACTTACATTTAAAGTAGCGTTAACGCTCTGAAAAATTCCCGATTGAAATGCTATTATTTCAGAAGGGAATTTATAATTTGTGTTTTCTACCAATTATAGTTTGTTTATGAACAAATTACCGCCTGTAACATCAGTTCATTTTTACGCTTCGATAAGGCAGTGGTAAAATTGCAAAGTTATATTGATAATCTGACTTACCAGGTTACCTCTAGCAACCGTATTTTTAATTTCATACACATGTATTAAAATTCCTGTAAAATAGAAAATCATACAACAATTTTGAAACAAAGTTTTAAGTTGTATTTATTTTACTTATTCGTAAACACCATTAGGAAATATTTATAAATTAAAATTGAGGTTTTTCTAGAAATGGCAGTTGATGACTATGCCTCTCTTAGTTATACCAGATTACCCATTTCGATAAGAAAGATGGCAGACGGCTACATGGTTCAGATTAGTCCTAGTATTGCGCAGTCTATAAATCATTTCGCTATCAACATCGTTCTACAAAAAATAAACTCTGCAAAACCACTGCACAAACTTTCTCATCACTTATCTTGAAACCAAATAAAAACCAACCAAACTATTCGACACCTAAATGTCAGTAAAAAAGTGAAAATGAACCATGGACACTGTCTTTATAAAAGTATTTGTATATTTATAACTAGAGCTAAATATTGCTTCTCTCGTGTTATAAACACGTTCTTATTGTAAATAACAATTAATTGTGTAAAATTGAGTTTTTAATAACTTTGGTCAAAGTTTATTTGCCAGTTATTCTTGAACTGTAATTATTTTCATTTACGATTTTGAACAGAGATTTGGGTCATTTATCTTCACATTTCACTAAAATTTCGACAAAATCAGTTGAAGCGATTTTGAGAAATTACGTCATTTATAACAGCCCCGCGACTGATGTTTTCTTTATTATCGATAACACACAAACCAGCATATTTACAGAAATGGCGACCAATAAGTTTTTTTTGGGACTCTTGAGAGTAAAATTGTTTGAGCCCATTTTTAGAAAATCGTAATTTTCTGTTGTTTCTCTTGGAAGGTACCAAAAGTTTCGTGTGGTCGAGGGCTCATTTATAGTTTTATACGGGCGTGACAATTTTGAGGGAACCTAGCTGGATCTACACCTTTTTCATCTTTCATCTAGATCCATCTCTTTCATCTTTCTTATCAGATCTTTCTTGACCAACTATTATTCTTTTCCGACCCTGACGCTATTCAATATTGGAGTTATTTATTTTATGTTCTTTTCTTTCTTTTTGTATGTCCCCTTTAAACAACAAGGAAAAAATACTAAATTTGATCAAAATCGGTCGAGACGTTTCGACTGTAGAGCACTGCAATACGTCAGACATCATTCTATGAAGAACTTATTTCAACTCAGGAGACCTCAAAACGGATATACCCTCAAGCTCGATATCGATCCTTGACCCACTGTGACATAACTTTCTCCGTATGATGAAAACAATAAATTAATAAATATAATTTTAAACACATTTTTATCTTGCCGACGAGGTCCGAGAAAAAAAAATACAACAGAAAAACCATAATTGCACCTCACAACATGCAACGAATGTCTTCGCATATAGATATATAGAATTGAAAGTTAATGAAACAAGCAGACCAAAGCTTTCCTTGTGTATGGGAACCGCAACCGGAGGAAGAATTTAATTAGAGGAGGAAATGAAATGGACTTGAAGTTTGAATTGTATTCAAAGGAACCGCAATTTGCGAAGACAAACACGCGATTATGCCTTCGGGGAGGGAGGGGGGTTGCATAATCAATAGACCGGGGCGGATTGTTATTTAATAAACACTAATTTAGCAAAAATATAATGTGCCTAATTCCAAAGCTTTGATGCAATTTGTACATTTAACCAGGCATTAGCACGCAACGCTGAATTATAGGGTAGCATTTCTATAGGTTAGCTATTGAAGGTTTCCGTATAGGTTAGGTTCTTCATTAGGTTAGTCTGAATTTATTCAGTCGTACGATTCATATCCTAGTTAATATATGCACAAACTTTCTCATTTGTAACTTATAAACAAATATTTAGCTACATTCATATTTGGTTTCTCACTTACTCCGTTTGACCTTAAATTGGCAGTATAAAATCAAATAGCAATTTCAGGATAACTAAGGATAATTGCAGGAGGCTGTCTGGGCGGAAGAGCAAGAAAAAAATGAACAATTTGACGGACGAATTCAATGGAATTGGAACGACTTCCAAAGTGAATTTTTTTTTTTTTTTACGTGTGTTTAATACCAATGATATTTGACAGTTTTATGAATGATTTTTTAACAAAACGTTAGTCAAGAGATCTTTTTTATTTTCAAAGAACCGTGGAGGCGAATACAAAAATGCCATTTATTAAAAAAAATATATATATATATACATCAAAACATGATTTTGAGTAGTGTTCTACAGCCCAAAGGAGTAGACCTTTAAGCAAATTTGGTTTGTGGATGCCCAAATTCTGGCCATATTTCGAACTCAAAATTTGTGGATCACTGGGAAAAACGAAAATTCATATTATTTGAAATTAGTTTAAATGATTCAAACAAAATGTCACCATCTCTTCAAATGCAGGATCGAGAGTGATTGTATAATATGTGGAAATAACCATGTACGCGGCCGTAAAAATTACAATATCTCAAACAGAATGATATAATCATTTTGGTTAAAATGTCAGTGAATTGGAATTGTCAAACCCATATGCCTGACACCAAAAAAAGAAGAAAATTACAGCTTTGGAGTAGCTTCGAAATGAAAACTGGATACTTTCTGTTCGTCCCCCCCCCCCCACTAATTTTCCACTGACAATAATTTTCATTTACTTACAATTTTTGACCCTGGTTTGTGTTATTAGTTTTCATATACTGAACCCTAATTATCTCTTAAATCCAATTTTACACACTAAATTTGGTTTTAATAATCTTCATATTTCAACAAAAATATGAAAATTGGCGAAGACGCTTTGAAAAGTACGTAGATATAATATTAGGTTATTTTTTTTAAATAACAAAGCTTGTCGATATACCGTAGTTAAAATATGCCTACATTCCAAATTTGCCCAAAATAGATTAATTTATTTGGGTTCCAGAGAAAGTCACAGAACACGTACAGTCAAACGATATCATTCCAAAAACTACCTATTTAGGATGAAAACGGACGAATCAAACTTTCTTTATGCTACCTCTCGAATAACGAGACATAATAATAGTCTTAAAATTATCAAAAATGGTTATGGTTTAAGGAGTTTCTTCTTTATTAGTTCTTAACCCTCTAATGGATGTTGAGCTGCACATTTCTCTAAAATATCGTATATTGACTGAAACGAAGATTAGGACAACAGGAAATTAGTTCTCGGCCTTTCTTTTATCTTTACATCGAGTCTCTCTTGACCAACTCTAGTTCTAGTCCGACCCTGAAACAATTAGAGCATTTGAGAGTTAGCAGTCTTTATTTTAGGTTTTCTTCTTCCTTTTTTTTATAAGACGATCGTAACAGAGAAGTTTTGCCACTTTAAATAACAATAAAAACAATTTATCAACGTTGTCATTTTATTCATTCGATGGCTGTTAATCAGACGAGTATTGTTATTGGAATCATATGTCTGCTTCTATCTTGGAAAATATTTTTCATTTGGAAATCAAAATGGTTGGAAATACATTGTCTCAAAATACCATTAACAAACGGGAAAAATCTGGCAAATATTTTCTATAGCTTTCTAAAACAGTTAAAAGATTTTTGCCTGATTCTTTTATTACTGGTTGTAAAATACGAAAAGGTTCAGCTCCAAATGTCCAGCTGTCAGGGTGCGGCAAAATCCTTGGTACACTGTTAATAGAATATTTTTCAAGTTCTTTTGTATTTTACAAAACTCGGGTACAATTACTTAGGAACAGGGTTCTACTTTAAAACCTGTCATATTTCTCAGAAAATGAGGATTTCAATGGACTATGGGCATAAATAACTTTTCATATGAAGGGAATTATTTGTTGTTTACTTATTTTGAGTACCTTTATAGAATGTCGGCGCTTTTCATGTCCCGCTATAAGGGGTGTAGTCCTACTAGCAGATATTCCCATTAGTTATTAGTATTGGTGATTTCAACTTAATAGTGAAAGTGGTGTTTGCGATCGACTAAACACAGTGATTTTTAATAGTTATTTAGGCGATTATCTAATTTTATATCTGGAAAATAGCATTAACAAATTATTGTAATTTTGTGCTAAAATTTCACAGCTACACATTGAAATAATAAAAATAAAAATAGCATTCCTTGAAAAACAGTAAGCTTAATCAGATATAGAGATAAGTATCATAGGCATCAATATTATTACAAATTGAGTGAGAAAATTTGATAAGTAAATTTATAATCTATCATTTGGGATTACCAAGAATTACCTAAATAAGGAAAAATGCCTTTTTAAAGAATAAGAATAACCTAGTGACAAAAGTGTTTTGAGTTGTAGGGCAAATTTTTGTTTACACAATGGCAATATAAATTGTAACTAAAATTTATTAAATAAACTTTCAGCTTATTTTACTACATGTTGACATTTATTCGTTTTCAATTTACCAGTTTAAAAAAACTACAGTGAATTCAAGAAGTTCTAACATAACCTAAAACAACAAGATTGTGAGTGTTAGTAGTAACTCTTTTAGATTCACAATATACAATTCGTGATATCATATTACCAAACGAAAAATAAACACTGAAGTACCAAAATCACTCTTGAAGGAATGTTACAACAATCAATTCAGTATCAAAATAGAAACGAAAATGATGAGAATCACATATTAGCTCAAGTTCAATGACTGCTTATCAACATTTAGTTCTTTCAATCACCAATACGTGGTAATGGTGATTTTACATCACTGTGAGAGAATCACAGTATTACAGTGAATTATCAACCATCACTACTTAGCCACCTTATTCAAAACACACTTTAGGGGAACGCTACTGCGCTCCTAAGTCTAGTTTCCATTAGCTTTGCTTGTGTTGGCAGCTCGGTCTTTTCGAACGTTACAAGTGTTCGAGTAGGTACTGCGGGGGGGGGGACTGAACGAAGAACTAAACCACGTTCGTAAATGAGTGAGGTACCTCATAGTTTTTTATATGCAGAGTGTCCAAATGGAACGGAACTCCCGAATAACGAATAAGAGCAGAAAAACGAAGTTTGGCGACACTTATTATATAGAACTACTTTTTTTTAGATAATCTCTTATTTCGCAAAACTAAAAAGGAGCCAAAATCGTGCCTATTGTATTATTACAGGATTCCATATTTTGTTTTGTATTAGGTAAATTTATTTATAACCTATATTCTTTTAAAAAGTGTTGATTTTAAATGGATTCTTACAACAAAAAATATAGGTTGACATTGGAAAATATTTACTTACACATTCTGGTGCCCCATTTTGGGATTGTATTAAAAAAAGAGTTGAATTTAGGTGAAACTTAATTATTGTTTCTTTACTATATTTGAACATGATTTGTTTAACAGTTTTGGAACTTTTCACACTCAGTGTTCTTTTATTTTGCGAATTAGTCCCGAACCGTAGTTTACATTTACTTCGGCACACACCCTTCAAGGGTACAATATAGTGAGTACGGTCTAGGCTACCCCGAGAGTCCCATTGGTTTTATATTTTTGTTCATGTAGTCTTGGATTCCTCTATTCATCTTTGCTTTCCGGTTTCTCTTGACCAACTCTTGTTCTTTTCTGACCCTTACGGTAGAGTGTTTGAGGACTAGGAGGTGTTTATTTTATGTTCTTATCTTCCTTTTTTTATAAGGCGGTGGTATTTTAGAGAGTTTTCGCCTTTTGAACAACGAAGGAAAAAATATATCGACACACTGGTCCATTTGACCATTTGCATTTACGTGTATTATTAATCTTCATAGGCCACTAAAATGTGATTGAAATCGGTGGAGCTGATTTTGTGAAAGTAGGCCTCATAGATAATTTTTATTTACCCATAACTTGAGTACCGCTATTTTTGGGGGGAATGAGAACTATACAATTTCAACGATTATCATTGTTTACGTACGACTATTAAATTTGAGTAAAGTAGCAATAAGAACAGTCTAGAAATGCACATTCTTCAACTAAAAAATTTAGTAACCATTATAAATTCAAAATGGCGGCTGTAATGGTCAACTCTTTTGATTATGTAAAAATGTTCCGTTTCCCCAAGTTTTTCAGATGCTGAAAATTATTTGATTACCTTTGGAGGTAACGTCTTAATGAAAATGTCAAATTGCAACTGATTTTGATGAAACTCAATCACTGTTCTTCTGTATTAAATAGAAAAAACGATTTATTTACTAGTTTATATATTACGATATCACTATTCATTTTTGAATTGCATTTCTTATTTTCTACTCAAATTTTGAGATTTTTTTTTTTTAATTTCACTTTTTATACCTCTCATATTTTTCGAAGAAAACACCCCGGAACACCATTGGGTGCAGATTGTAAATTTGTGTACAATTTTTTTAAAACGTGTATGACATTTTATCTTTAAATAATAAATCAAATAATTTTTTTTTTAACATACCACTATTTAAAACGGACTTAAAAATATAAAATAATTGTTCATGACCCTTCTACAATTTTGAGGGAGGATTGTTATTGGCTATGGATATTTGGAATACTTGAAGAGAAAAACGTGGGGCGCAGCCAGTAAATAATACAAGTAGACAATCCGGATGAATTCACAGCTAATTTCAGTGAATCGGAAATGAGAGTCACTGTAATTTAATTTATTTACTCCTCCTTAATTATCATAGATTGCATGCGCCCAACGTTTTTCTCTCCAAGTATTCCAAATATATCCATACCCACTAACAATCCTCCCTCAAAATTGTAGAAGGATCATAAAAAATTATTTTATACTTTTTAGTCCGTTTTAAAAACGTGGTATGTTAAAAAAAATTATTTGATTTATTATTTTCTGTTTTTTTTTCTTATGTCCGGGTGAAAGATTTCAATCGGTTTTGTATATATTGATGAGACTCAATATACGGAAAACATCTCATTGGCCGATTTTTATTTGTTTAAACAACTATTGTTTACACCAATGTAGAGACAAGAAACCAACTGAATATTGTATCGTCATCCAATTCTGACCTATGTTCAAAATTTTAGGTCTCTAGTTTATCGGAAAGTTAGTTTAAACTCAATTGCAAAATTCCACCCGGACAGACTGACAGACAGATATGTCAGAAATCGAACGAATAAAAACGTGGTAAAAAAAAAAAAACATTATTTAAAACAAATTTAAATTGGCTTCATGTTTGTAAATCTCAACTTTTTTTTTTTTTTTTTTTTTTTTTGTGAAACTGAATTTGCTTGAGGGAAAATGTCACTATGTTGGTTGCTATTATTTTTATATCTACCTAAAGCTAAAATAAAAGATTTATGATCGTTGATCATCTGAAAAATAATCCTCAATAAGTAATTTTTATATTTTAAAATCTGCCATTATGTTAGTAAATTCAAATTTGTTTGTATTATAATAACAGATTTTACTGAAATCCATCTTTCAATATTTTAGACGTAAATTGATTACGATTATGTTACAAATGAAAATGTCCACATCGAAATTCTTAAATCGTTTTATGGCAGTATCTCTATTTTAATTCTAATAATCGGTAAAAGTAGTCTATCCATGTTTATTTATATAAAAAAAGGTCAAATTGTTCAGTAGAAACTAGGCTTCTAGTAAAAGTAGATTATCACGAACAGTCCATATTTCCGCCGGTGTCAGTGTTAAGTTTATCAGTGAAATATTTGTTAAGTGCTTAAATAAGAGAACCGTTGTGTTTGAGACCCGATAAAGACTTATAAAGACCTAACTGTTCCCCAGGCGCCTAACTTGCTGCAGAGTGTTCAGCTTTCAAATACTGTAGTTGAAAACTTACACCTTTTGTTAAACCAAGAAGCTAATTTAACCAAGTACGTGAAAATAATGTACTAGGTCACCAAATGAAATACTGGAGCAGAGCAAGTTTTCTTTAATACATACGGATTTAAAAAAAAAAACAATTAATTTAAGAATTATAGTTTTCATTTACAAAATTAAGTAATAATATGTAGATTAACACTCAGACAGCTGAACTGTTGAACTTTTGTCTTCTCCATGGTAGTGTTTGTGTGAAAATGTTTTTGAAACTGTTTTGACATTTAAAAGAAGAAAGACTTAACAGAAGGCCTGCTGCACCTAATACCATAAATAATACATATTTGGATGATAATCATTCGTGAATCCCTTTAGGAGCTCACGTATATCGAGTACGAATTTGGCAATTCCAAGGTCTCTAGCTGGATCTCCACCTTTTCCCTCTAGTCTAGGGTTCCTTCCCTCTCTTTCATATTTCCTATTAGGTCTCTCTTGACCAAATCTTATTCTCTTCCGTCCCTGATGCTATTAGGGTATTCGAAGGGTTACTATGCTCTTTTTTTTAAGGGGATGAGTGAGAGGTTTTTCGCCTTTAAATAACAACAAAATCTTTCGTGAATCTGGTTGGTTAAACCTCAAAATGATTGCATTATTATTCTAATGTTAATATACTGTATTTGTAAAATTAGCTGCTATGATAATGGATATTGAAATGGTTTAACTTTCAAGAAACAGACAGTCGATTTGATTATTAAGTTCATACAGGGTCAGTGTATTTAAAATTTTCGGCCATTAGGACTTTTCTTACTGGTCAAATAGTTTTCGTGATTTAGGGTTATTTGAAATTTGATTTCGTCCCCCTGCCAATTTCTGTTTGTTAATTATTATTATTTCATGGAAAGCAGAAAGTATTGAAAAAACACTGGAAATCTAGTGCTCCTATTAGCGTGAGATAAAAACATCAACATGGTTTTCCATGTACCAAGCTGATAGATAGCTCCTAGAACCCTCTGACAAGGATTTTTATTTCTATTACAAAGTATATTTCTTTTGGTATTTGTATTTCTTTGGGATGCACATTTCTTTTGGGATTTGTATGTCTTTTAAGGGATACATTTCTTTTGGGATATCCATTTCTTCTTTTGGTATTTGTAGTTCTTTTGAGATATGTATTTTTGGAGTACGTATTTCTTTTAGAGAGTTTATTTTTGGGGACATGTATTACTTTTGAGATATGTAATTATTTTGAGACATGTATTTCTTTTAGGATATGTATTTCTTTTGGGACATGTTTTTCTTTTGGACTTGTCGTTCTTTTAGGACTTGTTTTTCTTTTGGAACATATACTTCTTTTGGAACATGCACTTCTTTAGAGAGATGTATTTATTTTGGGATATGTAATTATTTTGAGCCACTATTTTTGGGAATGTACTTCTTTTGGAAGATGTTTTTCTTTTAGACTTGTCGTTCTTTTAGGACAACTTTCTTTTGGACATATATTCTTTTGGAACGTGTACTTCTTTAGGGACATGTATTTTTTTTTATTATTTTTTTTTTTTGTCAGTTTTTTGTGAGACATTAATTATTTCTTTTGAGAAATGTATTTCGTTTGGGACATGTAATTCATTTGGAATATGTAGACTATTTCTTAACTAAAATTTAATATTGTTCTTGCTAGATATTATAATTATTATATATTTCTTTACAAGTTTACATATTTTTAAACGTCAAAGTGATTTTCCTATGTACTTTTTGCACTACGTACTACTTCTGATATGTTGAACATCGGATACAAGTGTTGTATCCATACATTACTCTTCACTTAATTCAAAGAAAGTTGTTTGTTTCCTACAAAATCGATATCAAAGTTTTTGTCAGTTTTTAGGTCCCTTGAGAGGAAAACTAATCTAAAATGAAAGCTAAGAACTGATATTCTTGGGGATGGGTCAGTGAGAAAGTTTGTGGAATATTTTTAACTATTTATTGTCTATGTTTACAGTGCAATATTTGAATTTATACCTCCTTGCATTTTCAAACAATAACTGACACTCGTGTATTTATGACAACCATAAACTATGTAGTTGAAGGTTCTCAAACGGTCATCAACTCTGGCAGGTAGAGGGGTTTACCCAACCCTCCCATCCTCCATTGTTCCCAAGGTCAGGTAAATATAAGAGATCGTAAATAAATAAGCAAACAAACCCTCACCCTACACAAGAGTAGGGTAGAGAGTAGTTATTGTGACTACAAGTTCCGTTAACCTAAGCTACAAAACTAAAATATCGTTTAGAAAGGAAATATGAAAATCTGTAAATATAAGTGTATTGAAGAAGGAAGATGTTTCAATTCGCTTTATTTTGTCAATCGCCATGTTGCATTGAGGTGACATGTATTCTTTTAAGGTGACTTATGTTTTCGTTATAATTCCTACTTTTTGGATCACAATTTTTTTTACTAAATGTTAATATTACATTAATTTCTGTGTGATCTTTTCTTCTCACTCATATAAAATCTTTTTGTTTAAATTTAATTCCGTGCTTTAATTATGAAGGTTAACAATGAAAAATCTGTCGTCGGAAGGTAGAGGAAAAACTTCACAAAAAAAGGAATATTTAGTTAGGATTTTTAAAGTAAATTTTATTTATTTTCCATACAACCTAGTATTTGGACTAGATCTTTCGTTAATTTACATTATTCTTATTTTAATTATTTCAATATAAAAATAATAATAAATACATTTTATTAAGTTTCGCTCCATATAAAATAATATACATCGAAAAGAAATTGTGGGGGAAAATAAATACATTTATGCACCAAATTAAATATTTTGCAAGGAGTAAATTACTCTGAACATGAAATCGGATCATGAAATCAGAACATGAAGTCAGATAACAAATCTTCAGAGTAAGATTTATACAGTTTTAAAGTAAAACTGTACAAACCTATTCATATATATTCAACATGTACATTACATATATAAACAACATAAATATATTTTAATTAGAATCATCAACACAATTTTTGTGTGTGTTGTTTTTAAAGGCGAAAAAACCTCTCGGTCATCGTCAAAGTGGAACCGAAGAAAAGATAGTTAGGCGTATTTTTTTATGAGAATTGTGTTCTGTGTGTTTGTTATACCGAAGAAAAGAACATTAAAATAAAAACCACTAGCCCTCGAATAGCGTTAGGGTCAATAGAGAACAAAATTTGGTCAAGGGAGATTTGGAAAGATAATCCAAGTGTAGATACAGCTTGGAATTGCCATACCTGTATTTATTAACGAGCTCCTGGTTACGTTTTCATGGCTACACAGGAACTTATGCAAGTCTTTTCTGAAAACATTTTTAATTCATATTTTCAAGTAGCGCTATTAAAGAATTTCGTCCCAATATAATAATAGGTTTTTTTTTAACTGTGAGCGTAGGTTTGTGAATAAGTTAAGTAGTAAAATATTTAAAGTCTTTAAAATATTTCCATAATTTCAATATTCAGTTTTTAATTTCGTGAGTAATAATAAAATACTTATTTACTACAATCAGGGGAAATTTTAGTATCTTTATTGTAGTTTTTGGGGGCTAAGGTTAGATCAAATCAAACTTTTAGTTCAGCCGTAAAAAAATTATTAGAATTACAAGAAAATTAAGTCTTGGAAAATGAGTTAAAAGTCAGGGAGATATTTTAGTATGTCAACCAAATCAATGGTTTGGTGAACATTTTTGTATTTTGGTCGCCATTTTTTTAAATTTTGGTCAATTGTAGAGTTGAAGGTGGGATTGATTTTACCGGCAACGTTAAACTTCTTATTGGAACTATTGTACAAATTGAATTAATAGTGACTTTACAGTAATTGGGAAAATGGCGATTACTACCAATAACTTACCAATCACAGATATTTTACCGTGATTAACAGTGATTTAAATGATTGTGCAGTTGACAAATATTGTCAACAAACAATTGTGATTCTGTGCTAAAAACAGTTAATAATAACGTCTTTTTAAATTAGCTGTTGACATTTATAGGGAAATTTTTGATTGCATAAATTGAAAATGCTAGTATCTACAGTGACAAAATTCTTATCACTAAACAACAGTACAACTTTGTAAAACAGTACAACTTTATTGTTACATGATGACATTTTAGTTTTCAAATTTACTAATATTAAACAATTGACAAATGTAAGAAAGTCTAATGTAACCTAAAAAACAACATTGCGAAAGATAGAAAGAACTGAAAATCACAATCACGATATCATAAATACCAAATGCCGAACAAACATTGGCAGAATCTGTATCAACAGAATCACTGTTTAAAAATATATTAGCTTTCGTATCCAGAAAGAAATACAACTATCCAATAGCAAAAGAATCACATTTTAGCTGATGAAATTACTGATTATTGCTTATTACGTTTACTGTAACCAATCGTAAATGGTGATTTTAAACCACCACGAGATGATCACAGATAGGTGAATCACGACTATCGCTTTATTGAGTATAAGCAAGAAGTGAATTTACAAAGTAACTGGTCTGCTCAATTTTCCAATATATAAAATAAACGTTCCAGAAATATTAACTTTCCACACATCTACACGAAAGGTATTTGAAACTATTTCCCTGAAAATAAGATTCAGTAGTTATCGGTGAAGTGAACAGTTAAATATGGACGCCTCCATACTAGTATATCTTAAAATCGCACCCAGAAATTTCCAAAAATATTTTATGATTCATAACCTAAATCAATATGTCAAAAAAAGTTTATTTACAAAATCTACGAAACAAAAATACACCGGACACTGAGAATTCTTTCCAATTGGAAAGAATTTCATAGAACTTTTTTCTGAAATATCATCGTTTTACAACGGAAATGTGTGCTAATACTTTTTTAGGGTCTTAGAGGTTATATTTTAGCTAAATTTTATCCCAATTTAAAGCTGATTTTGAGTAATACATTTTTTAAAATCACCTGAAAAGAAAATAATTAATGTCATGTCGATTGATAATGCTGGTGAATTTGGTATTTTGATCAATTGTGAAACTTTTTCTGTCTGCATCTTGAGATTTAGTGTACAACAAGATCAAACACTAAATTTTAATTGTAACGATTTTGATCAAACTTTGGTCAAACGTAATAACGATAAAAACGCGATGTTCGGTCGCCATCTTCCCCAAAATGTTAGTTCACTAGTTTTTGAAAGTTCAACAATCAAAAAGTTGGTATTTTTCATTTTTATGCTATAAGATGATAACGAGAGTTGGTTTATATTCTAGAAAAGTAGTGTCTATTTTGTATGTATACAAATGATGGAAAATGTCCGATTAAACCATATTAACAACTGTTTTGGGGGGGGGGTCACTAAGGACTATATTTTAGTAAAATCTTAAAACAATTGTTGGTACTATTTTTGAAATAATAGGTATTTTGCGACACTATTTACTGCTTAAATTATTTTTAATAATGTAGGCCTATATTTATTTATTTTAAAATTGTACCATCAAGTAATTAAAACAATTAAAATATATTTTGTTCTAATAGTTCGTTCTTAAACCATGTAATGATACACTTTATTAGTATTTTTATGTTGCTTTAAAAGTAAACGACTTCATGATATTGCCTTCACTTAGACTGTCGCATACCGTCAGACATAAAGTGGCTAAATGTGTCTACCAAGCATTCTGCACTTAATACGTCCATGAATACGGGAGTCAAAACAGCCCAGACCCAACCAAACACTTAGCAGCCCACGCAAATGCGTCGCCGATCTGCAAATGGCACTTTCCAAGGTCTAAAGCGTCATAAACATAAATGAATAGCAAGTGTTTTATACTTTACCTGAACTAATTTATGACTGTTTTTATTTCATAATGTTACATACAGAGTGAGCCGAGGCGGTTAAATAACTTTTGAATAAAAACAGAAAACAAAAATAATAAAATAAAAAAATAGGAATTTTCCTTTTTTGTAGACGTCCAATTTGGCAATCCCCTAAATTTTGAAACTCTCCAATCATAGGATTGTGTGTTAAAATTTACAAATATAAAAATATATTTTTGAAGTTTAAATATAATTTTTTTTTTTTTTAAGAAATATCTGTTTTGAGGCTTATTTGGAAAAAAAACTGGTCTGATGTCCATACAGTGTACCATAACTTACGGGTGAACAAATCAACTTTGTGTAGCCGGTTTAGAGGTTTTAAAATATTTTTCGTCATACTGCTTCAAAAACAGCTGTTTTCAATACATGCATTGAGATGCTGAAGTTGTTCTTTTTAGTCCTAAGACCTAAAAACATCAGCTGAAGTCGAGGTCATCAGCTGTTACTTCGCTTATACGAATTAATTAACGATTGTAAAGAATCTATAAAAAAACAACCGATTCTCTCGATTGTAAATAAAAGATAAAACAGCTGTTATCATCGATTTTATAAATAAGTACCACTAACCCAAACTAAACAGCTGTAATAGCTGCAAACTTGTGTAACTTGTCCAAACGATTGAAGGTAAATTTTAGTTTTGGTGAAATTTTTTTCTTATAATTGTTTGCAGTATAACGAAAAATATAGTTCATCACTAGGACCAAAAGAAGCTATTCGATCCACGCTCATTTTCAAATTAAACTTGAGCTTGTATCGAAAAGCTTCACTTTGGGTCCTGGTGATGAAATATACTATATTATTACAGGGATCCCTCTGAAATTAAATTTTAAGATTACTTTATACTTGGTATTTAAATAAAAAACATTATACAACGGTTTAGGAGATAGTGGATTTCAGAAACTTTTGAAATTATAGAATGTAGAGGTTTAAACAAATCAAAAGATATAATTAAAAATTTTGTAAGATCTAAAATAGCTACATAGCTACATAGATACAAATTTATTTATTTTTACTCTCAGAAGCTCACTTATAGTGCGTACAGGATTGGCAATCCCGAGACATCTAGCTGGATCTACACATTTTTTCGTGTTGTCTTGGGTTTCATCTTTCCAAACTGATGACACTTGATCTTTTCCAACCGTGACTCAGAGTATCCCAGGATATGGGGGTATTTATTTTTTGTTCTTTTCTTTATGTTTTTAAAACCGATAATGACGGTGAGCTTTTTCATCTTTAAACAATAAGAAAACAAAAATATTTCCTTGGCATGAAGATTAGTTTTAATTCAGAAGTGAAAGTGTTTTATTTATTATTTAGTTTAATTATTGTAGATTTATTATAATATTTAATTAATGAGAATTATTATAATATTATTATTACGTGGATTAAAAAGTCTCCATTCGCTTCGCTCAGTTTATCAGCCCTAAGCCTCGGATCTGACTACCTTAGTCCTGCCTGATCTCGTAATTATAGGAGTAACACATTTTCTTGAAGGTATTGGCAATGACTACATAAATACTATAAGACACGACATGGCCATGTTAAATATTCTACGCTTATTCTTGAGTTGTCCAATACCCGCTAGGTCGCTCTGCTAGAGAATCTGAAGTTGATGTGACTGGCGCTAGGTGGCTCTACGGTCAAACAATGTTTCAGGCGGGTAAGAGAAAACGCACTGATGCCACATATGGGACCAGAGATGCGAGGGAAGGTCGAGAATCGCTTATCTCAGCGCACGAACTGGCAACACTGACTATGCTGACGGAAGTAAGTGAGAAGGTTTGTGAGAGAGAGGTCAACAGCTGTACAGCCTCAACCAAGTGGGATGCGTACAGTCAAGCACCTGCTGCTAGCGCTTTCTGATAGCTGTGTGTCAAACTTGTGACGAACAGCACCCGTAAAGCGTAGACTATTTCCCTATCCTATGTCGTGTCTTATAGTATTTATGTAGTCATTGGTATTGGTTAAAAATCAAATTTTTGACAATAATATCGCTATTCAACATCGTAGAGATGGGGGCTGATATTATTACATGAAGAATTGAAATCTGCAAATTTGTATCTAATTTAGTGTGTTATATGTTACATTAAAAAAATTGGTTAAATGACCGCCATTTTGATATTAATTTTTTCTGAATTTCTATATGAGCACACTATAGTCCAATGAAGAATGAAAGGCATGTCGAAAATAAATTATTCAGTTTGCTGAGGCCATGAAACGTTTAAAAAAAACAAGAGGTTAAATTTGTATGCGATTACCAAAAAAAATGTGATAAATAGTCTTTGGTCGCATTATTCTGCGAGACAAAGTGAACTCAAAATTTACTGCCTCGTAAAACCTCAACGGGACGTTTCAGGGAATGTAATATTTCTGTCCAGATGTTGACAAAATTCAAATAATTTGACAAATGTAGTTCTTCAAAGTCCACTAACCAAAATAGAAATATAAACGTCAGACTTTGTTGGCTTCCTGACTGCTATAATTTTCTGGTCGTAAAAAATGTTTCTCGACCTTGTAAAATATTCAACTGTGAAGACAAAATGTATCTCTGAAAGTTGCTTATCTGAATTTGTGCGTAATAACAATATAGTTTCGATCTTACCACGATTGCACAAACTTTGTCACACACATATCCACATAAATCAACAACCAAGGAATAAAAATCTACTGCAGTCATATCTCTAAAAGTTCTAATTCTGTAGTTTTCAATAAAAAGTAAAAATAAATTAAATATACAAAATATCTATTTCTCTCTCAAAATACGTTTTTCTCCTATCACTAAGGTACCTAACTTCGGCTATCTGTTAATATTTTCGAAAAGGATATTTTGTGAGAATTTGTGACGATTTTAATGCATATTAACTTTTATGGGTTCAAAATGGCGGTAAAGTTTCAATCTCGGACGTTGATAAAAGTATTTTACGAGTCCGTTCGACGTTTTTGTCAATTTATCCAAATGGTAATTTAATTTTAACGAAATCGATTAAGTAGATTTAGAGACCTTGCAGCTTTTGTAACACCTTCATATTCTGGTTTGTTTATTGGTAAAGTTTTTTTTGTTAAGACTACGTTTATGCAAATTTTGAGAACAATTCTGAATTTTGTGGTTTTGTTTAATGTAATCTTTCCGTAATTATGAGTTATACAAAAAAAAATATTTAAAATCGCCAAGAGATTTGGTAACAAAAACACCCAAAATAGCACAGTTGATAAAAACCCATTTACTCGTTGAAGGCTCTAGATCGCAATACCACTTATAGACAGATCGACATCATTCTAAAACTATTTTACTCTATAATACGTATAAAGTATTTAACATGTTGATTTAATTATATGTGATTCATTCATGAACGACGTGTTCAATTTGAACGAATCAGAGAGAGAATCGAATCAGGCTATAACTGAATCGACAAATTTATTAAAGAGCCTGTTGTAAAGATGTATGATTGTCACAAGTTTCGTTCCATTTGAACGAATCGGAGAAAGAATCGAATCAGGCTATAACTGAATCGACTAATTTATTAAGGAGCCTGCTGTAAAGATGTATGATTGTCACAAGTTTCGTTCCATTTGAACGAATCAGAGAGAGAATCGAATCAGGCTATAACTGAATCGACAAATGTATTAAAGATCCTGCTGTAAAAATGTACGATTGTCAGAAGTTTCGTTCCATTTGAACGAATCGGAGAGAGAATCGAATCAGGCTATAACTGAATCGACAAATTAAGGAGCCTGTTGTAAAGATGTATGATTGTCACAAGTTTCGTTCCATTTGAACGAATCAGAGAGAGAATCGAATCAGGCTATAACTGAATCGACTAATTTATTAAGGAGCCTGTTGTAAAGATGTATGATTGTCACAAGTTTCGTTCCATTTGATCGAATCAGAGAGAGAATCGAATCAGGCTATACTGAATCGACAAATTTATTAAAGAGCCTGCTGTAAAGATGTATGATTGTCACAAGTTTCGTTCCATTTGATCGAATCAGAGAGAGAATCGAATCAGGCTATAACTGTATCGACAAATGTATTAAAGATCCTGCTGTAAAGATGTACGATTGTCACAAGTTTCGTTCCATTTGAACGAATCAGAGAGAGAATCGAATCAGGCTATAACTGAATCGACAAATTTATTAAGGAGCCTGCTGTAAAGATGTATGATTGTCACAAGTTTCGTTCCATTTGAACGAATCAGAGAGAGAAAAGTATCAGGCTATAACTGAATCAACTAATTTATTAAGGAGCCTGCTGTAAAGATGTACGATTGTCACAAGTTTCGTTCCATTTGAACGAATCAGAGAAAGAATCGAATCAGGCTATAACTGAATCGACTAATTTATTAAAGATCCTGCTGTAAAGATGTATGATTGTCACAAGTTTCGTTCTTTTTGATCGAATCAGAGAGAGAATCGAATCAGGCTATAACTGTATCGACAAATGTATTAAAGTTCCTGCTGTAAAGATGTACGATTGTCACAAGTTTCGTTCCATTTGAACGAATCAGAGAGAGAATCGAATCAGGCTATAACTGAATCGACAAATTTATTAAGGAGCCTGCTGTAAAGATGTACGATTGTCACAAGTTTCGTTCCATTTGAACGAATCAGAGAGAGAATCGAATCAGGCTAAAACTGAATCGACTAATTTATTAAAGAGCCTGCTGTAAAGATGTATGATTGTCACAAGTTTCGTTCCATTTGATCGAATCAGAGAGAGAATCGAATCAGGCTATAACTGTATCGACAAATGTATTAAAGATCCTGCTGTAAAGATGTACGATTGTCACAAGTTTCGTTCCATTTGAACGAATCAGAGAGAGAATCGAATCAGGCTATAACTGAATCGACAAATTTATTAAGGAGCCTGCTGTAAAGATGTATGATTGTCACAAGTTTCGTTCCATTTGAACGAATCAGAGAGAGAAAAGTATCAGGCTATAACTGAATCAACTAATTTATTAAGGAGCCTGCTGTAAAGATGTACGATTGTCACAAGTTTCGTTCCATTTGAACGAATCAGAGAAAGAATCGAATCAGGCTATAACTGAATCGACTAATTTATTAAAGATCCTGCTGTAAAGATGTATGATTGTCACAAGTTTCGTTCTTTTTGATCGAATCAGAGAGAGAATCGAATCAGGCTATAACTGTATCGACAAATGTATTAAAGTTCCTGCTGTAAAGATGTACGATTGTCACAAGTTTCGTTCCATTTGAACGAATCAGAGAGAGAATCGAATCAGGCTATAACTGAATCGACAAATTTATTAAGGAGCCTGCTGTAAAGATGTACGATTGTCACAAGTTTCGTTCCATTTGAACGAATCAGAGAGAGAATCGAATCAGGCTAAAACTGAATCGACTAATTTATTAAAGAGCCTGCTGTAAAGATGTACGATTGTCACAAGTTTCGTTCCATTTGAACGAATCAGAAAACTATTTGAAAGAGTCATGACAGTTTCTATACTTTGTCAAGTTCAGGTTGGCGGGTGGACCCGGGACTACCTGAGGCCACCCCTATAATACCTCGCCGCGTCCGCCTGAGCTGTACGCTGCCTAGGTGATGAGTCACCTACTGGCTGTGTTTATACAAAGGTACACTTTCTTAACAGAATAATAATTTAACATGTTTAAAAGTATATTTTGAAATCTAATAAAAAAGTAATGAAAAATGATACCAAACTCGACCTAGGTATTAGAACATTTAATACTAACTTTATTAAGAATTGTTTACATTGTGACTGCGACTTTTTATTTAGACAATTTAGAAGCAAGTTTTAAACTGTAATGAATATTAAAAGCTTTACTTAGGGACTGTTTGGGTAAAAGTAAATTGACCGTAGAATTCGTTAATAATAGTAAATCCCTCTCTTTCAGAAATAGTATGAGCACCCAGAAGCATTTTCAGACCGGTGTAGGTTTAATAGTTAATAAACTATTGTATAGTATTGTACTTTTATTGTTGTGTAGGATTTGTATTGTATACTATTATATTGCATTGCATATAGCATATTGTGTATAAAACTTTTTCTCCAATTGTTATTGTAATATGTATTAAACAAATTATCTCAGTAAATAGATTTACTATTATTAACAAATTCTACGGTCAATTTACTTTTACCCAAACAGTCCCTAAGTAAAGCTTTTATTATTCATTACAGTTTAAAACTTGCCTTCTAAATTGTCTAAATAAAAAGTCGCAGTCACAATGTAAACAATTCTTAATAAAGTTCGTATTAAATGTTCTAATACCTAGGTCGAGTTTGGTATCATTTTTCATAACTTTTGTATTAGATTTCAAATATACTTTTAAACATGTAAAATTATTATTCTGTTAAGAAAGTGTACCTTTGTATAAACACAGCCAGTAGGTGACTCATCGCCTAGGCAGCGTACAGCTCAGGCGGACGCGGCGAGGTATTATAGGGGTGGCCTCAGGTAGTCCCGGGTCCACCCGCCAACCTGAACTTGACAAAGTATAACTGATCTACTCGCTTAGAGAACTGAACAGACAGTGAATGGATCTTAAACGAAGTTTGAATCATTCGTATAAAGAAAAAGTCATCGATTCTCCGAAACGAGAGAAATCAGATATTGGTCAACCCTCATTTGATACAAATTCCCTTCAAACAATTACTAAATAAATTAATGTTTAAATATTGTCTTGCATTTTATTTCAAGCTAATGAGATTTAATATTTGTTATCCATAAAATATTGATGTTTAATAAATATTATAGTCTTGTTGGTACAATAATGAAAACTCATTTTTAGAAAGAAAGTAAAAATATTAATATTTCTATGTTTTGATAGGACATTTGTCATCATTTGTGTATATAAAAATTAATAACTGAGGTTTCGAGAGTATAAAGCAACCCCCGTTATCAAGTAATGAACCTAGGGCATAAAAGTTAAAAACACCAACATGGCCTATTAGTGTAGCCTAATCTATACTACTATGAGCCACGAATCAAGTCAGTTGTGTAATAACCAATAGGAGAACAACAATACTGCTAGTTTGTCAATTCGAATAGCACCCTGCACGAGGCTATCGACGTCTTCCAATTAATAGAGTTGCGTAAATAATAAGTTTTATTATCTTTGTGTAGTTTTTTTATGAGTTAATAGATAGGTTTTTGTTTAATACTCCAAGGAGTTTATAAAAACTGTTCCTAAAATTGTTGGATTTCTTTTTGTTTCCCTAGTCTATTTGGCCTTTATTTTTTTTTATCACACAGCTTATTATGATTTATATTTCATAAATAAATATCACTTTTTAAAACTAACTTGTTTACAACTAACTCTGAACATAAAGCAAATCTAAATATAAACATTGCGACAATACGAATTAATTTCCAACCAGTTTTATGATTGCTTAACCAGAACACGTCTGTTACTTGTTGTTTTTGAATGACCTTGAAAACATACTGTCTGTCAGTTAAAATGTCAAATATATCATTTCTTCCTTCGGTTGAAGTCTTTTCTACAATTCTAGATAACAGAGTTTAAAACAGGTGTTTTGGTTTTAACATATCAGATGTTTTGAGTTGTAAATAGAGATGTATTAATGCAGTATGTTAATGGTTTTGTAACGGGAATAGTTGAAACAGTTAGTGATGTGTCTATGTTGTAACTGTGTGTAGAAAGATATTTAGGTAAATCTTTAATTTAAACAGTTATTTTTAGGTTTAATTTTACTTTCATACTGAGACATAGAGAACATTTTTGATGTTTAAATATAATTTATTTTTTAACAAGAAATATCTGTTTGAGGCTTATTTGGAAACAAACTAGTCTGATGTCCATACAGTGTACTATCACTTACAGGTGAAAAAATTTCCATCAACTTTATTATGTAGCCGTTTTAGAGGTTTTAAAATGTTTTCGTCATACTGCTTCAAAAACAGCTGTTTTCAATACATGCATTGAGATGCTCAAGTTGTTCTTTTTTTTCCTGGGACATCAGCTAAGGTCGAAGTCATCACCTGTTACTTCGTTTATAGGAATTAATTAACAATTGTAAAGTTGCTATAAAAACAACCGATACTCTCGATTGTAAATAACCGTTAAAACAGCAGTTACCATCGATTTGAAGGTATATAGGTTATAACATTTTAGTTTTTGTGAAATTGTTTTCTTATATTATTTGCAGTATAACGAAAAATATAGTTCATCACTTGGACCAAAAGAAGCTTTACGATCCTTGCTTATTTTCTGACCTCGGCCGTTAATTAAACATGAGCTTATATTTTGGCCTAGTGAAGTTTACTATTTTGTATACAATAACTGAATATGAGGATGTACCCTAACATAAATTTTCAATTTTCTCAACGTAGACTGACTGTACCGATGTTTTTTATAATATTTTACTCAAATGCAACACCTAATAATGGAAAAAACCTATATTGTTGCAACCTCTAAAAAAAAGGCTACTTCGGGAATTGTCAATTAAACAATGAAAATTTATTATGAATAAAATCTTTGAAAGTAGAACATCTCAAAATGAGTCCAAGCGAATGAAATTAAATTTTTTAAAGTGTATTTTATGGACCTAACAAATATACATAAACTATAAATTAATAAGAACTCGAAATTTTGTTTATCGTTTACGTACCCATTCTTTTAGCCATTTAATATTAATATTCAGAGTGTCCAGTAAGTAAGGTACCAAACTTTAGAACATCAAAATAAAGTAAAACATTCCTATAGACATGTTCAAAACGTCTTCATTTTCTGTTTATCGGTTTGTCCCTTTTCCCTTCTTTTTTCCCAAAAACCGATATAACTCTGAACGGATTAAGATATCGATACCAAGTTTTGCAGTCTTCCCAAAAGTTTGATTAAATATATCGAAATTCGTTGATTTTACAAAATACTAAATATTTCATCTTTTTAATGCCCAAGAAAATAATATTTGTACTGTTATTATAGGCATTTGTCGAAGTTATTGTATAACTGAGGTATTGATAAAAAAATTAATTCCCTTTTGTTCCCTTTTTTTTATAAGGGAATGCTGACCGAGAATTTCTTCATCGTGAAACAAAAAACAAAACAAAATCTAATAAAAGTCTGTTGTTTTTGTTGATTCAAGTAGCCTACTATTTGATTAAGAAATATTCAAAGAATATTTATTATGTTCCAGAATGTACGATATTTTGTTAGCATTGGATTGTTTTTCCTACAAAATCAGCTGTTGTCAGTAATCAGCTGTTTTTCTTACAATTTGTTGTCCTATGCTGTAAATGTCCCGTCTGTTAATAATATTTGTCCTATATATGATAATAAAAAAATATATATATTATTGTTCATGTTTTTCTGTTTTAAGTTCTAAATAATTTTGTAATATCTCATGTAAGTTTGAATTTGAGTTTTAGATAATTTTATTGTAATATTGTGTGAAAATGGGAGATTAACACTCAAGTCTCGAACTTAAGTGACGCTAAATAGATTTAGATAGTGGAACTTTTATCTGAAAATAATTATTTTATATACTAATTTTTATATCCAACGCCATTTTGTTATTTTAAATAATAATATCAATAAAGTGATGGTTATCACATATACAAAAATGGTGACCTTTTTACGTTTTACATACCGGTAATTACGACATTTCTTCAAATAAAATTTATTGCCTCTAAATATTTCGTCGGTTTGACGTTTAATATATAACAATGGGTTCTTTTTATATTTCGGATATATTAAAATCCAATTCAGATTTCTTATGAAAACCAAAATGAACAAATTTGATTTGTATTCAAATTGTTCGATTTCTTCTCAATTTCTTT
Source organism: Aphrophora alni (assembly GCA_963513935.1). Classification (NCBI taxonomy): domain Eukaryota; kingdom Metazoa; phylum Arthropoda; class Insecta; order Hemiptera; family Aphrophoridae; genus Aphrophora; species Aphrophora alni. The sequence continues at coordinate 103,010,742 of OY740770.1, read as the reverse complement.
TCGATAAAACTACATTTTAAATTAAGTTACTGATTTATACTCATTTGGTTTATGTTAGGGTAAATTTGTTTTATAGATTTTAATAAAAAACCAGTCACCCTAATAATGGTTGTCAATAATTGTTAGAGTTAATGTTGCCAGTTATCCTGTAGGCAGCTAGACAGTGTGACTACGCAATTGAAAGCGTAAAGCAAGTTAGAACACGTAGCTAGAAATGCCAAGGCTATCGTTCAACGATTCTATTGATCACAAGCAAGGTTATCAAACTCCAACTTGTACTAAACATTGACAGCGACGTTAAATATAATTACCTCCCTCTCTCTCTCTCTTACACCTACAACCCACAGCATGAGTTGCTCAACTCTCTCTGTCATACACCTACACCCTACAATTACGAGCATGAGTTGCGACTATGCTCCTGGTTTCATAACGTATCATATTTCAATGGCTTCCAGTCAACATTAAAAACAAATTTTAACAAACTGTTTTGTCTAGCTGTCAGTTTACTAACATTTCTAAAAGGCCTATTGAACGAACGTTGGATGAACGAATTTATACATTTATTAGCAAATCTAAAATAATTTACAGAAATGGTTTCGCATGTTACAATTTCGTTCAAACGACATCAGAATAATATGTACCTAATCGTAAGAGTTAAAAAAGGAGTCTGTCTGTCAGCTTCCTAATATTTCTAAAACGACAATAGGACGAACGTTAAAATGAACGAATTTATAAATTTATTAACAAATCTAAACTAACTTATAGAAATGATTACGTTAGTTACAATTTCTTTCAGAGCACTCTAAGTAAATTGCATTCGTAGAAGTTTGTATCTAAACATTTGGTGGCTAAACTCCCTAAATATTTACTAGAACACTAGAAGAGCTTTTCTGAGTCATCCGTTTCGTAGTATCGACTGTAAGTTGTTAAACGCCATTTTGAAACGGTTGAGTGGCAAATTATAAGATTTTGTGATACACTGTGAACTAATAGTACATACCGTCATCGTCCACGATATAATAAATAATTCTATATGTCAACCCACTCTGTAGTTACCTCGTTTTTGAAATAAAGACAGTTAAACAGAAAACTAAGCCTTTTTGGATATATGTCTATAAGGGAGTAGTGTAACTGCCCCGACATTTTGGGTACTTTTGAAACGATGAAACTGCCCCGCTCATTAAAGAGGATTAGTAAGGGTCGCCTCGCAAGACTAAAAATGCTGAAATTGCCCCGAGCGTTCAAATAATATTGGACATTTTATTTTACATGTTACGATACAGGACTTAACCTAACCTAACCTAACCTAACCTAACCTTAAAGGCTTATATGCTTGATTGAGGTAAAATTCAAACACATACTACCAACATTGCGCTCGGGGCAATTTCAGCATTTCCGGTCTTGCGAGACGATCCTTCTTGATGCTCTTTAATGTGCGGGGCAGTTTCATCATTTCAAATGTACCTAAAATATCGGGGCAGTTTCATAGTCCCCGTCTATAAGCATGTTTTTTTTATTGATTTTATGTCGAGAATTATTTACCCAACTTTGACAACCGACTAACTGGACACCCTATATGACGGTTAAAGTGTCTAAAAGAACGGATATGTAAACAACACAAAAAGAACTTCGAGTTCTTTAATGTCAACGCATAATGTATTGGTGTATTGGAGTCGTAAACTACATTTTATATTTTAAAAAAATTAGAATCAGTTCGCCCGATTTTGAGATATTCTATTTTCGAAGGTTGAATTCCCGAACTTATATTTTTTGAAAGATTACGATTAATTAGTTTTGTTTCTTTTACTAGGTGCTAGAATTGACTAAAATGTTGTTAATGTTGTTAGACGCTTTGTTGAGAAAATCGAAATCGTATGGTTTCGTTTTATGTCAGATTCACCCAGATTTCCAGCTTTAACAAGAAGTGCCACTATACAATTATATAATAAATTTGATAAAAACCCGTTCACACGTTTAGGTTATAACATACTGTATGGAGTTTAGACAACTTTAAACCAATATAAAACGGATATTTCTATGAGAAATTTAACCACTAGTTGTCACAAAACCTCCTATTTACTATGTATTTATGAAAAAATCAAAGAAAACCTTTAAAAACAGCTGTTTAAATACCTAAATATCTTTCCTTTTACAGGCACCAATATGAGATACACACATCACTGTTTCAAACATTCCCATTGTATAATCATTAACATACTGCATTAATACATCTCTATTTATAACTCAAAACATCTGATCTATCAAAACAAGAACAGCTGTTTTAAATCCTGTCATCTTGCATTGTAGGTTACATAGGAACGACTTCAACTGAAGGAAAAAATGAAATATTTGACAGTTTAACTGACAGATTATTTGTTTTCAAGATGAATGAAAAACAACAAGTAAACGTGTTCTGGTTTAAGCAATCAAAAAACTGGTTGGAAATCAATTGCTGCTTTCATAATGTTTACATATAGATAAGCTTTATTCATTGAAGAGAAAATTTATAATCGTAATTATTGTTTGTAGGTTATATATAACAGAAATGATATCTTTAGGTATAACAATATACAGAGTGTTTTTTAGTGGCCTACAATTGCTGTCTCTGCAACCCTGAAATATACAAACAATTTTAAATAGAGAACACTCCTTAAGTTTTGTTAGAAATAAACGTTTTAAAAATGGCTATCGACATTTCGTTTAAATGCTAACCCATTTATATGACACAAATCGGTTTAGGGCGTCTAAATGAACTAAGGTCTTTTTTCTACCTTATAAACGATAAGGGCGTTTAAGCTCTATTCTCAAAAATTGTATAGGAATTCATTTAGATAATATTTTTAAATTGTCTACGATACATTCTAATTTTATACGAAACCGTTTCAAAATATCATCCATTTCTAATATTTTATTTATCTTTACGTTACCATTACCCAATTTCGTACTCACAAAAAGCCCCCCCCCCACACAGGATGTAAGTCCAAATTTTCAAATAAACCTATACCGGGTGAATAAAAAGTCAAGACCCCCCCTCTAATATTTTTCTAAGTAAATGTACAGAGATATCCTTTTGGTGGTCGTGCAATCATAGCAGGAAGTTTCATTTTATGATTTTGAAAATTTTGAGTGTCCCCCAAAAATGGGGGATTTTGGGGGCAACTCAAAATTTTTAAATGTAAACCCCCTTCAAGTGACACCTCATTTTGAAGTGTTTACAAAAACTTAAAGAATGGTGAAAACCAGAGTTCGCTATCTCTTCTCTATCAAAAATGGTAGCCCGTCAAAAGTTATTGAAGTCTACACAAAATTTCATCCTTATAAAATTCAGCTTGTCCATGAGTTGAATAATGATGATCCAGACCGTCGTCTTCAATTGAATAAACAATGGATGAGCTAAAGTTAGAGCTTCTATTTCCTCACAAAATTGAAGACGACGGTCTGGATCATCTTCATTCAACTCATAGACAAGCTGAATTTTATAAGGATGAAATTTTGTGTAGACTTCAATAACTTTTGACGGGCTACCATTTTTGATAGAGAAGAGATAGCGAACTCTGGTTTTCACCATTCTTTAAGTTTTTGTAAACACTTCAAAATGAGGTGTCACTTGAAGGGGGTTTACATTTAAAATTTTTGAGTTGCCCCCAAAATCCCCCATTTTTGGGGGACACACAAAATTTTCAAAATCATAAAATGAAACTTCCTGCTAAGATTGCACGACCACCAAAAGGATATCTCTGTACATTTACTTAGAAAAATATTAGAGGGGGGGTCTTGACTTTTTATTCACCCGGTATGTGTTATTACAGGATGCAATCACATTTTGAGATGATTTTTAGTATTGGTACTTTTTTTTAATGTCCAACCGTTTAAGAAGTACTGGCTCTAAAAATTTGTTGAAATTATAGAAATATCAACCCCAAAACCAAAAGTAAACGTCTATTCGAAATATTTGAAAATAAAATGCACAGATAAATTGAAGTAATCCATCATTGAGATAATTGTATTTTACTAAATTTTCTAATAAACGAATCCGTCCAAAACGCTGCAATATTTTGATGGTATTGTGTAAGAAAAAAAAATTCGAATATTTATCTAAAATTATGACAATATTTATCTGTAAATAGCCTGATGCAATGAGATCTGAGGAAGCGTTAATATTACACAAGTTGTGAAACATTGAACAAACTTTCTCACACAACCTAATACCAATCGAGCTAAAAATATAGGACGCTGCCATAAAACAAAAACGCCTAGAACGATTTTTATCAAATTTTGTTAAAATATAATCTATGAACCCTAACAAGTTGTATTAGTTTTCCCCATAGAACCCCGTTAGGGAGTTATCCGCCAAATATTGGAATCGATCATATATACAAATTAAATCGAAACGCGTCGTATGATTATAAAGTAAGTAATTACTTTATTATTAAGAAAGTCACATAGACGGACATTATTCTTCTTTTATTATATAAAAAAGAGTGACTTGGATACAAACACAATGAGTTTTTTATATATACAAAAGTTAGAAAGCGAATATCTCAAAATCTAATGAAACGATTTTAATCAAATTCTGATGAAACATGGTTTACACCCCACTGTAAAATGAAAACATGCAGTTAATACTTTAAATGTATGGATACAAATTCCCTCCCCCTTTTTTAATACCAGATTGATTGGCGACTTTAACCTTCATATAATTATACAGACTGCCAAGCTACATACAATGAACTATTATAGACATATGCAGAACCTACTTAGTGAATACTTAGGTTAAAATCGGCGACCATTTTGTAATTTCTAGACCATTTATTTTGAATATCTTTCATATTTAACGAATAGTATTTGACTGAAATCCATTTAAAATTCTCGTTATTTCAGCTGATATTTTTAGGTTATGTGTATCAGTTTTGTGTTGTCATAATAATTCCTTTACGTTTTGTACTAGAATATTTCTTAGGAAAATATTTTCAAAAATATGTTATAATTTAAAAAATTCAAGTCTATACCGACCTATTAAGTTTTAAATTTGGTTTAAAATGTTTAGACACAATATTTAACATTGTTGTTATCTGCAAGAAGCATAAAGTTTCATTAATATCCATCGATAATTCTGATATTTATAGATAATTTCTAAAATTAGACAACTTTGAGGTTATGTAACATCTTACTGATAAAACCAATAAACTTCGAACTCATCTCATTTTATATTTATTTTAATAAAAGACTAATTTGTCGATAGCTAATTTATTGTAGCAGTTTTTTTTCCAATGGACTATTTTTTTTAAAAAAAAGTGCCATTTTCAAAATTAAATTGTTAATACCAAATTACGTTTACACCAACGAGGGGCAAATTTCTTTTGTAACATTTCTCTAAGGACTGAAATCCCCCCCACCTTCTAAACCAAAACTGTTTTGTATCTTATTTTACTTCTTTAGATGTAATCTTGTTGTGTTACAAACTCCCTTTTTAGAAAGATATTCTATTTGGAGAAGATCTATAACGCTGATGATGGCGACTTTGTCGTTGAAACGCATTTGATGAAATGAAAGTAATTTTTGTGAGATCTTGTATTCGAGGTTTTTTTCTATCTCATTTGAATTAGGTTCGTGTGCAGAAATATAATGTAAATAGGTGTTTCATACCAGGTACAAGTTTTAAATTATTTTAATGATAACATAGTAATAAAATTGATGATACCAATAAAATAGATTTTTTGTCATGAATTGATGAACAGCACATTTTCCTCTCTTTCATTATCAGGTCTCTCTCGACCAACTTTTGTTCATTCTGACGCTATTGGAAAATTCGAAGACTAGTCTTTAATTTATCTTCTTTTTCTTCTTTTTTTTTAATTGGCGATACTTATCCATCATTGAAATTTCCCTAAATTAAATTAGTTGGTATTAAAGAGGTGAACGATATTGTTACAGTTTTCTAATAGATTTCATATAAAAAGCTATGCAAGTATTTAATTACTCTGTAAATATAGTTAGAGGGGAGATGGAGAATGAATGCTTAGCACGCATTTTCGTACAGGTTGATTTACAATAAAACATTATTAATTGTAATACAATGTTTCAGGAATCTATATTTTGATTAATTTCTTTTAATGCAAACATAGGCCTAATTTTATAAAATACATTATCTAACACATCAAGTAATGTCAAAGGACTGTAATAAGATTATAATCACCAGCATGTACTACTATCTGTCGGCAGATTTTGTAACTAAACGGCGTCACTGTGTATCGTATTGTACAATAGATAAAGCTTCAGTTTGAGCAGTGCCAGTCTAGCATCAACATTGAAGAAGCATGTGAATAGTTTTCAGATTAAAAAATTATTTAAAAAATAGTTTTTAGTGATACCTCTAGATTTTTTTTTATTTGAATAAATATTTTCGTTAATATAATTTGAATATATTTATTTGAAATTATTTAATTGTTGACAAGATAAATTTTATTTTTTGTCTACAAAGTTTAAACAAAATTAAAAGTATATATAGGCTATTCATTTTAGTTAATACTATTCTTAACCTTATAAATTGAATTTAATTACAATGATTTTAAATGTAACTTATTTTTTAATTTCTATATGTATTTTTTAATTTGTTTTCTAACTCGTAACATATTTTACAGTTTAAAGAAAACTTAAAAAATCGTTAAAACTAGTTAACTTCACTTAAAATTTTCAATGGGCTATGTATAATGGCAATAAACAGCTGTATTCAAGTTCGAGCTTTATCCAGTCCCCACAGGGACGTCGCAACAGCGTTATAAGTCCTTCCATTGGTCGAGGGAGAGTAGAGGGGACCTCTTGTTGATGTTTAGGATATCCCTGCGTTTCCATGCTGCTGTTAGTCAGTCTTTGGGTGGCATTGGATTGAGTCTGGTCATCAAAATGTCAACTAAAAGAGGCAAGATTCAGCGTGTGTTGTAAAAAACAGAGTCCAAGTTTAGTCGTGATTGTTTTTTTAAAAAACTTTTTTTGTGTGAATTTTGTGATTGTGAGATATCTGTTCAGTGCTTGTGGGTAATGAGTATATCTTTTTGAAATAATATGGTGCCCCAGCAAGGCGATCTGAGATCAGAGAGCCCAACTCAGAGTGGGTTGCCTCTTTTTGGTTCTCAACTTGTGGATAAAAATTCATCGACGCCTTATTCAGATGCTACACAGGTGAGATTTTTTTTTTTAAAGTGTTTGAAGAATTTTATATTTTTAATAAATATTAAAAAAACTATAGTTATTTTAGCGTTTTAAATATATAAAAAAGGTTTTAGTAAATTGCACAATTTTTTCTTAACTTGATTACGAACGTTTATCAATGAATTTATGGTTTATCGTTATTACATATTTAAAAATATTAATTCAGATTATAAACAAATTAAATTTAATATAATTTTTTTGAGGAACGCATTAGTTGATATAAATCTAAAACTTTTGAAACTACTGTAGTCTGAAATCGAAAAATATGTACATAGTATATATTCAGAGGTTTGACTAAATAAATAATTGAGAGAGAAAAATATTTTAAATGTACAGTATATCAAATAAAATTTGGATTATTTCGTATCAAATATTAAGAATTAATACAATGATTACGATATTTTTTTCATTCTAAAGTTATTTTATTTTAATTTTGTTTTTTGTAAAACTGAGCTGCGAAGTGTTGGATAGTTAAAAAGTGACTGTATAAACATATGCGTATACTTTATTTTGAATAAATGGATGTCTAGCCAATTTTTAAGTTTAAGAAATAACAAAAAAAAGTTTGATCTTAAATCGGGTGTATATATTTCATTGTTCATATATTATAAATCAGAACATTAAAAGTACAAATAACTTAAATATTTATCAGTTAATATTATGTTCCAAATAATCCGATTAAAACGTCGTTTTGGGCAAAATAAAACTTTTATAATAATTTAAAAATTTAATTTCACACGAGAGAAAATATTGTAAAATACATTTTAATTTTAAATAATAACACGAAAATTTTAATACACGATTTATTACAAAATAATGAAGTTACAACGGAACAAAAAGTACTCTTTAAAAATGGATAGACTACTTGCGTAGTGCGACGAGTACAGCATTGCTAGTCGCCTCTCGGTATATCTCCTTTAAAAGTTTTCAGTGCAGAGTTTAGAACGGTTCTCGCATTATCTTCTGCGTTTACTTCCAACATATACTGTAATATTTATCCATATTCTTGCACTCTTCTGACCATTTTATTTTTTATGGGTTTTGTAAGTTTTATTAAATTCATAAGTTTAGTTTAATTTAATTTTACATTAATTGTAAAATTAAATATTTATTAGAATAAAAAATTATAAGACAAACAATTTAAACATAAAGAACGATAATTTAATATAGCTAGGAATCCATCTACTTTAATTTAATTTTACATTAATTGTAAAGTAATTAAATATTTATTGCAATATATTATTAGAATAAAAAATTTATAAGGCAAACAATTTAAACATGAATAACGATAATTTTAATATAGCTAGGAATCCATCTACTTTAATTTAATTTTACACTAATTGTAAAGTAATTAAATATTTATTGGAATATATTATTAAAATTAAAAAATTTTAAGACAAACAATTTAATTAAACATAAAGAACGATAATTTTAATATAGCTAGGAATCCATCTACTTAAATTTAATTTTACATTAATTAATTGTAAAGTAATTAAATATTTATTGCAATATACTACTAGAATAAAAAAATTATAAGACAAACAATTTAAACATAAAGAACGATAATTTAATATAGCTAGGAATTCACATACTTTAATTAGTTCATTTAACATTCGGTATGCAGTTCCGTATAAGATACCAATATGCATGTGGAGATATCAATTATTTAACTGGTTAATTATAGTCGTAAATACAGTGATTGTAAATTTATTAACTACATAAATAAGATATGGTCTAATAATTATAAAAAATACAACAGATAAGATGAAAGATATAAATTATTTTATTTTTACGCGATTATAAATTAATTTCTTTCAGGCATGTTAAGATTGAAAAGTTTTAAAATCTAGGTAACATATATTAAAACATGTAGACAGACTTTGCAAGCAATTTTAAGTTTTGTCGTTCTAATACAACATACATAGTAGCCTATAACTTTTGCAAAAAATTGATTACGGATAAAATGTATCAATTTTATGATTTATTATAAGTATTTGTTCTAATTGATATTTTTTCTACGAAAAGCGTCGATTGTAGATTTCTACGCATTTCAGAAAAAGTTTTAAAAGTATACCACGTTTAATTTTTAACTTGAATGTTTTTGAAATTACTCGAAAATATACTATAGGCCTACATTATTTCTACGGTGAACAGCTTTATAATTATATTCCAATACAAATTTAATAATTATTTTTTGTTAACGCGCTCACACTTCTCAAAAAGTGTATAATTTATGTGAATCTACTGCTTAAGTACCAAATGAGGGGAACAAATTGAAGTATACTTTTTACATTTGTATATTTTTTATATTGTAATTTTCTAATTACCGCTAACTAATGTGAAAATTGAAGAGTTCACGTTACAATATAATATATAATATAAAATATTTGCGTTATTTTTAATAGCCTATTCATTTGTAATTAAATGGAAAGAGAGAGAAAGAGTCTTTCGTAAGAATAAATGTATAAAATTTCGATTCCCCCCCCCCCCCATAATTTATCTTCTAGACCAGATATTATTAAATAATTTCCAAGATACTTTTTTTGGAATTATGGATGGCGTATTAAACCCGAACTGTTAATGACGTAAAATACATTTTAGTGCCTTTAAAACTGTTATATATATATATATATATATATATATATATATATATATATATAGTGTTGTATATGCTATAAGTAACAATTTTTGCCCAATATTCCTCAAATTTGGCAACGCAATTCTACTATAGTTACTATAGGCCTATAGAAACTTACAAATTTACGTTTGTTGATTTCCTTTTAATTCCTTGTTGATTTAATCACTTATTCCACGTGTCTACCTGTTTATAATTTTTTTAGACTCTTTAATCTAGATTGATTTGGAAGCGGCATGGCTCATTCGGTAAAGGGTCGCTGCATTTCGGAGTTTTGAACCGTCAAAAGTGTACACAGGTTGAAACTCAATTGGTGGATAATTCAGTCATATCACAGCATGAAGTTAAAGATATTATTTTAAAGGCTACAAAATTGTGAGGATGAATAATATATTTTTTTAAAATTTAGTTATCCCATAAATTTCATTGCTATAGCCTATATTATTATAACTACATTTTCATTCTAGAGGAAACATTATTTATTTTGAAACGTCTCAATTTTAACAAATAATTCGCAAATTTGGTTATAACTGCAAACGTTATCTATAAAATTATTATAACACGTTCACAAAATTAAAAAAAAAAAAAATGTGTATCAAACTTTTCAGAAAATTCCGGAATAAATATACTTGTAAATGAAAATTCAACTCTAATCTGAGAAAACCAATTTTCTTCATCATAGTGTTTATTTTTATAACTAGCTTAAACTGATATGTGCAAATCAAGGTTGTAAAAATTTATATACATTATATTTACTTATTTCGAAACATAAAAATGAAACAATCTACGACGCGATTTCATCAACATGTATGCTATAATGTTTGTGATGTAATCAGAAAATTGAAAAACAAAAGTAACAACATATACATGAACTGAGATATCCAATGTGTTAAATCACAAACATATTAGATAGAAATTCAAGTAATAGATGCGTCACGTAGCGTTTTGAAGACGCAATAAATCCACAATTTGGTGGAGTTTATTTTGTACGAAATTCTTTAAAATAAATGGTTTCCAAAATTTAATTCGATTACTAGGCATAGACGATGTAATATAACATTTGCAGTTAAAGTGAATATGTTGTAGACTATCTCAAGTAGCATAGATAACATTGCTAGACCGCTTGGCAACAGCTGATGGTAACAGCTGCTCTCTGCGTGTACAGTATGAACGTCTTTAGTTTGTTTATCCGTATCTTTAAATAAACTACTTGTAAAGATATGGATAGGAATTATGAATTTGCGTAATAAAGTGCAATGTTCGAATTTATACGTAGTATGACATGTTTTTAGGATTAGGAAATAAATGGTGTAAAAAACAACGCATTAACTTTCTTTGAAACGAAACATCGGAACGTTACAGTGTTCCTAAATTGGATTTGAACGTGGGGATTGGTTTTTAACTGAATCAAGGTTCATTTTGTTTTTAGCGAACATTCCCGGACCGTAATTTGCAATATGGTACAAGTTTTGAGTTATTAAATTTCTAGTAAAATTGGTAATCTTTAGCAGTTTCTAAAGACGATTTTTTGTTTTCCCCCGTCAGGGATTTGAGAAACTACAGTGTTCTTTTTGTATGTAGCAAATGCTGGGTTACGGTACGTGCAAAATTAGGATTTTTTTATAACCACTACACGCTCGTTTTTAAAGAAACGAAGCTTCAGAAATATGTATTTATTTTGGCTCAGTTTATATTGGAATATGTATATTATATTGTTATTTATATTACGAAGAAATGGTTTGAAAACGGAATAATTAATAGTAAAAAAATACCCTTTTTTAAACTAGAAATTTTCCTAATAAATTTATATATCAATTGGAAGCCTTAAATTTCCTGCGACTTGGTATGTTATGTGTTCAAACTACATTATCTATATATTTTAATTTAAAGGCGATATTGACTGCAATGGTTTTTCGTCTTAAATCGCCAATAAATATATATATTCATAAACTTTAACGTCCGATTTCATTTTAATATTAATTTTCTTAAAAATTACATTTAATGTTTATTTTTGAATATTTATACAACTTATTGTTGTATATGGGAAAAAATTCCACACATATGTTCTAAAAAACTTTCTTTCAATGTATTTGGAAATGTATTTAAAATATCATTGGTAACGTTTTCCATAAGTTAGGAGATAAAATATGATTTCAACCCATGCATTATATATATATAGTTTTATCAAACTTTAAGACGTTTAAATTGACCATAAGTACACGAATTCTTGTGATTCGCAAAAAGTTAATTGGGCGAAGTCAAATTAGAAATACAGGCTGAAAAAATTTGATAGCAAAGTAATTTAATTTGCGCTACCATTTATCAGCTGTTCGTTACGAAAAAATAAAAGTTGGAAAAGTAACTAAATGGCGGTAGTTAAAACGAGTTTCCTAGTTTTCCTAATTTTCTTCATTCTTGTACGACCTACATTCATTGATACCAACACTGATGTCGCCACACATGTATGTGATCCACAAGTGAAATTTACAGAGATTTACAATTTTTGCTTTCGCTTTTGTATCAAGTTTTTTTTTAAACAATAAGTACAGTATATTCAATAATGTATTTATATTATCCTATATCATTATTATGTTTTTAGTATTATTTCTAGGTTAGATATTTTATTAATTTCATTTGTGCTTAATTAAAAAGTTGGGTTCTCTCAGTTTGACAATAAAATCGTCCAGTAACTGGACCCGAGGTGGAAGTAGTCGAGCTTCCCCCTCTATTAGATCACGTGCGCCTTACCCTCTTGCCTCAAGAAATTTCCTGGACGTGACGTTTTACACCACGTACCAAACATAAATTTCCTTTGCGAGCATTTTGGCCAATTTCCCTCTTTTCCTATCTTGTCGTTTTTGAAAATGTTCTTCGCTCCGTGTTTCTCTTTTCTCGTCTCAGTAAAAGGTAGTTTAACTCGTATCTCACTGAAACCTATCTCCTTTCTAAATTTATATCCAGTAATAAGTGGGGAGCAATAAATAAAGTAGAAATGATAAAGTGTTTTGTGTATGACGTGAGCGGAATTATTTTAAGGTTATGTTCTGACAAAGTTTTGAGTTATTTGTACAATTCGTGTGGATATTCTGAAAGGGTTGTTTGAAATCGTACAATCGGTTTTTAACAAAGTAGAGGGTAACGTGGCTCAGTTGGTTAAGGCGCTTATCTAGCTTCCTTCAATTTATCCTTGTGGACCATCACATTTTGGAGGCGGTTATATTATGCAATACCGGAATGAGCCTGTCCTATTCAGCTCTCTACACTATTGCATCTAAATGTTTAAATATAAGGGGAAATATCGTTATCATCGTGATCGTTTTTAATTAAAATGGAAAAGAGAAAATATATATTCCTAGCTCTCTTGTCAACTACGGGAGAAACCTGATCAAAGAGAGGGATCTAACCCAATACTACATAAAAAAGTGTAAATCCAGGGTCCCTCGGTATATTCTGGTGTAATAGGCTTGAATTTGTAGAAGATAAATTGTTAACTGTCAATATTGAACAGGAGCGAATACATTATTTAAAACTAGGTTTATTTGCAGATGCATCGACATGATGATTTTCATTTCTACGAATTGTAATTAGTTCTTTCATATTTGTCCATACACACTTGTCTAAAATTGAAAGTATGATTTTTAAAACTTCTGAGTTTTTTAAGTTTGAACAAACGGCCTGTGAAGTAAAACCAGAACTTCTTCGTTGGAAGGACAGTTTCGTTTACGAAATTTGTTAATTTCTTAAATAGATTTTACATAATTTAAAATCTAAATTCGTTATTTTTTAATTCGTCCAATGGGATTGTTCGATATAACTAGGTCTTTGGATAAGTAAATCACTGTAATTTTTATTGATTTTTAAAACAATAACTTAATTTTTTAACAATTAAATAAGTGTTTAAATAAAACTGATTTATATTTAGGTCGGACTAGGATAGCTCAGTTGGTAGAGCATTGGCGCGTAAAGCCAAAGGTCCTGGGTTCGATTCCCAGTCTAGGTCGTATGTTTTTCACTTGAAATATTGTTGTGTAATTTTTAGTTTAGTGAACGATTTTGTACAGGAAAAGTATTGAAATTTGGATTTAAAATAATTGTTCAAAACTTTAGAAAATGATTGCTATATTTTTATTCCATTTTGGTTCTCTATCTGAAAAAAAGTTTGCCCAATTTTTATTGAATACTTTTCAAAAGGAAGCGTCACATGATATGTTGTAATATTTTCGTGAGAACCTTTCGAGTAGTGAAACACCAGCTTCCGGTTTTTTAACTTCCTGTGTTTTTAGTCACAGAAATATGATGCATACACTTTTCAAAGCATGAGCATGGGAATGCCAGTGCGGTACTTTTCCAAGAAATGGAGACGGAATATTCTTTTATAAGGGAAAACATTACATGTAGCTTTGCAATTCCAGGATGTCACTATTTGGACGAACTTTAATTTCACCGAACCAATTATTTTAGAGGAAATTTATATTTGTGTTGCGAGTACGCCGGGATTTCTAAGCAATGTTAGTTTCATTTATGTTTCGGTAAAACGTATAAATTATTTTTTATGTACCACTGTTTATCAAATTTCGAATAGTCCAAACAAAACAACCTCCCAAAACCACAGGGTGTCCACCAATCTAGATGTCGAAATTTGTGTCCGATTTATCTAATTTGGTATATAAACTCGCCTGAATTTTGTTAAAATTTATCATCTACGATGGGTTGTTCTTGGAACTTAAATTAGATTTGAAAAATTTCAAAATGGCGGCCGTTTAAACGATTTTTCAGTATTTCTTCTATTAATATTATTGTCTGTTCTGACATTTGCCATCATTTATGTATAAGGAACAATACACGACGTTTCGATCGGGACAAACCCTGAGCGGTCAAACTTGATAACGGGAGTTGATTTATACTCTCGAAACGTCGTGTTTTGTTTCTTATACACAAATGATGGCAAATATCCGAACAAACAATAATATTAATACAAATATTCCAGCATTAAGTAATAATTTTAAAAATAGAATTTCTTCTATTGTCGAAATTTCATCTTATTTTATGTAATTTAAATAACTTTCTAAAAATTCGCATGGCATGTCAGTTAAACTGCAGCATTTATAATTTGCTAACGATTCCAAACTATTATAGTTGTCTCTTATTTCTACTACTTTTGATTTCAATTTCTTGTAATTGCAGTGCGCCATTACTATAAAACAATTACATTGTTAGAAGGTGATAATTTTCCACTTGTAGTCTTCACCAATCTTGACGCCAATTAAATTACAGCCTAAATTTTGTTGTACGGTCGGACGGACAGGACTTGGCGGTGGTATTTATTATCTTTAATGATCCAACTGTTAAGATCTAGAGGAAAGAAGAAGAATTTTTGAGAGAAAATAACAAGGAATGACTTGGGCTGAGGCGAAGAGGATTGGTAGAGAAGAGTCGATGGCCAAATGGCAAGATAGGTGGGGCCGAAGTGATAAGGGGTTAGAGACCAAGAAATATTGGCCGGAGGTAAATTTATAGACATGGAGTACTATGTTACACAAGTTATAAGTGGACATGATAACTTCAGGGACAAACTATGTGGTTTTAAGTTGGTAGACAGAAGAATGTTGTAGAAGCTGTGGAGAAAGTGATAGTGCAGGACATGCAATTTTTGAATGTAGAGATGGCGAGGAGGGATATGGTAGAGATGTGTAAAAAACTGAATGTGACACTGGAAAGAAGGGTATGCATAAGCAATGCTGATCTATTTAGAGAATTTAAAAGGATGTGTAAGAAGATCGGAAAGAAGAGAGAAGAGATAGAGAGAGTGGTAAGGAGAAACTGAACAAGACAAGGTAGGGAGGCCGATGATTCCCAAAATGAAAAATGGGATGAGGGGACACTTGTTTTGGGGATATTCCAAGAAACAGGACATAATATTAGGTCCAGGAAGAAAGTTGGATAGGAAGAACATCTAGAAGGAACGTTGGGAAACACAGAGGCCTGATGAAATAAGTCTAGGACTTGCTCATCAGGGGTAGAGGAGGGCTCTGGGGGGCTATGCCCCCAAACAAGTGTTAGATATCGTCAGGACTTTACAAAATATGAGTCAAGTGCAAGCCAGAAGCTGAAAAGCAAGGATTCGTTAAATCATTTATTTAATTTTGACAATTACAATTTACAATAGAACGTAAGAATCTAAGAATAGACCCATAAAGATTAGTTTATCTTAAGTTTCTGTATAATTTTATTTATAGGATTTTTTTAGACAAATTATTTAATTTAATTTGTCTTATTTTCGTTACAACCTGTTTCAATCAAAATAACATTTATTGTTTATAATTTCTGTCTCTATTTACATTGAAGAAAAGCTTGTCTGTTTGAGTAGATTCAAAATTATAAATGTCTATATGATCAGTTGCAGAGATAGAGCGCACCCAATTAAATTAATTTTTGTATTTTTCACATGTAGGCTACAAGTGTAACTTACGTAAACGGTATAAATTTGGGGTTTCTCCTGAGCCTAAACGTGCTTTAGTCTGTGAAGTGTTACAGCTCGAATGATAACAACATTTGATATGTACTGACCCTCCCCCCCCCCCATTTTTGATAAGTAAAGTTACTGGCATGAGACAAATGCAACGTTTCGCTTTTCTCAAAATCAGTTATAACAATCTTGGTAAAATTTTGCCGTAACTTAGCTTCTAAAAACAATACGGAGTTGATATAAAAAATGTAATTTTTGAAAACGAGCACTACCGATTTTGTTCAAATGTTCGTGAAATTTAAAAACCCAACCCAGTGTCCAAATAGGCTAAATAAATAAATTTAAAAATTGTTTGTTAACAATTAGCAACTTCCTTGATTAAAAATTGTATTTCAGTAAAGTATGATTTACGCCCTGAACGAGTTTATGACACGAGTTTTGTGTTTTAAATGTATAAATATCTTCCAAAATACAGTATTTAACGTTTCAACGAATGAATTCATCAAGGAAAAACGCAATCATAAACGTATATTCTTCCAACATTTGAAAGACGTTATGAACTTTTTTTTTCATAGCCATCAATATTATTTTTGGGAGAAAGTTCATGCAATATTTGTACACCGTGTGTTTTACAGTATAAAAAAACATAAAGAACACAATTCTCACAAATAAATACACAAAAAATAGTTATACAGTAGTTTGATTGGTGTAGCTCGTGTATCACTGAAGAGGACGACCTTGTCGTTGAAACTCGTCTGATACTTAGGCGTATTTTTTGTGAGAATTGTGTTTTTTGTGTTTGTTATACTGTATAATGTTTCTCATAAGTCAAGCTCAACATTTAATATACCGTGCGTTTTGAAAAGAAAAGAGAGTAAAAAAAAATAATAAAATTTTTTTAAATTCACACAAAACCAACTTCTTTGTAACAGCTGTTCCGACTAGGCCCAAGATGAAGATGCCTAACGACGAAACAGCTGTCACAAATAAAGTTGGTTTTATGTGAAATTTGGTTTTAAGTTATTTTTGCCTTAGTATGTAATTTTACCAAGTACCAACTGCGTTTACATTTATAAAGTTATAATAAAAATATTAATTCCTACAAATTTACCGTAACGTAAAACATTGTAAACTTCTACGCACTTCATCACAAGTACTTATTTTACATATTGTGCAATATGATGCAATTTTTGTTTGCTGAGAGGTAAAAATGCCACGTTTGTGTAGTCCTGACTCGGATTTCTGCTTAGTCGATATGAAATAATATTAACATCATGTTGACAACTTGATATCGTGACCATTACGTTAGTTTGGAGTTTGAGACTTTAGCGGATACATTCCACTGAATTTGGACCAAAATCATTATATAGCCTAGGTCAAAATTTTGAACAAAATTGGTCGAACGGTTTCTGAATAATCACTCCTGATAGACCGGCAAATATTTTTGTTAAATACTCTTATTCCCTCATTAAAACTCAAACTGATAAACAAAAAAAATCTCAAAACCGATGTCTTCCAGTTACATAACTTTATTGATCTAAAACAAGAAAACGAAATAAACCTAACCTCACATTTAATTGACTTTGACATTTGAGATCGTAGGCACTTTTCTTATCAGCAATTAATTTTAAAAATATAAAACGTGTCGATGGTTATTATCAAACAGTTAACCTCTATTAGTTAATCGCCTAAATAAAGCCTTACTGACAAATATGGTTGTTCTAATGAGGGGCCTGTTCTTTCTCTTCTGTCATTTGTATTCGTGTTTAATCGGACATCATCGTTGTATTCCGGTAGAAATAACCTTTGGCGGATGGCGTGGTGATAATACCCCTTAATCATGGCATTTCTTTGAATTCATGGGTCATTCATCCGAATTGGAATTAGATGAATAATTCCCGACAAACTAATTCCAACAGGATTTCCTGGGAAATTGAACCACGCAAGCGCGACTTCTGGGTTTTGTTTTAGTTCGTAATCTGTTCCCTAGGTGCGCTGTGATATTTTATTTAAGCTGGTTGCTGATGACTAACTTTTTATTATTTTGAACGAGTTGGTAAACTACTAGGATTAGTTTCAAAGAGGTGATTGTTTTTATCGGATTCTCATCTGATTTATATTTTGTCCAATTTTCGACGAATGTGTTACAAACATTTGGTTGTAGCCTACCATCTTGGGTTGCGTTTGCAAATTTTGCTAGTAGGCTACAATTTGTGATTACCGACTGTCCGTCTGCAAGATCTGAAAATTGTTAAGGAGAGCTCTACTGTGGCCTTATTGAAATTCAGAAAAACCTGGACAACGAACTAGTTGTATTCAATTACGAGAGTATTAGTTTTGACCTTGGTTGTACGGTTTGACCTTGTAAGTGCTATCGTATTCCAGTTTGAGATTTGTTATCAAGCTATATGTTAATCAACTGTGTGGGCAAACTTTAATTACAGTTCGTTTTAAGAGAACATTTTAAATCTAATTTAAGCGACGGATTAAAATATAAATATACAAGTATTATAGGCCTAGTAGCATTGTAGAATCTCGCCATCAGGTGTAGCCATTTGATATTACGTAGTTACTTTGCTATAAAAAACATTTATGTGAAATGTGTATTTTACTTTTGTAAAACGCCAGGACATCATGGTTAGACACCCCCTCGAATCTAATGTTCTTACGAAAGGATCTCAATCACTTTTATCAAAATTTGATTGTATTTATTGTGTTTTAAATGTTTCCTTGGGCTTGGACTGTACATTGACATCGCGCACCCCCCCCCCCCTTAAATTAGTCTTCCTTCGTTGGGACGTAAATTTCTTTTGATGTTTTTTTGTCTGGTCTGCCGGTCCTCTTGTATACATATACATGCATAATACTCGATGAACCGAGGATCTTTGTAATGGCCGCCATTTTGAAACTTTCGATTTTATAAAAATCGTCAAATTGTATTATATCTCATTGAAAGTAATGTTTGTGTTGGTTTCGGACAAACACGTCTACCATTCGTTATATGCATTAAAAAAAATCTTCTTTGCGGTAGACATCAATGGCGGCAACTCAAAACCATAGTGAACGAGTATTCAAAGGAGACAATTGAATGTTATAGCGTTGTTTTTAACTTTCAAAATTTCCAGCTAAGAAATCTCATAACCTATAAGTACGTAAGTCTAGAAATAACTGCCGAAATATAATAAAAGAACCATTTTATAAAATTTAACAGAGTTGTAAATAAATTATTCTTTTTTTTAATTAAACGTTCAATTTATAACTAAGATCAATCAAATCCTACAAATTTACATGTCAAAACACCCCAACATCTGTCGGAAATAACCTATAAAAAAATTTTTAAGTTGTGAATATAATCTGCTGGCAAGACAAGAATAAATATTTGGACTGTAATGTTGGCAAGATTGATAACTCGAACAGCTGTTGCTCGCGTAACCGGTGACCTTGGACGGGCCGATTACCTGCTCCACGTGCAGAGGCTAGAAATTGTCAAATATTAATTGCGTATATTAATATCTGAGTTTTATCATGTGTAAAAACTTAGACGTAATGAAGTGTATTTGCAAAACAACTTGTTTTCTACATTTGATGTGTCACAACACTTGTACATTCAACAATCTGCGTCTTATTTGTATTACCAGCTATTGTTTCCTATATTGTGTAAATAATAACAATGTTCTAATTTCAAAAACATTTTGAGTATTTGATAAATACATTTTGTAAAGCAAAAATTTATCGTAAGCTAAGAATGAATTTGTTATGTGGAAATTTTAGATGTTGTTATCTCCCCTAAAGACTATGACATGTCCACTGACCCAACCCATTAGACTAATTTCACACCGTTTTTGGTTTACTATATATATTAAACATCTATATACAGGATGTTTCAATATTACTGTGCTATATTTTGGAGGTTATTCTAGACGTGAATTTTTTTTTAATATTTCCAAAGAACATGCCTTGTTTTCCGTCTGTCTCAACCAAGTACTGGATTTACACCTTTTTTCAAGCAGTCTTGGGTTAGATCCCCACCACTTGCCTCTTATCCGTCATAACACGTCTAACATGACTCTTTTGATCCTGACGCTATTGAGAGTATTCAAAAGCGGGTTTTTCTTTTTTTCTCCTTCCGCCATTGGTATCACTGCTTCCATTTTGATATTTACCTACTGATTTTGTTGATTACCGCATTTCCACCGACCTGTTCGTTGACGGGATTTCTTACTCAGTGAACAAGAATTAAGGCTAAATTAATCCAATGGATCTGTGAAAGTTTCATGGATTTAGGTATGCATTTCTATGAATGTTTGCTTGACGTTTTATATTAAAATTTGCTCAATTATATTTTCAGGATTATCACTTGAATTTATTATTTTTTAAAGACCTTCACCGTTTTTCTCTCTATGATTGAGTAATTTGATTGTGAAGTATGAAACGTCATTCAGTCTGTAAATGCGAAATTATAAAGTATCTACTATCTTTGATAAGAGGCGTGGTGTAATTGATAGTCGTGCTTTACTTTTATGAAAATATTATGAATATTCCCTATTTACGGAAAGCACATTTCTATTTTCTGTTATCGTATTTCTAATAGAAATTCTAATTGCGGTATCGCTCATAGAAACGCAGAGACCTGAGATCATGAAATGCTCACCGATCCAACTTTAGGAGTTATTTAACATCAATTTCTCTCAAACTTACGTAAAAATCGATCCATTTCAAAATGGCGACTGATAAAAGAATATCAACTATTTTTAAAGGTACTTTTCACTAGCACGATGTATAACGTTTCACGTTTGTAGCTGTATTTGGGCAGCTCAAAGTTTTGCATTCATTGAAGGTTAAACTCCGCGATTCACACTTCACAGATCATGAAAGAAAATGGGGTGCTACGATAAGAAGGGAATCCTGACAATGATAGAATTAAGGCGACGGGAGCTCGATGTGCTGACCACGGTTGATCTGATTACAGTCACAAGCTGTTGAGGATTTATTTTTAATTTTACCTGTAACTCTAAATTCTATGTGTGGACGGTAGAGTATCTATTCATTATTACGAAGGGAATGGATGTTCGGTTTATCCGGATCCGGTTTATCCGGACCCTTACATTCTATAAGTGCTTTATGTATTTAACCATTAAGGACAGTTTGAATGAAGGATGAGATCTCGAAAAGAGTTATGTTGACACAGAGCAGAACCAGATAATTATTTTTTCTGTTCGGTTAAATTGGACTTCTTGAATCTGGCTCCAGACTGCGTGTTATGGTCCTCTGTACGTACGGGGGTATCGTACTCCAAGACCATCTGTCGAAGATATTGCGTTCTGAGAGGAATTTGTAAAAGTCGACGTAATATTTTCTTAATCTATACACCTGAATAAAATAGTAAATTTAAATTACTAGAAAAATTAAATTGTATACTGTACTCCATAAATCATCTCTTTAATGGTGATAAAAATGACGTCAGAATTGTTAGAACGTTATTCTACTGTTTGCGGGGGGGGAATCATTGCAGATTAATAAAGCCACTACCTAAATCACTGTGGCTGGCATTTGCGTGATGGAATGAATGTGACGCTTTTACAACATTTACTCTTGACATTTCAGCATTTAACAAATGATAGGTGAAATTTAATTTAGATGTTGAGCAATTTGGTTTGTCTAAGGACGCAATTTCACAGGTCTTTGTAAAGGTATTATGTTGTTTGAGTTGTAATTCCTTCAGGCGACACCAGAGCTAGGACTATAAAATGTCTTTTTAGCGTTAACAAGGCAAGGACAATTTGCACAATCGTGTTTCGTTGTATTCTGGTTTTGTAAGTTTCTCAGATTTTAAGTTTTCTGCGCTAATCGTTTTTTTGAAACGCTATTTTCTTCATTTATATATTTCGTTTGGGTTTTTCCGACCTTATCTTGTTTCAATTTTGTTTTTTACATATGTATGGAGATTCATTTTTCTCTTATTTTTCAATTTCTTCTATCTTTTGTGAAGTTTTAATTTTTTTACCCGGTATTACTTTATTATATTTTTTTAATTTTGATTTAATATATATTTTATTCTTTTGTGTTTTTGAATATTTTTCTTCCTGGTGTGTTCTTTGACCTATATTATCTCTCATCAGCTCTTTCTTGATTTTCTACTTGTTAGTATTTTTTCTATTACCATTTTTCTTGTGCTCGGTTCTCATTATTTTTTTACATTTTATTGTAGAATACTTTCTTCGCGTTAAATTAATTCTTTTTTGTTATAGCTCATTTCACATTTTTTTGTCTATTTCATTTTACTTTTTTTTACTCTTTTTGTCTCGTGCTCTTTTTATAATTTATTGCCAATGGATTTTTTTTATTCCATTTTTGAATTTTTTGACGAAGCTCAGATATCTTATTATTATTTTTTAATTTACTGTAGTAATTGGTGTTTGTGAGATTCCAATTTTATCAAAGTGTTAGTAAAATCATTAGGGACGATTTAGAGAAAATTTTACCTGTAATGAAAAGTCTCTTTTCAGGGTTAAGTTTAAGTTTACCAATAATTAACATTTTTGTGGAGATTCTAACATGGAGTTACATTTTGCTTGGGGGTCGAAAATAATTTTCAACTTTTTTCCCTCTTATTCAGTAATATGTTGCAGTATTTCTCTGTGTCGAAAACATAAAACATTCCGTAGTACAAAATAATATAACTGCCATCTTTAATTTATTTCTGAACGCAGGCCGACAATCTAGAAAGGGTTTCTTAAAAACCTTAACTGACATTTTAATAGTTCACAAGTAAAGATAAAAATGTACATCACTTGCAATACATCTGTCTGAACATTAACATTTAAAAATATAACAAAACGGTTATGTCTGGTTTGAAACGGAAGCAGTTGGGGCCATAACGGGCAACTGCCTGCGTACATTGAAACGGTCGTTACGGCCATATGGTTCAGCCGTTACATGAATCAACTAACAAAATAATATAGTAATAATGGCTGTGTCGTGAGGAGGGAGTGGGATACAAGCTGTTACTTTATTTTAATACGAACAATGTCTATTATGAATATTCCAAAATTAATTTTCAGGATTACATGGCTATGAAAGATAACCTTTTTTTATCCATGAAAAAATCAAAGGGGGGGTGGAGAACATCTAACGCGTTAATAAAGTTATTATAGTACGAACCCAGGCCTGTAATGGTGTGTGACAAATTGTTGGTTTCTTTTAATATTCAAAATTTAATTTTTAAGGTTAATCTTGAGAAACTTTCGATTTTAACGTTCTTATTACGTGACGAAATTAAACATCGCAGAATATCCTTAACACATTTTAAAACTCCACAGACCTGTAATAGAGGGGAGGGAGGGGTTGCTAGCTTTTTGTTGTAATATTCAAAACATTACATCTTTCCTCCACAACCTTACACAATTTTTGTTGAATTAAACAGATCATAACTGTTTTCTTCTTTTTTTAATTTCAACTTATTTTCTATGTATCAATTCGATTAATGTTTTATTATTATTTATTATTCGTTATAGTTAGGTTACAACTAACACAAACTAAACAGCTGTAATAGCTGCAGACTTATGCAACTTATGCAAACTTTTGAAGGCAAATAGATTGTAACATTTTAGTTTTTTGTGAAATTGTTTGCAGTATAACGAAAAATATAGTTCATCACTAGGACCAAAAGAAGCTTTTCGATCTTCGCTCATTTTACTTGAGCTTGTATCGAAAAGCTTCACTTTTGGTCCTTGTAATGAAATATACTATTTTAATTTTTCTCCCATTTGAAAGTTTTTCATTATAGTTTGGTTTTGTTTTATTTTCGCTTTTCAACAATAGTTTGATTTCTTCTTTTCCCCCAGCGAGACTGTTATGTTTTGAGTTTATCATACCAACGCGGATCGCGTGATTATACCAATTGCGGAACACTAAACACTGGGCAATGTTCAGTGGTCAATCTTTGGTGCTGTTTTCAGATAAAGAACACGATACGTTTAGCGACGATATCTGATGGAAAGGACAATTTACAGCTTTTTATACTGTACGAGCAAATGACATTAAGTTCGTTATCAGATCCCCTACCACCGTCCACCCGATTAATTATTGTAAGTGTACGAGGTGATTGTGTGGCAAATAAATATATGCACGTTTTACTGCTCCATGGGATTGGCGATGGAATAAGATACTACGAGAATATCAATTTTTGTTACACGGTGGATCCTGCCATGGTTCCGGAGAGAACATTCTAAGTTTGCAGTTGAGAGCGGTCATAAGGTCGGTTACTGTAGCAGACAGGGAATAAAAGTTTAGAGCGAGGTTTCAAATCAAATTGTTCGTAGAGTACTTCTAAGCCCGATGCTGGTACCGTGGTATTTAACGGCTGCAAGAGATGGAAGAATGTTATCAGAAGAGTGACATGCTGAGATCCACAAGGTCGCCACGATCCTGTTCTGAACCGTTTTTCATAGATAATGTCTTGGAATGGGGTGCGTAGATATTATTCTCCAGTTATGAATACCTTGTTGAGACCCGACCTGATAGAGGTCAGGGAGGAAGGGCGGTAATTCTAATTTTGTAGAAGCGCAAGGTGGGAAATGTACCAAGGTATGGTACATTTGACCAAGGAGCTGCGTGAACAAGGTCAGGTTATGTGACCTTGGACGGCTTTGTCGTGAAGCTCTAGGCGCCTAGGGCAGGAAAAACTATAGGGTGATCAGTAAACTAAGAATTTCAGCCCGTTGTGCGCATGTCATGCGACGGTGTACGGTGTTCAGACATCCGACGTTACTTGGCTATCAACAGTGGTGAACATGCAACCGCATCATTGTGTAGTATTTTGATTTTTGTATACATATATATTTTTCCTCCATGGGCAAGTCCCGTAAGTTGTTTTTGTAGTACTGTGTATTATAAGCTTTTTATCACTCTTTTTATTTAATTACGCTATGACTGGAGATTGTTTTGTATTTATTTGAGACGTGAAATGCTCCAATCTGTATTTAATTGTAACCATTATTTCATAAATACGAACAATAAATTATTCAATACCTTCAAACCCAGAATACTGATAATCTCCGTGCCGCGTTCTACGATCAGAATATTTCAAAACTATTTTAACGAATCCACAATTCTTGAAGACATAAAACATCGTCTTTACGACGATTTATCTTCGCACTAAAAACAAAACTATGCGTAATCTAAAATTTCAAAGATTCTTGTCTTATTAGTGACCTCGAAATTGAGTTATTTATACTAGTTTGTAGTTGCCGATGGAAGTGTTGGGATTCCCGAACGATCATCAAACTCCAAACTACGGGCCAACTTCTCTCTCTTGTTTTTAACCACCGTCGTATTTCAAACTCCCGACATCGCCATTCGCAACCTTAGAAACATTTACTCAAACGGAGCGTTTTTACGTTTCCGACAGAAAAATAAAAAAAACAGTGTTATGGAATTTTCTTAAGTGTTTTCACAGCTAATTCTGTTGGGCGCTTGTTCCATAAATCAGCTGTAAGAGAGAGAGAGAGAGCCTTGCCCGTTTCTACGAGGTTAATATATTTCGCAGTCACATTTACCATATGTTATATCTTCGTTGCCAAAATATAATTTCGCACGCGTCACCTTGTTCTATTTCAAATTAGGTTAATAACACGTTGGGTTTTGTAAACAGAAATATTTCTGTAATATTATGTTGGTACCGGGAGTTTAGCAAGTTTCCGTTTTGTAATAATTTAAAGTAAATAGGGTTAATTAATTATAAATTGAATAATAGGGTTATAAAATCGAATTATTATTACTCCTTTTGTCCCTCCATGACGAAAAATAGACATATTTCGAGAACATGTCTCCTATAGTAAATTATTATATAATCGAAATATTATATTTCTCCTTTTTTCCCCTCCATAACGAAAAATAGACATTTCGAGAACATTTCCCCCCTTTTATATTTTCCTCAGGTAACTCAAATTTAGGAAGTAGCTGCTATAGAACAAACTACCGATCATTTTGGCTTATGCCAAATAGTCCACACAATTTTTTTTTTTTTTTTTTTTTTTTTTTTTTTTTTTTTTTTTTTTTTTTTTTTTTTTTTTTTTTTTTTAAGTTTGACACATTTGCGTGAGTTAACATTTCGTTAAGAGGCGATTAAAATTGTTTTTTCTGATTGAAACTTTCCTTCGTTTAATTTGCGCTCGTGGTCTATTTTCTGTTTTATTTTGATTCTTGAACTAACATTTCTATAAGTTTTCTTGGACGCTACGTTGAGCGAATTATAAATAATCGTACTTTTGTTCTTACGGCAGCTTCGCTTAAAATTGTAACCGTATTCTGCAAATTGTATAGCAGATGTTGCAGTTTATTTTTGTTTGATTTGTATCTTGCCCTCGTTTTATCTCTTTATTCTCCTCATAACCTTAACATCTAGAGGTCATTTTAAAATAATTCTCAACTGTACGCAGTAAACATAATTTAAGTGATAAACACAATTGAAATGATTAAATGCGTCGACAGTGCAAGCGCAGGCGTTTAATTTACGACATTTTGCCAATTTGTGTTATCTGCACAAGTTACACGTTCAGGCCATTTTGTCCAATGATCGCCTACGACCATAATAAACTAAGCATGCAGAAAATTGTAGATAATGGCGTAAAAGAACGCAGTAACCTAGTGCTGCTAAGATAAGTTTTCCCCGGATATGAGTCAATAACCGAGATAATGCACGGCGGGCGAAAGTAGACCTTAGTGCTTTGCTGATTTAAATGACTTGGAAGGAGGAGGTGGGGGGGGATAGAATTGCAGTGTGAACTGATCGTGTTGTTAGGCACGTACTAATCGAAATAGACAGGTCTAAAATCAAAGGATTTCTATTTCTGGTGCGTTATCGGTGGTGATAACGTTGTCTATGCCTAATTTATTGTTCCAATTAAAAACCTTATTGTTAAGCCTATTTGTAAAAATACAATCTTGTGAAATTTAATAGAAATTTGTTGGGAAAATAATTATTAAAATTTGTTGATAATTCGTAATCAATAGATAGAGGTATTCATTGAAAAGGCAACGATTCAACGACACTATGTTTAGGGGGTCACCCCCCCCCCCCCGGATCATACTGTTTGTAACGAACGACGTTCCAAAATAGTTTTTCTTTCTCTTTTTTTTCCTCTCCGTATTCTGGATTTAATGAACGGATTGTTATGAAATCTATGCCAATATGTTCATTATGAGGTCTGAATAATTGATGTATCAAAGTTACGGTTAATGCAAAGTTAAAACAGTAAAAGATCAACAAATCGCTGTTTCTTCACATATAATTGATCAATGTTGTTCGGGAACATTGTTGCTTGTATTGAGTACAATCGACACTCCAAGTTTCACATCGATATATCGAACATAACCTCTCAAAAATTATTTTGTAATTCCTTCGCGAAAGGTTTTAGGTTTTAAGAAATTGAAAGTCATTGTAGATATTTGTTTGATGATAACATGTATTGATTATGTTTACATTGATTTGCACATGCAAATCTACATAGTTCATGTGATTTTAAGTGTTAATAACGACCGATTTGAAATAGAATTTAGTGGAGATGTTTCATTCTTGATTAGGTTACTCAAGATTAGTAAAACCTCAAGATAGTCGGAAATATTAGGCTACATTATTTTATTTTTTATTATTTTGATAAACATGAGTTGATTTGACATTTTCAGCCTAAATTTGGATGCTAAAGGTATCTTTCGTTGATAAAAATTATTGCAACTTGTCTCATGCTTTAACGTTTTTATATGCACTTTCAGATGTTAAAATAGAAATAAATGCTTAAAGCAATTTTTTTTACATTAACAATTACTTTATAGACTTTAAACTTTATAACCGAAACTTTAACTTTGAGAAATCGTAAACTTATGGATCTCCAAGCCTAAGTTTATATTAGCAAACAAAACAATAACAAGTAATGAACCATTACATGATAAAGAAACCAAACGTTGGAATATATGCATTCTGTGAATGGTAAACAACGCTTGATAACGAGAGTTGATCACTATCCTCGAGACGGCGTTTATACAGACATGATTTAAAATATCCGTAAATAGTGTACAGATAATATAAACAAACCACTCAGTAACTTTAAAAAATGCCTAAAAGTGTTGAAATATAGTGTGAACGCAAGGCTTATACAAGAAAGAAGAAAATCGCCTAAACAATCAAAATATATAAGAAACCTTCCTCTTTAAAAGTGAACGAAAGTTCATGGTGTATTTTGGAATAGCAATTTTCAAAAATCGCCACTTTCTCAAAGTTAGCTCTGACGATTTTGACCAATTTTTGCTAAAATAAATCCTGTAAGGTCCTGAATAAAACTCATTGCTCTCCTCAGAAATGTAAATTCGTAAGGTATCTTTATAGAAATTAGACCGGCCATAAGCAGCTCTATAGATTTCGTTCGCATTCTGTGTGGATGATTACTTACCCAAGAGTACACAAACTGGAACAAAAAAGAAGTTTGACAGTTTGGAAATAATTAGCAAAGTAAATCTGATTCTTGACTATCATCATAAAAACATACTTACGGGCTCGCTTGTAGCAGCATGGCAATCCCAAGCTGGATCTACACCTCTCCTTCAGTGTTGGTACACTTTCATGATTCATTTCTTTCATCTTTCCTATCGGGTCTCTCTTGTCAATATTTGTACCGACCCTGGCGCTATTAGAATGTTATAGGACTAGGTGTCTTTATTATCTTCCTTTACGTGGTAAGAGGAAGCAAAAAGAAGAATACATCAATACAATTTGGAACAGGTTAAATTTGTTTACATTTTTATAGCATTTAGGAAAGGGCAAGATATGTCTCCTATAAAAACCAATACACGTGAAAAAATTCAGTAATAAAGAGTTACACCCCCCCCCCCTTATTCTTACCAAAAACGTATTTAGTTCAAACCGTAGTTTTGTTAAATTATCTCTAATTGCGTTTATGACGTGATTTGCATAGTTGGTTACAAATGAAGAAGTGTCAGATCAATATCAGTGTGTTTAAGATAATCAATATTTTAATTAATATCACAGCGATAAAAACATCAGCTGATTGGAAGTACCAAATTAGGCACCGGGGTTGGCATTGGATGAACCAATAAGGAAGAGCCTTGAAAGGAACGCATACTGCGGAGAGCACCAGACTGTTTACTGTTTACAATAAAAGCCCTTTGTTTTATTGGAGGTTTAGTCATGAACTTTGAAATCTAATTAGTTTTTAATAATTAATATAACTATGTGACGTTAATAAATAGTGCCTTTGTTTTATTCACATCTGTCGAGTTCTGATCAGTGCAAGCCTGTTACAAGGTCTTTTAAAGAAATGCGTACTTCTTCTGTTTAGTTTCTCAAGATTCAATAAACAGCTGTTGTTATTTAGCCTTTAGTATTTACACTTTGACTATTGTTACTCTCTCACCAAATTGTGAGTTATTTGTCACAATTTTTGGCTTCCTGTAAAAATATGTATACAGTATAAATAATCAAACTAGAGGACACAATTTTAGTCTGATTTTTTTTTTTAATTTGGTATGTAATTTTACGAATCTTCTAAAAAAGTTTGATAGAGAAATAGTTCGGTAATTTTAAATTAGGGTTGTGTAAAAATATAAATATCTTTTTATTGTTACTTACATTTACGATCTACAACCTTTCACCTAACTTAACCTTTTACTAATAGCTCATTTTGTAGTTGTTTTTTTTCTTTCTATAACATATAATATAGTTATTACAAAAAACAAACTAAAATTATTTGAAACATATCTTTAAAATGAAAAAATATAATTAAATATAAATTTTAAATGTTGCTAAATATTTTTACAAAATTTGTCTACACTGGTGGACAGAAGAAACGCATTCAATAAACGTTCTTAGAAGTGACGATTTATTTCGGTTGTGCTTAAATTTGATATGCGACTCAGATTTACAAGTTTGTCAAGAAATATAGGTCTGTAATTTTAAAAAGAGTAAAATTTCTATTTCGAAATATTTAGGCAGTAGCTTGAACCGAAAACATAAATAACTGTAGCTCTCTAGAGATCACAATTTTAGTTCGATTTTGTTCAAAGTTGGATTTACTAGTCATGTGACAAACTAATTAACCGAAGAAATGTTTAATAAATTTAAAATTAGAGATGCAATTATAATCGAGGCCGCAATCCGAAGAGTATAATGAAGTTGAGTGAACTTTACCTTATTTGCACCATAGTATTATCACCGTAAACGATTTTATTTTATGAATTAAGAAATAAAATCATTAATTTGAACGCCATTCCTTTCATCCAGATGGTCAATTTGATAAGCTTGTGATAGTTTAATCGTTCTTCATCTAATGAAGGGAATGATTAATTAAGTTTGCGGCATCTTTGTAGATTACCTAGAAATGTTTGAAAAATGAAGTGGCATTTTTATGTAGTTTTCCTAATGATTTGTTCTTTCAGTCTAGTTTGAATTCTGTTCTAGCCTACTTGTTAATATGATCTTATTAGTTTGGCGATCTGGCAATATTTTTGTTCATGAAATATTACTGGTTTTAAAATTCGCAGTCAGTAACTCATACGAATGAGCAATATATTATTTGTCAAATGAGTAACATTAGCCTTCTTGATAACCTACAACAGTTTAGTCGTCCTTAGAAAATCAAGAAGACATCAACCTATGTACGATATGACTAGGGATACACTTTAAAACTTAATTTTTAGAAAATATAAACGGATCCATTAATGTTTGTAGTTAATAAGAAATATTATTATTCTCGTTATGAATTTATGAATATCTGATGTATTCTTAGTCAATCGAAAACTAAGCAAACTATTTCTTTTTGTGTTACAGACGAAGAAAAATAACCCTAACCACATCAAGCGGCCAATGAACGCGTTCATGGTGTGGTCGCAGATTGAACGTCGCAAGATTTGCGAACAACAACCTGACATGCACAACGCGGAGATCTCAAAAAGGTTAGGCAAGCGATGGAAAATGTTGACCGAAGAGGAAAGGCAACCATTCATTGAAGAAGCTGAGAGGTTAAGGCTGATGCATTTGCAAGAATATCCAGACTACAAATACAGACCCAGGAAGAAGACTGTGAAACCCGCTCCTAAGGTCTCAACACCAAGGCCAAAGAAACCCAAGAAGTCTTCCCCCAACCATAGTCCCCTTCTTATTGATAGAAATGATACCAATAACAACCAGGAAGTTAAAAAGAATGAAACGTTAATTAGACGAAACGGGATTATTCAAACGTCAACATTGAGCCCAGTTAATCATAGTAAATTGAAGGTACGCCTGACTATCGATCGTAAGTTAAAAGACAGCATGCGGCAAAGTCAAGGACGTCAATTTACGACATCACCTCCAGCTATCCATGCTAAGGTACCATCGAGTCCGTCTTGTGATACACCCGACTCACCAGAAAGTGCTACGTTTTATGATGAAGGTTCTCTTCACATGGAGTTGAAAAGAGAACCGGAGACAAGGAAGATCAAAGTATTAGAACGAAGGTTATATGATCCTGTTAAAATGGAAATGCCTTCACCTATGATGATTATTAAGAAAGAACCTGATGAAGATGTTCTTCAAGTTAGAGACGAAGTAATAATTAAAGAAGAACCTATGGATTGTGAGTCCGAGTTGGCAGCGACAGGTCGTACCGGTGAGAACCCTAGCTTAGCAGATCTCGATTCTCTCACGGATCTCCTTCAAATTCCTTCAGATTTTAAAGTGGATCTCGAGAATTTGACAACCGATCTGGATTCCTTTGATACAGCAAGTTCCAGTTCTGGATCTCATTTCGAGTTCTCCTGCACACCAGATGTTTCGGATATGTTATGTGATTATATAGGTGTCGGTTGGGTGGACTCAACATTTGCCAATCTAATAAACTGCTGAACAGGACAGTTTAACGTGATTGTTTTATACATTCTTGACTTCTGATTGTGTGCAAAGATTGAAAAGCTCATTTCAGGACTATTTGGTCAGCTTGTTATTTTTCCGTTAAGTGTTTCAATGAGCGATTGGCAAAATTTAATCTGTTTCCGTTAGACTTTTTTTTCAATTAAGTGAATTGTTTAGTCATAAGAAAACATTTACAGACCATAGGGCAGCAACTAAGATTTAAATGTACATCTATTCGTTTGAAAATATATTTGTGAAAAAAATACTAAAAATAAAAAAAAAATTATAATATTTAAATTTGAAAAAAGTAGATAGCCTTAAGTATTAATCGTATTGCGAAAGATGTTTCCAATACACTGGTCCGAATTAAGTACATGTTTCAATGTTTTAGATGCATGCCACAATAATTTTATATGATAATATAAGCACAGCTCATTTCGAGCATTGATCTCATTTGCCACTCTATTTCTGGGCCTTACCTTTTTTGACTAGATACTTTGCTTTTCCTAGTTGTGAGCTGAAAAATGGATTCATTTGTTTGTTTTATCGCCTTATAAATGTGCAATACACTTTTGTAATTTATTGTTTTGTTTAGATTAGCTATTTAAGCACACTTTTAAATGTTAGATGTTCTTAATTAATTTCCAACTTTCATTAAAATTTGATAAGACTAAACTGAATCAGTTTTGTTTATTTTACTAAAACTGTTTTGAGATAATTCCTGGTATAAAGCTCCCATCAAAAAGTATCTTCTTTTAAACTTGATCAATAACTACCAATCTTCGATTGTGGTTTCAATGTTGATCAGACAATTCATTTTTAATAAACCTGAGGTTTGAAGAATAAGATTTAATCCACCACAGATTTTTAAAAAAACATGACGGATATTATTTTTTGCAGCAATTCTTGCAATATTTTATATAAAGACTATGTATATATATACACCTATATATAAAAGTCTATATATATATACCTTAATTAATTATATGATACGTTTGTTTTTTGAGTACAATCATTTTTAACTAAAATTACTTTCCAAAAACAAATCTTAACAGTTAAGAACATTTAACACAACTCTGTCTATTGCACTATTTCAATGTTTACTGAAATACATACATTGGATTGCTTTGGTAGTAAAGTTAAGGCCCAGTTAAAAAAAAAATCAGCTCAGATATTTTGCAAAGCTCCAGGGAATATGCTAATAGGCTGTGATATGACATCTTCAATAACTGACCAATCATTATGAATCGACAGTGTTTTATTTTTATTTTTTATTCTAATCATTTTTTTAATTAATTAGCCAACACCAAGTTTTTAAAATTATAGTTTTTAGTCAAACTTAGGGGGCATTTATTACAAATTTAGTTAATACAATCCTTCAAATTGTTGTGCAATGCTTACTAAATTCAAGGGGGAAATTGATTTTTTACTCGTGGGACCATTTTAGCTCTATTTTTGACAGTATATGGTTTAGTTTGACTTTCAGTTATAAATGGAGTAAGTTTGTTTATTTTTGCAACGCTGCATGTAATTTAACTTTAGATTGAAATGTAGCCTACAATATTAAAAAATTTATTTAGAATTTCCCCCCATATTTAGAATTTGCTTCTAATGATATGTGTAATTTTTCTTGTATATATGTATTGTTTAATTTCTTCGCAAATTTTCTATTTTCGCTTGCTTTAATTTTTATCTTTGCTTTCTTTATTTTCTCCACTCTCGGATATACTTGCTTCTTGTAATGTGCCCCCTTATTCTTCATTTTATTTGAAATATCCACTACTTGCATTACATATTCTTTTATTTTCCCGTTGTATCCAATCGATCTTTGTTAGCTATTTTAGTTTTAAAGGCTGTTCTTGTCAGCCTAGACAGGACCTTCCTACGACTGTTGTATAATGTATCATGTATTATGTAAATATCCGTTTTAATGTTTCTACAATTGATGTTTGTGTGGAAATATTTTAACACTATAAGATGCGCTTAGTATTTTGTACAGGTAGATGATGTTCTGTCTCTTTTTTTGTATGAAGAACAAATTAAACAAAATTGTAATTTGATTTGAAAAAAAAATCATTTTGAAGTATTTTTCCTTTTAGAAGGTAACGCTTTACCCATAATAATTATTTATTTAGTCAGTTATATATTGTGTACAGTGTTGAAGTTTACGATTGTACATTTGGGTAAACGGAAGGAGTATTGTGAAATCATTTATTATATTTATAAGTTACATTCTAGTTACCTGAAGCATTTTCCCCTTTGTTTGTAAGTGATTACAATATAATTTCATATCAACAATTCAGAAACAAATAGTTGATATTAATTAATTTGACCATTCAGGTAATTTTACTTGAAATTGTGTAACTAACATGTATTCACAGATGTGGGTAAACGTTGCCTTGTTACTTTTTTTATACTTAAATATATATTTTTGTATGAATTGTTTTCTTTAATAGTAAAACATTGGCTAAAGTAAAAATAGTACTTTCAACCACAAATGTTTTGTAGTTTCGTTAAACAGAACCTCAAATTTTTACCTTGTGTTGGTGGTTCTTTTAAATTTTCCTAGACTTTTGTAAAGTGTATACATTTTTTCCTAATTAAAATTCTAGTTATGAATGTACTTTAAGACTTTGTATTCGGTATGAGATTGTACAGAGATGGTTAGGTGTAGATTTACAGATTTTTTTTACCATGCTCATTATATGTATTTATAGTTTGAGCCCTTTTTTGTTAATTGTTGAAATATTTTATTGTAATATAAAAACTGTTTGAGTTTACGTAAGTTCGAGCTCAATAAGACCGAACTCACTGCCACCATAATTCATCACGTAAACTCAAACCGTATTTATCTATTTGTGATTTATATAAATACATTTCTAGTATAAAAAAAAACGTATACAAGTGGTATTTTCCACAATGTTATTCACTTTAAATGTCTCTTAACCCTAAATCTTTCAATTCTGTACTTACTAACGTAGATATAATGGTTGATAACAACTGTGGTGTTATTTTTCTAAGTCAGTTTGTGTGAAACAATACAGATTACCTGTGAAAGTAAGATTTAGATTTTTTTTTCCTTTAGACACTGCCTTAATTCTGCTGGCGACTGAAAAATCTGAGTATTATTGCTTACCAAGCTTCACCAGTGTTCTTGAGTTATTCGCTTCTGTCCAGTGTTAGTGTAATATAAGCTAGCAATATACCTGCACATATGAGAGAAAATATGTGAACAAAACTTTGTTTTTTGTTTATAATAAAAAAAAGTTATATATTATTTCTTGCTTGACCCTACTTATCTGTAAAACATCCCGTGTATAATATTCACTTTATATATAGTTATTATATTATAAGAGAAGTGTACATTTTGTATTGTAGTTTCGTTTATACATTATAAAAATATTATAATGGTGAATAAACCATCATTTTTTTTAAAGAATATCTGTTTATGTTTTTGTTATTTTGCTGAACCTATTCCTTTAAATTTTGTTATCTGTGCGACCTTGTGATTTTTTTTTTAATTGCACAAATTTTATAGTTTTAAATACAATAGCAGAATTTTGTAAGTGTAATTTTTTTCTAACTGGTTATATATTATGTAGAGTTTGTTGGTACTAATTTGTTGTGCTATAGATGAGACAAACTACATGACGGGGCTAAGTGGCCAAATTAATTGATTAAAAAATATCCTTTACTTGGCTCGGATATAAAAAAGAAATATTGAAGGTCGAAATTGGATATTCCAGGACTAATTTTAATAATTTTGTTTGTTAGTTTTACTTAATTCTCCCCTTTTTTCTTTTAACAAATGTATCGTATTTGTTCAAGTGGACATTTCATTTTTTTGGCCACTTGAAAAGTAACTAAAGTTATAACAATTAGAAAGTCAATGAACTTTTAAAAAAAATTCAAAGAAATTTAATTTATAAAAATCATAAAACTACTGTGATGGAATCAGAAACTACTGTTTGATTGAAAAGTGGCGAACGATTATTTAAAGAATATTGCTTCTCTCAAAACTTAAATAACATATTTCATAAAAACGTGGCTTAATAGAAGACAAAATTAAAATACCTGGTTTATTTCAGTTTGGATACTGTGATTAGGTAATCAAGTACAAGACACCAAATCCTAACATACCTTTGAAAACTGAACAATTGTATATTATTAAAATCTTTTAAAGGGTGTTTAAAATGTTATGTAATAATTGTGTATTTAATGGTACAATTGTGAAAATTAAGTTTTAGTGTACTTGTGGCTCTTTTACGAGTTGCCACGGTTGGGTTAGGTTACGTTTTAACAGTATTATAAGGATTGAAATCAAACCCTATACCACAATTTAATAAAACAAACTTTTATTTCCTGATGTACATTTCAGTAACATAGTTACCATCCTCAGAAGTTGAGTATTAAACAATGTTACTGAAATGTACATCAGGAAATAAAAGTTTGTTTTAGTAAATTGTGGTATTGGGTTTGATTTCAATATTTAAGTTCGCCACACTGTGCTTCTAAAAGTATTGGTTTACTATAACTGGAAATTAAATTTTATAGCATTCTTAGAAGTACTCGTTTATTTCGACAATTAAACACTGATTAGTAAGGTATACAATTTTTAAAAACATTACATTCATATTGATTGGCGTAGCTAATTATATAGAATTTAAAAGTTTCAGTCAACAAGTCGATTTTACCCTATTACTAATGACAGCTAAAACGTCTTTTGCTCAATTTAATTTGAAGTTACTTGACGGTAACATTTAGACCGATTAGTCGTAAAGGGATTTTACAATTAAAACGTTTATGGGCAGTTTAGTTTGACGCAACTAGACAGTTAATCACTTGAACGATTTAATCACACCCATCGTAACACTCTTACTTAGTTTAATAAAATAATTTGAGCTAATTAGAATCTGTTCAAAAAATTAAAAACCATATTTATCGCATATAATGAAAACTGACTTATAATTGTCGCAAACAGTTTGGAGAACAAAATTGAGTGTCCCACCCATTATTTAAATATTTGTCAACGCATATAACACTCAGTAACCGTCTGTATGTAAGCTTATAACTAGAAAGCCACTGAACCGATTTTTTTTACTCTGTATGTACAATATTTGGTTAGGGTTACTTCCACTTTTTTGGTGCTGAATGAAAGAAATCTATGTAAACACATATTTTGTACATTTTCAGCGACAACGTAGTTGGTATTTATTACGCTAATTGGAACTGAATAATTTAAAGAATTACTAAAATCGCCTCGGATGTTTCATAGCTTGTAGGTGGTTTTAGTTTCCCGCCGCTGTAGAGCTTTGCTTGCGAGAGTATACCAAGTGAGATGCAGCCTGTGCTGTAACTTTTTACGTAATATAAGAAGCAAACAATGCAAACAATGCTAGGTGCGCATTAAGTGTAACGCGAATGGCCAAGTGATCTTATTTACTTCGTTTTAGAAATAATCATTAAAAAAATATTCTTTTCATTATGGCCTATGAATATTATTTTATCTCAATACTGTAAATTCTTATTCCATAAAAAAAAAAAATAAATTGTATAATTATTCTACGTATAAATGGCGACAAAATAGTTACATGCCGTAGCGAAGCATGGATTTAAAAGTAGTAAACAATAATTGACAAAACTAAAAACTAACACTGATAGTTGACTAAATATTTTTCGTGTTTGTATCTAGAAGGCAGTAACTAGCAAATCTTAGTCTAACAAACGACTGTGAAGTAACCGTTGAATTTCAGTTCATCTTGATTAATAACTAGTAGCTCTGGAAGTGATTGTAAATCCGGCCTCTCTCTAATTAAAAATGTCATAATCATTTGCTTCGTTGTTGCAATCTTCCGTTTCTTTCTGATCCCAGTTGGGAATAATTGAAACTGGACTGTTCCGCATGGAATGTATTTTGGCAATAGTTGCCGTAATTTAGGATGTATTAATTTTTGTTTAATTATAATTTCTTATTTAATATGGACAAGTTTTTTTGACGATGTAAAATTTCAGACGTTTCATTTGAACTCTATGGTAAAAACCAATAATTTTTTTAATGCGATTTCGACCCTGTTCAAATCTATCGTGGGGCAACTATCCTACCTACATCAAAATGTTTAAGACTTGGACATTATGGTTACATTCCTAAAATAATATAAATCTGTTCCTAATGAATTTCTCCGAAAACAAAATATCTAAAGTGTTACAATGACATTACCACTTCATTTTTTTTCCCTTTTCTTTTTTTCATAAATTGGAGGAAAGGAATAAAAAGATTGTCTAAAGCCGATTCAAGCAGCTCCGTTACGAGGGGGCATAATTTCAGTTCACTAAAGGAATTTCGCCTCCTGATTATGTATTTCAAGCAGCTTTAGTTTCCCTTGTTTAACCCCCACTCAGGAGTTTCTATTCTAAGTTAACTCCCTGGCTTTTGTCTCTTAACGTCAAGACTTCCTAGAAGGTACATTTCTGGATGGAAGTTATTGCTCACCTATTTAGTAGCGATGAAAGACCCATTGGTTGGTGGAAATGTAGCGAAAGAAAAAATTAACCTAGGAGAGAATGACTTGATGAGTGCGCTTTATCTCGCTTCTGTTTTTTTTATTGATCCATCAAAGGCTACGCAGGTTCGAACACGATTGATGGTTGTGTTTTTCTGTCTTCTACCATCCTAACGTATTCAATAGGAAAATATTTT
Organism: Aphrophora alni; assembly: GCA_963513935.1. NCBI lineage: Eukaryota > Metazoa > Arthropoda > Insecta > Hemiptera > Aphrophoridae > Aphrophora > Aphrophora alni. Next base: position 102,971,834 of record OY740770.1, on the reverse strand, counting down.
AAGCACACAAAAAATAACTCGTGGTTTTTGAGGTTATATCTATTTTTAGGATTCTGATAATCAGGGTTACGGTGGCTGCAGTCTGTAATAGTTAGTTATAGCCTAACTGCTTGAACCGATTTTTCGTATTTTTTTTTATATATGCGTATTGTTATCGTTTCTCCTTCCATTATTTTTTGTAAATCGGTTATAGTCAAATTTGTCTATAATGTAATCAATTAATACATTGTGACCTTCGACAAATTTCCAAATAGATCAGTAGTAGGTCAGAAAGCCCATACCCAAAGTAGGACGTAATTCTCACAGCTGGAATATCTCAAAATCGGCATATGCAATTTCGATCAAATTATAATGAATTGCAATGATTAAATCTTCAAATCTGCTAGAAAAGTTGCAGATTCGTTGTTCATATTTCAACTGTTTTATTATAAATTATTTTTACTTTGTTTTCACATTTCTACAGCTTGAACCTAATTTTTGATACTGATCTTTTACAAGATACTCTAACATGGGCGTACCCAGTGAGGGGCAGGGGGGCAGCTGCCCCCCTGGAAGCAAAAAAAATCTTTATTATACATTTTGTTGCTGGAATTTAATACAATTCTTGAAATAACTATTTTATTAATCAATTGTATATTGAATGACCATGGCTTGCCCCCCCCCCCTAGTTTTGATACTGGGTACGCCCTTGTACTCTAGGTTTGCAATTCATTTTCACTCTTTAAACCGTAAATTCCGACTACTCACATTTAGAAAAAACGTTTTACCTTCTATAGGGGTTAAGTTTTATGCATATGTGTGTGAGAATGTAGCACAGTGTGTACTTTTTATTTATGTTTATATTTCCCTGTCATTTTCGCCGAGTCAAGCCTTTCTCTACTTTATTAAATCAAGAACTTGTCTGACTCTCCAACAGCTGGGACTAGCCTAATCACGTGATCATAACGATCAGCTGTTATGTGGCAAATTATAGCATTACAACACTTCTTTAAATTATAGTTCATAAAGTAACACCGAAATTGTCTAAACTCCAAATTAGCTCATTAAAGTTACCTCAAATGGATAAAATACTTCTGACATTTTTATCTAATAAGCTGAAGTGAAGAAATACTGCCGGACTTTACCAATTGCTGTGATTTCACAGTTGTGACGGTATATTTTTGAGATGTTGTAAACTAATAAATGGTACATACAAAAATTAAAGATGATGGTTCTTTATTTATATAAAACGAAAGGCCCTGATGGCGGTCGTAGATCATTGTCGTATATTCCAAATTACACAAAAACTATAATTATTTTTTTTCACCTGCTGGTTAAACTTAAAAGTTAAATTTGTTGGTGCCACTAGTTTCACCTTAAAAAGCAATTTAATTTGATGTCACATGACTTGGTTCTTTTTTTGTATTTTTAATGTGGCCAAAAGTACCACGCATTTGAGGGACAGGTAAAATTCAGTTCAACGTGAATTGCTTCTCTTAGATTAGTGTAGCGGACATTTTAAAAACTGTGTGTTGTTGTTACTTCACAAATTTAGCGATTTTATAATTAAAAACTCTCAAACACATTTTACTTTGTCATCCAAAAATATATTTCGTGAGCCCCCATTAATTTAGCCTTTTTATGAAAATTTAACATGCCACAAGGTGCAAGTTCCCATTTGAAAATTTTGAGTACCTTAAAATTTCTCCCTTAGGGAGAGGTGCAAAGTTCCAATATAACATAAAAGAAACTTCAGGTCATCTAGTTAACACTCCTAAAGGGTTTATTTAAGTTCATACAAAAGTTAAGGTGGGAACGAGGGACTTTAATAACACACTGTGTAACCAATTTCATTATGAGGTTCGAAAGAATATTTATTTTGAAGGTCCACACAATGTTCTGATGAACGCAACAGGACTTAAAAATGATTTTATGGTTAATCAACTTGTCCATTTGTGAAATACCATCTACATACTGTATTTATATTCTGTCAAATGTTCCCCCGTGTTTAATAACAAACTTATATAGGAATACTTACTTCATTAATATAATCGTTTCCAAGATTACAGTAACTATAAAAAAAAAAATTACTAAAATTCAGGTTGGAGTGATGCGGGAACCAGCCGACCGAACTAATAGCCTGAACCCTTGGGCCTATTGTTAGAGCAAGGAGGTGGACACACCGCGCGGCCTGGGCCTGTGAGTCATACTTCTGGCTCCAGTACCATTACACAAACTTTTTTTGTTTGAAGAAAAACGTGAAAATAGATTGCATGGCTTAATTTTTCGCGATTTCCTGTTAACTTTGATACCAAATTTGACGTGAATCGGAGATTGTTACGATTTCTACATATAAAATCAATTAATTACATTGGCGTAGTTTAAAAATATAAACATGTATTTAAAGGATTTACTAAATAAAACTATTAACATATACTTGCAAATAATAATATAATTTCATAACCAATCATATAACACAAATATATCACTTAAATTTTATATAATAAAACATTTAAACTGCTGATTCATGGAAACTAACTAAATTGTACTTACGGCACAAAATTTAATAAAAAATTCAAACACTATAAAAAAATAAAACACTATAAAAAAATAAAACGCTATAATAAAACTCTGGTAAAAGTAAATAACATATAAATAAAAACATAAAGAGTATTTGGGTATTTACAATGCAGTATAATTTACATAGAAAGGGCTAATAATTTAAAACTTAAATAACAAACTTTTTAGGAAACCGTGAGCCTGACACGTATCAACCGCATACTTGATTGAACTGTTTTCAGAAAACTAATTTACAGAAAACTACTATTTAAATAAAGCTAGCCTAAACGAATATTCACAATTCCGTATTATTATTTACAGAGGACCGAATAATAAATTGATTTTATAAATACCGTTCCAAACAAAATTATTACCTAATCAATAAAACTACTTACAGAATATTTACATTATCACCTGATTTACAGAGGAAGGGCCAATGCGTCATCCAAATCTTCACTTTCTTGCTCACTGTACCACTCTTCGTCCTCCGTGTCCTCATCGTTCCCTGCATCCATTATGATGATCTGGTCCTGGAACTCGTCACTGATGTTGTCCAATTCCCACATAATTTCTTCTTCCTTGATCACGTGAGCGACGCACTTCCTCCAATCTTCCGGTGACACATTGTTCAAGGCATCATGTAGAAGTACTTCTACGGACTTGATGGTGTAATCTGTGTTTTTCATGGCGATTTCGTTTTTTATTTTCGCCCACACCAGCTCGATGGGATTGAGGTCGCAGTGGTACGGTGGAAGGCGTAGTACTGTGTGACCAAAATCTTCAGCCAGCTTGTCAATTTTGTAGGCCTTTGCCTCGTCCCTCAGGTGGACAGGGATCTGGTCCAGCAATTCTGCTTTGACGTGTTTCGGGTTAACGTCAATACCGTTCTCTGAGAGCCACTTTTGTATATCTAGTTTCTTCCAGCTCATGTTGGGTAGTTTCTTGACTGTCTCGCTGTGGTAGGAAGCGTTATCCATAACTATCACGCTGTCAGGGGGGGGGAGCAGGTGTAGTATACCTGAAAACCATTCTTCAAAAGCAGCGGCGTTCATTTCGTCATGGTGTGTGGCATTGTCCATTTTTGCTGTTTTCTTTGCCCGAAATACCCATCGAGCGTCGTCGCTTGACTCTGAAGGACTGGTTGTGGGACCTCTCAAAAATCCCCTTTCATTGCCAATGTGGACCACAATGTGTCTTCCACCTTTTCCAGGGACGTTCTTCAGGCCCGTGGTTTCACCATTTAAATTGGCTTGTTTTGCCGATTTAATATAACTAGGCGTCCACGCTTTTTTAGTTGTGTGCCCGGCGTTGCACCAGGTTTCATCTAAGTAATAAATATCTTTCTCATCTTCCCTAAATTTTTTAATCTTAGTCAGATACTTTCTTCTCCACAACACGATGTCATCACGTTCAATAAGAATGGATCGGCGTTCCCTCTTCGTAAACTTGAATCCTAAATCCAACATCAGTCTTCTAGTAGTCGATGCACTCATATCTGGAAGGTCGCAGTCTTCATTTATCATATCGTTGATTTTTTTTACTGTAGGTGGAATGTTCTGCCTAAACAACGAATGAACTTTTCTTTTAATGCTAGTTTTTTGAAAATCGTCAAATTTCACCATTCTTGTCCTCTTCCCCACTTGATATGGCCTTTTTTTCCCAGGAGTCACAGGAGGGCCGTCATTACATTCTCTCCTTAGCCGCTCAACGGTCGCTGTACTCGATCCTGTCAGCACACTTACTCTCTCCGCCACTTCCTTCTTCGACAACCCAGGATTCTCCATGCGTAAAACACCGTAAACATGTAAAATGAGGCGTCGTTCTCCACTAGAGTAAGCCCGTTTATCCTTAGGAACTACGTACTTCTCCGGTGACAACGCTCTAACTTCAGCCATAGTACTCACTTATGTACTGCGTTCACTGGACATCTCGCACAACTAAACTGACCGTACTAAGGAAACAGGGAGCCGAGATCACAATACCTGACTCACGGTGTGACTCACGCTCATCCCTTACTGGAGACAACACTGTGACACATCGTTTGTGGTGACACATTGCAACTACCGACCAGATGACCCCTTTGGGTGACGCATTGGCCCTTCCTCTGTAAATCAGCTGATAATGTAAATATTCTGTAGGTAGTTTTATTGATTAGGTAGTAATTTTGTTTGGAACGGTATTTATAAAATCAATTTATTATTCGGTCCTCTATAAATAATAATACGGAATTGTGAATATTCGTTTAGGCTAGCTTTATTTAAATAGTAGTTTTCTGTAAATTAGTTTTCTGAAAACAGTTCAATCAAGTATGCGGTTGATAGGTGTCAGGCTCACGGTTTTCTCAAAAGTTCGTTATTTAAGTTTTAAATTATTAGCCCTTTCTATGTAAATTATACTGCATTGTAAATACTCAAATATTCTGTATGTTTTTATTTATATGTTACTTACTTTTACCAGCGTTTTATTAGTGTTTGCAATTTTTATTAAATTTTGTGCCGTAAGTACAATTTAGTTAGTTTCCATGAATCAGCAGTTTAAATGTTTTATTATATAAAATTTAAGTGATATATTTGTGTTATATGATTGGTTATGAAATTATATTATTATTTGCAAGTATATGTTAATAGTTTTATTTAGTAAATCCTTTAAATACATGTTTATATTTTTAAACTACGCCAATGTAATTAATTGATTTTATATGTAGAAATCGTAACAATCTCCGATTCACGTCAAATTTGGTATCAAAGTTAACAGGAAATCGCGAAAAATTAAGCCATGCAATCTATTTTCACGTTTTTCTTCAAACAAAAAAGTTTGTGTAATGGTACTGGAGCCAGAAGTATGACTCACAGGCCCAGGCCGCGCGGTGTGTCCACCTCCTTGCTCTAACAATAGGCCCAAGGGTTCAGGCTATTAGTTCGGTCGGCTGGTTCCCGCATCACTCCAACCTGAATTTTAGTATAGAAATCTAACAGGTAACTCCCAATTTTGAGATATCGCAAATCTGAAAACAAAATTCCTGAGAAGTACCCAAGTACCATATTTGATTAAGATCTATCCACAAATTTGGGTTGGGTAACACTTTAGACAGACGGACATCATTCAAAAAACCGCATTTTCAAGCTCGAGTGATCTCAAAAAATATGTTCGTAAAAAAAGCATCGATTTTATATTCATCGCATAAATTTCTATCATGTATATGTGAAAATAAAAATTTGCTAATGCTGATTCAATTCTTCATGCTGATTGATTATAATCTCCTCAATGCTGATAATGACTTCAGGGTTTCCCTTTTTACTCAACAAAAAGATTTCATGCCTTCCTAAATACTGATTACAAGCTGCGAAATACATCAAAGACATTTTTTCTACGCACGCCTAATAACTTGACTTCTCTTATTTACAAATTTTCAACATGCAACATGCGCTGTTTTATTGGACTCGAATCTCGTTTTGATGTACACTGTAATTTTCTTTATCCTCGATTGTAGATCACAATTTGGTGTTCTAATCGTCAGTTGCATAAAATAAATTTTGTGTAAGTTCTACAACACAAAGAACTACTGAAAAACGGGCGCCATTTTGAAACTTTTTGTAGTAAAAGTAGCTTTACTTATTCAGTATAACGAAGTTTGGTAATTGCAAAGAAAATTCGATCTCGTTTTTTTTTACTGATCTTTACGTTACGTGGCCTCAGAAAACTTAAAAAACTTTATTTTGGAGGTACCTCCCGCCCGCCGTCGATGTATATAAACATGATAGGGGTCCACAAAAATGAATATATCAACATGAAATTTAGTATAGCTAAGTATAGGGTTTTAATGAAATGAAAAATAGAAATAATTAAATTCAGAAAAAATTTAACATGGTAGTTTATCACCACATTTGTTCAATTTAGATTCTTACAAAATATCAACAAAGATTTAAATTAAATCAATTCGAGGGAAACTTTCACATTTAAAAAAATCTTGCACAACAATTCGAACATCCGAACGCCTACGATAGTCATGAAGTTTTTAACGCCGAGAGGTAAATTTGAATTCGTGACTCTTTTACAATTCGATTCTTGATTTGAATCGATAAATCGAAGTTAGATAAAACATCTGATGCATAAATATGAATAAAGTTCCTTTCTTTTTTAAGATGTTTAAGAGTACTCTGGTCCATGCAGCTTTACCAATTTCTGTTGAAATGTAAAGATAAACCAATGTAACGTGTTGGAATTTCTTCATAAACATTCAAATTATAATTTGTAAAAACACAAATTCTAAATTGTCAATACATAATAATTCTCGAAAGCGTCATTTAAATTAGTCTTAGTTTGGTATGTTTTAAAGGATACTAAGTTTTTTTTAATATAAACCTAAATTTTGTGTGTGTATTTTATTCAACACAAACGAATGAAAAAATTGTAACACTTAAATTTCAAGATACTTAACAAAATATTTGCAGATCTGCTTTCAAGCAATTGTTCCTTCAAGAATTTATAAAAATCGCTAGAGTCAATTTTGGAAAATCATGTTTTCAAATAATAATAGTGTACCGACTTTATCGCAACCCCCACCCCTATTCTAAATAAAAACAATAATTTGGAAAATAAGAAATTTTATTATACGAATTCACATTTGATTTTATAAAATTTGGACTCAACGCTTTTGATGAATTTTTCTAAAATGTAGCATCCATAGAAACCATCATAGATCGCCATCATTTAAATAAAAATGCCCCTCAGGGGCTCACCTATTGAGAGTACGTGCATGCCAATCCCGAGGGGTTCTTTTTGGAGTTACACCTTTCTTCATTAGTCTTGTGTTTGACCCATGCTACTATTAAAGTATTCGAGGGCTAGGAATGTAGGTTTTTTTCTTCCTTTTTTTAGAAGGTAGTGGTGACCGAAAGTCTTTTCGCCATATGCCTACATTTTGTTAAAATTTCTTCAAAATCGTTAGAGTAATGTTGAAAAAACTGTGGTGTAAAATTTCCTCACGTTCCTTAAACACGTGGATGAACGTTTGTGCACCGTTTATTGTAAACATAAAACTAAAAATCAGCGAAACTTAACTGGAACATAAATAATACCAAAATAACAATAACAGTGTCGCCATTTGTCTCAATATAAATGATAAATATTAGGCTGAGACTCGAGGAAAACAGTCCCCCCTCCGAATTAAGCTAATAGAATGTGAACAGACTGAAATGCAATTTAGCGAAACTGTTGAGCTTGCAGAAATAAACCGCAATCTTTAATCGTATTGATTAATTCTAATAAATGGAATCCATTTTGCTAAGTGGCAACTGCGCCAAGTTTTGGTAGAGCGGTGGCCAGCCGGTGTCCGCCCATGTGAGTTATAGATCTGGGGAAGTTGCCGGCCTCGAACTAAGACAACCTCCAACCAAAACTTTACAACTGCATCAATTATTCCTTTTCAGTCATATTTTTCAATTTTTTTTCTTTTTCTGTTGTAATTACTTCATAATCGTGATTGTAAAAGCACTTATATCGTGTTGGTACAGTAATAAATAGCTATTAATAACTCGTTGGAGTTTTTTAAGTCGCCGCTAAATAGATGATGCAAAGCGTCGTATTTTATTAGATTTATTCTACTCTTGAAAAATATAATAAGGTAACAATCACGACTTTGTTTACGCGCTATGGATATTGTGTTTAGAAAAATGTTGAGCACACATTCTCATACCAGAAACAAACTCAAAGTTGTAGCTTAAGACTAAAACTCAAATTTAGTTTTTCTCGAATTTGGATAAAACGAATCTAATAACAATTTGGTAATATGCCAGTTTTGGAGTAAATAAACACATACAAAAAACCATGACCGTTTTTAATGTTCGAGTGAGAAAAATGTAAAATTTTATTAACCTAAATAAAATTCCCAAATCGCAAAAAAAACAATTTAAATAATTTAAAACAAAACCATAAACATACTTTCCTCGGTATGCCAATATACAAAAAAATAATCAATATCGTTTCAAACTTTTATGAGTGAACTCGGTGTTCTGCCACAGACATTAAAGTCCTTTTTAATTTTTTTTTTCCTCTCAAGAATAATGCGTAACGGAGCAGGCATTCGGCCACACAAGCGTTCGACGACATTTTCATATTTTGCCTTTCGCTACAAAAATATTTTGACATCAGTAGGCCTATTCTCAAATACTGGCGCTCGACGACACCTTAATTGATACTTTCGCTACGAAAATATTTTGACAACAGTAGGCCTATTCTCCATACTGGCGTTCCACGATACTTTCGCTACGAAAATATTTTGACATCAGTAGGCCTATTCTCAAATACTGGCGCTCGACGACATCTTAATTGATACTTTTGCTACGAAAATATTTTGACAACAGTAGGCCTATTCTCCATACTGGCGTTCCACGATACTTTCGCTACGAAAATATTTTGACATCAGTAGGCCTATTCTCAAATACTGGCGCTCGACGACACCTTAATTGATACTTTCGCTACGAAAATATTTTGACATCAGTAGGCCTATTCTAAAATACTGGCGTTCGACGACACCTTAATTGATACTTTCGCTACGAAAATATTTTGACATCAGTAGGCCTATTCTCAAATACTGGCGCTCGACGACACCTTAATTGATACTTTCGCTACGAAAATATTTTGACATCAGTAGGCCTATTCTCAAATACTGGCGCTCGACGACACCTTAATTGATACTTTCGCTACGAAAATATTTTGACATCAGTAGGCCTATTCTCAAATACTGGCGGTCGATGACACCTTAATTGATACTTTCGCTACGAAAATATTTTGACATCAGTAGGCCTATTCTCAAATACTGGCGCTCGACGACACCTTAATTGATACTTTCGCTACGAAAATATTTTGACATCAGTAGGCCTATTCTCAAATACTGGCGCTCGACGACACCTTAATTGATACTTTCGCTACGAAAATATTTTGACATCAGTAGGCCTATTCTCAAATACTGGCGCTCGACGACACCTTAATTGATACTTTCGCTACGAAAATATTTTGACATCAGTAGGCCTATTCTCAAATACTGGCGCTCGACGACACCTTAATTGATACTTTCGCTACGAAAATATTTTGACATCAGTAGGCCTATTCTCAAATACTGGCGTTCGACGACACCTTAATTGATACTTTCGCTACGTAAATATTATGACATCAGTAGGCCTATTCTCCCTTACTGGCCTTCGACGACACCTTAATTGATACTTTCGCTACGTAAATATTATGACATCAGTAGGCCTATTCTCCCATACTGGCCTTCGACGACACCTTAATTGATACTTTCGCTACGTAAATATTATGACATCAGTAGGCCTATTCTCCCATACTGGCCTTCGACGACACCTTAATTGATACTTTCGCTACGTAAATATTATGACATCAGTAGGCCTATTCTCCCATACTGGCCTTCGACGACACCTTAATTGATACTTTCGCTACGTAAATATTATGACATCAGTAGGCCTATTCTCCCATACTGGCCTTCGACGACACCTTAATTGATACTTTCGCTACGTAAATATTATGACGTCAGTAGGCCTTTTCTCCCATACTGGCCTTCGACGACACCTTAATTGATACTTTCGCTACGTAAATATTATGACATCAGTAAGCCTATTCTCCCATACTGGCCTTCGACGACACCTTAATTGATACTTTCGCTACGTAAATATTATGACATCAGTAGGCCTATTCTCCCATACTGGCCTTCGACGACACCTTAATTGATACTTTCGCTACGTAAATATTATGATATCAGTAAGCCTATTCTCCCATACTGGCGTTCCACGATACTTTCGTTCATCCTTTCGCTGAGAAAATATTGACACCGTTATTCTCCCATACCAAATAAGTATTCATTATTCATATGACCCGATGACTTTTTTTGTGAGTTTTAACATGATTTTTATTTGTTTTACTCTATTATAACTTCAAGCTATTTCAAATTGTCAAAGTTAAAATGTTAATTGAACCATTTTACTTTTGTACAATAAATAATATTTTAAACATAATAAATTCAATTTTAATTATTTTCGAAACACACAGTACTGAGTATTTTAAGTACAACAATTGTATGTAGAGGATACGAAATATGCATTAGTTTTATTCATATATTATGTTTGAAAATTTTGTAGATTATCCAATCTTAACCTCAATTTTGTTCACTTTATCTCTGTTTCTCACCGACTCAGTATTGTTAACTCTTATTTTCATCCCCCCTTCAAATGTGTCTGATCAAAATCTAATCATTTCATGAAATGTGTACTGCGCACCAAACTGCAATTTTTTTAATCTTTCGGATCATTTACAATAATAATGCTAGGCAATCAATTTCCATCCTCACTCCTTTTTATCTTGCAGTCTAATAATTAGGTGAGACTTGTGATTACAATAGTAAAATATCAAATGGCTTTCATAGTTCGGACTATTTAGTTTTTATATCCACTTTGTTAAGAACACCTTACAATTTTCTTCTCTGAAATAATGCAGAACGCCTCTGTGGAAGAATACTGATGACCCGTCATTGTATAAAGGTGTTTTCACAACTCACTCGACGCTGTGCTAATGTTTAGAAATACGATCTTTCATGACCGGCGTTCTAAGCAATTCTGTTTAAACAAATTGAAGTATGAATTATTATAAACATAAAAAATTAACAGCTAAAATAATTGCAAATCTTAAAGCAAGCAAGGCGTAATGTTTTCGGTAACAAAACACTTGTCTACCGAGTAAGATTATCTACGTACTCACGAGTTTTGAGACGTTCCCAAACATTTATTAGTTAGTCATATGAACATTATGTAACTGGTCTTCACACGTCATAACATAGTTGATAAACTGAAGAGTTGTGATGGGATTGGTATGATCACTTCACTCGGCTCACAAAACTATAATACCATGTCAAATATTTTACCAAACGTACTCTCGCTGTCCTCAGAATTCCTCAAGTATAGTTAAGTGATATTACAGTGCTTCTTTGATTACTGTGAATATTTAACAATATGTATTCAGATAATGACATTATTTAAATGTAAATCTGTTCCAATGGTTTTTTAATATTTGAACGATAAAAATAGTAATTCGTTCATATTTTGCCAGTAGAATTTCACAATTTTTTTAGCTGCTGATTTCGTTCAGAATACCGACTAGGTATTTATGTGATTTCTTTTAATACATTTTTAACGGTCTATAATCTACGCAGAGGCTGTTTGCCTTATGGCCGTTTGGAGAATGAGTTACCGTTTTCAACACAGTTCTTGTCCCGAAGTAATACGTGGTTCTAATTCAGTACGGTTCTAGTCCTAAGAGGGGGTTCTACTTCAGTAGGTTTCTAGTCCTAAGGGGGGTTCTACTTCAGTAGGGTCCTAGTCCTAAGGGGGGTTCTACTTCAGTAGGGTCCTAGTCCTAAGGGGGTTCTACTTCATTAGGGTTCTAGTCCTAAGGGGGTTCTACTTCAGTAAGGTCCTAGTCCTAAGGGGGGTTCTACTTCAGTAGGATTCTAGTCCTAAGGGGGGTTCTACTTCAGTAGGTTTCTAGTCCTAAGGGGGTTCTACTTCAGTAGGATTCTAGTCCTAAGGGGGGTTCTACTTCAGTAGGGTCCTAGTCCTAAGGGGGTTCTACTTCAGTAGGGTTCTAGTCCTAAGGGGGGTTCTACTTCAGTAGGTTTCTAGTCCTAAGGGGGGGGGTTCTACTTCAGTAAGGTCCTAGTCCTAAGGGGGGTTCTACTTCAGTAGGATTCTAGTCCTAAGGGGGGTTCTACTTCAGTAGGGTCCTAGTCCTAAGGGGGTTCTACTTCAGTAGGGTTCTAGTCCTAAGGGGGTTCTACTTCAGTAAGGTCCTAGTCCTAAGGGGGGTTCTACTTCAGTAGGGTTCTAGTCCTAAGGGGTGTTCTACTTCAGTAGGGTTCTAGTCCTAAGGGGGTTCTATTTCAGTACAGTTTTAATGGTACGGGAGTTCTCCTTCAGTTCGGTTCTAATCCGAAGGCATTCTACTTTAATATGGTGCTAGTCTTAAGGGAGGTTCTACTTTAGTATGGTTTTAGGGGATTCTACTTCAGTACAATTCAACTCCTAAGGGGGTTCTACTTCAGTACAGTTTTAAAGGTACGAGAGTACTACTTCAGTTCGGTTCTAATCCAAAGGCATTCAACTTTAATATGATACTAGTCCTAAGGGTGGGGGGTTCTACTTTAATATGGTTTTAGTACTAAGGGAGTTCTACTTCAGTAGGGTTCTAGTCCTAAGGGGGTTCTATTTCAGTACAGTTTTAATGGTACGGGAGTTCTCCTTCAGTTCGGTTCTAATCCGAAGGCATTCTACTTTAATATGGTGCTAGTCTTAAGGGAGGTTCTACTTTAGTATGGTTTTAGGGGATTCTACTTCAGTACAATTCAACTCCTAAGGGGGTTCTACTTCAGTACAGTTTTAAAGGTACGAGAGTACTACTTCAGTTCGGTTCTAATCCAAAGGCATTCAACTTTAATATGATACTAGTCCTAAGGGTGGGGGGGTTCTACTTTAATATGGTTTTAGTACTAAGGGAGTTCTACTTTAGCACTGTTTTAGGGGATTATATTTCAGTATAATTCTACTCTTAAGGGGGTTCTACTTCACTACAGTTTTAATGGTACGGGGGTTCTACTTCAGTACGGTTCTAGTCCTAAGGGAGCTCTACTTCAGTAGAGTTCTACTCCTAAAGGGGGGTTCTACTTCAGTAGGGTTCTAATCCTATGGAGGGTTCTACTTCAGTAGGGTTCTAGTACTATGGGGAGGGTTCTACTTCAGTAGGGTTCTAGTCCTAATGGGGAGTTCTTCTTCAGTAAGCTTCTAGTCCTAAGGGGGTTCTACTTCTGTAGGGTTCTAGTCCTAGGGGGTTCTACTTCAGTACAGTTTTAATCGTACGGGGGTTCTACTTCATTACGGTTCTAGTCCTAAGGGAGCTCTATTTCAGTACAGTTTCAATTGTACGGGGTTCTACTTCAGTACAGTTCTAGTCCTTCGGGTGTTATACTTCAGTACGGCTCTAATCCAAATTGATTCTACTTTAATTCGGTGTTAGTACTAAGGGGTTCTAAGTGCTACATGGGTGTACTTCAGTACGGTTGTAGTACTAAGGGAGTTCTACTTTAGCACGCTTTTACTACTAAGGGAATTTTACTTTACAGTTCTACTCCTAAGGGGGTGCTACTTCAGTGCATTTTTAATGGTACGGGAATTCTACTTCAGTACGGCGCTAATCTTAAGAGGGTTCTACTTTTGAACGTACCCAGTCTTCCTTCAAATCCTTTATTACACTTTGGATATAGGATGCCTTTTCTGTCAACTAGGGGGTCTCTATTTTATTTCTCTCTTGTTTATTGTAGCAGGTGGCCTTCGCTGACGTATTCCTGTAATAAAAAAAAATACATAACACAAACACTACGCTATAATACATACGGCTGTGCTGGCCCCTCTGCTATGACTTACTTCGAAAGTACAGGAGTTAAAATTATATCGGTGCACCAGGATGTTAGATAGTATAGGCATCTGCTGAGGGGATAATTAGACGGTACGAAACCCTTTATATTAATACAGTATTGAGAAGGAGATGGAAAGTCGTGAGTTCTTTATAAAGTTTTGCGAGACAGCAAAAAAGAGGTTGAGTATGCTACAGGGGGCCCATTCAATAAAGGATTCTTTATTATTGGGTCCCAAAAATTATAATATTAAGACAGAAGGGATGAAAGAGGAGATTTTGGCCCCAGAATCCATCTGCAAAAGAAGGAAGACGGTGATGAACTACTAGACCTGGAAAACTAGATTCAAACGAGCTCCAAGGATGAAACGATCACATATTATTTGGGAATTATCGGTCAAAAAGTGAAAAAGAACGTTGTTTGTAGTCTTTAAAATTTGACTGATTTATGAACCATCCCTCCTATAAAATAATATTATGTTTACGGGTAAATTAAAAATAAAAATTATTAGAATTCTAAACCGTCGTGTTTTAGTTATTTTTCAATTTTCTTTTATATGCTGATTGACATCTATTTTGGCGTTCAAACCTTTCCGTTTAACTTCAATTTAATCGATATCGTTCGGACCAACTGTCAGAAATTTAACCTTCCAAAAAGCGCATATAGTTTATGACTTATAATTCTGGAGCTAGCATCTTTGGGAAATATTTTTATATTTATATAAAAGACCAATATTTTTTTCTCGGGTTTTGTATATAAGTGTATGAGAAAGATAATATATATTTTATAACCATCGTTTATTTCTACTTGAATTTATAATTCATCAAACCTGTTGGGGTTTTATATGCATTGTAAAATTTATAGGTTAAATTTGTCTTAGTCAATACACACTTTAAAATCAGTAAATATCACTTTAACCTATCACTTATTACGTATTGACACTCCAGTTTTTTTTTTTTTTTTTTTTTACATAAAACGTTTAAAAGTATAGAACGTTTTATCAGCTACAATACAGCATAACCTATTTTTAGTCAAGCAATCTCGAGTCTAAACACTTGAGTAGACATTTTTATTTCCATTGATGAAAACATTGTCTGCAAAATAAAATCAAGTGTGAAGAAACGTAACAAATTTAAAAAAATAAATAAAAATAATAATAAAAAAAACATGAAATATCTTAAAATGATGAATTATCTTTAATATAGTTTATTTGCTATCATTTGTCTATTAATAATTGAAAATAAAAGTCCTTTAAGTAAAAATGAAATTTTTTCAGAAAATTCACTACAAAGCACGACTAGGTCTCGGCTAACTTCTGAGAAAGGGGACTAACAATTGTTTTCCGATAAAACCGTTAGGTAACTACTCCGTTGTCACTAATCTTTTACCCGTGTATAATCTCGGTTCAAAACTTGGTATTCGCATTTCTTGTGTTAGTCTGTAGTTCTGTTAACTAGTGGTTTCTCCTGATCATATTCGTGTATTTGGTCTTATATATTTGGACAGCTCAGACCTCGATTAAGACCTGGGCTCCTTCCTTAGATGAATTTTAATTTTAAACATAGTCTTAAGCTACTATGTTATAAACTAACTAGATGTTTCCGGTTCTAGGATTTTAACTTGATAACGGGAGTTGATACGTACTCTCGAAATGGCGAGTTTTAATTATTTTTTTTATTCACAAATTATGACAAATGTCTGAATAAACTATATCAATAATACGAAATGTCTGTTGTACGAATATCTATAGATTATATTAAGGTAAGTAGGCTATACAAGTGGCAAATCAAGCTAATTAGTGAAAAGGACCTACCACAGAAGATTACGATAGCTCAAATAAGAGAGCAAGCGTCATCTGTAAAAAATATTAGTAAATCTTTGGAAGTCATAATCTTTGGAACGGTTCTGAATTGAATATTTTATTGTTAGATTAGCTTACGATTTAATATCTCGTTACATGTGTTTATGAACGTTAAAATATTAAGGGAGAATGTTGTAAAGCAATATAAATATATAAATATTAGAATCAATGTTTTGCTTGTATTAGAGAAACATAAAAAAAGTTTGTAAAATTTATAAATATTAAGATCCTGGATTTTTGAATAAATAAATTTTTAGTACTGATCATTGTTTCCTTAGTTCATTTATTTATATTTTCTGGAAACCAACAATTTTATTTTTATTCCTAATAGAGGCTCTTTGCAGTAAATGTGGGCTGAAAGAAAAATGTAAAGTACCTGATCGTCTAAAGTGAATACCTCAATTTAGAAAGGATCGAGACCCTTCGATCTTTGACAAAGGGACTGACAGATTGTACAGTTTGAGGAGCTTACGGATCTCCCTGGGGATGTCTAAAGGGATAAAACCATTTATTTCTCTTTGGAAATACAATAAGGCTGACATATAAAAAGAATAGACTGCCCAATCGAAGAAAAAGAAAATACTTAGAAGCCCAATCGCTAATGGAGTGGTTTGTACACACGTAGAGAGGTGAAATCCCATCCTTAACTGTAATTTCCAGGATCGAACTCCTGGCTGGTCTAGTGATTAGCATTCTCGCTTGGCGCGTGAGAAGTTCTGGACTCAATCACCATTGAGTCTCAAAAATTTACGAAAATTAGGGAGCTACAATTAGTAACGAACTCTGAGTGACTGGAATTTCGATGTACTAACCACACTCAACCCACTGAAAAGGAATCTAACAGGAATGATTCTTCGATGACTGTTGCGCCAAGGAGTTTAATTTTTTTAGTTTCACTTACTCTGACCGGGCAAATTTATAGCTTGCTCTATTTGTACGTAATTTGGTAACGAAAAATGATGATAAAATATTTTAATAAACTGAACGCAATGTGTGAGACAATACAAACAAAGCGAAATAGTTGGATTATTGTATTTGTAGTAACAGTGCAGTGGATATTAGCCAAACGTATGACATTCCTAACTTTAATACAGTATTTCCGCTTGATTATTTTAATTAAAGCAACTCTATATCATTTTAATTATTTTTTTTTTCGTAGAATATAAGTTAAATAGAATTAATTATCTCTAATTATTTGCAAAGGTTGAATTTGGTTTTTTAGTCTTTGTATGTATGGAGAAATAAAATCAAGGAAAAAATATGAAAAAATTAAAACTGTAAAAACAAAATTATCAGTATTTAATATAAACTTTATGTTAAATATTTATAGCGATTCTATTTATATGTTTTTATTATTTTATCAGACTATTTTTTTTCGGTAGAAAATTCATTTTGGTATCAGTGAATTTAAATTTTAAGGGAAGTTGTAGGTTCTAAAGATGAACATTTTTTCTTGAAACTATTTTTTGACGTTTCAATCAGCTAATGTATTGAAATTTACTAATCCATGGTTCTAAGGTGCACAACAAATTTGATCCAAATCGGATAAAAAATGTTCACTAACATATTTATATATAATGAATGGCTAAAACAAAACTAAATTGAATCACAACGCTTCTGTGAAGAGGAAAATACCAAATTAAAATTTATTGACATGGCCTTTCATACCTGAGAAAATTAACCATAAAGTTAATTGCAATTTCTTTTTTTTAGCTATCTTAATACAATTAACGGCTGTCATTTTAGTTAAGTTAATCCAACAAGTTTCACCTTTATGTCATTTGTATTGTGTTATCAAACTCTTTAAAATGATGTATCACACGGTCGTTATTTTCCCACACGTCACAATTGAGAATTTTCTGTTTTCCCACCCTCGTAATTGAAAAATTGAAATATTTAGGCTCATAGAAACAACACAAAGAAGATTATCGCAAAATAAGTTTAGATATATCTTAAATAATAACTAAGTTAAATGGGGGGGCAATTTTCTGTTCAGCACCCACATTTATACACACGCGCACACACACGCACGTGCGCACGCACGCGCGCGCGCGCGCGCGCACACACACACCCACACACACACACACACACACACCACACACCGAGCTAAACATAAATGGCAAATTAGTCTTATGGGTATAGGTATAGGTGATAATTTCACGAGGAATATCGCAATAACTAAAATTTCTGTATGAAAACAGTACAGTACTGTCACACAGAAAGTACTATAAAATCTAACTTTATGAACTGTAAAATTCTTTCAAGCTGTCTAGTTTTAATGTCTACAGACTGTACTAACGTAACAATAAGTTAGGGCGTGGTGGGGAAGGAACGTTATGCACATGCGCTAATGTGTAAGCTATATAGTGCGTACTATACAACGATAGTGCGTCAACGGTTGTTAAAACCAAAAATCGTTTTACAAGTATCTTAATGTGCTTCAAACAAGAACATAAATTACAATTAAGGAGCAAAGAAATGTTTCTTCAAGATATGTCGACGAAGTTTGAGCTTAAAAATAGTTTTTGGCCGAAGGTCTTTTAGTCTAATGCATCGAAGAAATAAATCTTTCTGATCCAATAAAGTGTGTCGTATATCAACATCTAAGCAAAAATCGGACAGGTTAAGACATATAGTAACGGGTTTTGTCCGACAAGTATATGTTTCGGCGGTTATTCATTGGTTTAAAAATAATTTTAATTTAAATAACCTACGCAGAACATTGGATTGCTGTCCATTCCCACTTGTGTTTTTCTGGAATTCGAATTTAAAAAGGTTTAGAGTGTAATTTATGGATGGAATAACGACAATATTTAAATAACGTCTTTATTGTAAAAGACTTTTTAATGTTGCTTTTGTTGAGTGTTCTTTCCAATTACAATATTTCTTAAGTAACCATTACACCAAGGAAACATTGAGCGACATTTCGCAGATTATGAGCGATTGTAAAAATTGATTGCCGCATTATATGAAAAACACTTAGTCAAAAGTTCAGAATTTTTCAGTTTGATTTGGGATAGATATACCATAATTGATTTTAAATTTTGGTTAACAGCACTTAAAGGGATGTTGTGAAAATAAGTCTACGTCAAAAAACAAAGAAAGTAAATCGTGAGTTGTGTAAAGAGACATAACCGCAAACGTGAATCCGTCTTTGTGTTATTAAAAGAAGAGTAATCCATAGGCGGTTACGCATTTGAAGTACTCGCACCGAATTCGAAGCGCTCAATTTTCTTACGCTCTTCATACAATCTGTGTAGTTCGACATTAGAGTATTTGGGATTTTCTAATTCCTTTTGAATTTGTTTTACAAATAATATACGTGTAGGTTACTACATTTCTGTTCATATTTATTTTATTTCTTTTTAAATTTATTTTTTGTAATTCTTTCTAGATTATAAACATTTTCTTCAACTTTACAAATTTTATTTTACCCGTTATATTGCCAAATAATATTGATCGTGGTATTCTCTATTTCAACTCCAATATCGTATCTCTTTAGTAAAGTTAACTGCCCAAACTACGCATTGCGTCGCCATTTTCAGTGATCACCTAAGCGTTACTCCTCCCACTATCACCACACCACACTCTTACTAAATCAAATAATGAGATTATC
The DNA here is from genome assembly GCA_963513935.1 of Aphrophora alni. NCBI lineage: Eukaryota > Metazoa > Arthropoda > Insecta > Hemiptera > Aphrophoridae > Aphrophora > Aphrophora alni. The sequence continues at coordinate 102,952,349 of OY740770.1, read as the reverse complement.
ATTTAGAATAATACGAGATACAAGTGCGACAAACATTGCTATTGTTTTGTTCGCTAAATATTTCATAGACACCCATATACTGAATTTAAATAGGTATTCACGTCAAGAGTACACAACTTTTGACCTAGCAAAGTGAGGTCTTATTTTAACATGATTATTTAGTATTTCGTCTGTGTTTGCGTGTTCACCAAACACTTTTTATAATCACTTTGCATTTTATGAATAAAGTTCTTTAGACAGATCGATATTTGCACAAGTTTTATTCTTTCCTCTTCACTTTAAAATGGCGGCTACGAATCAACATTAGTAATTTGCGGTTCCAAAGAATGAACGCGGGTACTTCGACTACTGATACACCGCGTGCTCTGAAGTATTAAATATAATACGAAAATGCATAACGACTGCTCGTACAAAACAAACTGTAAATGAAAACTAAAATTTTACGTAACAAAACATATAAATCTTCCTCTCTTACTAAATTTTCGCTCTGCAAAGAGACCGTACATCTTAAGGTTGAGATGATGTGAGGAGTATGTGTGCCAGTCATCGATAGGAAGCTGAGGAACGTGGTCAGACTCTAGTGATTTTTATCGACGATGTTTCATTGAAGTCACTTTATGCAATGTGCTGCAGGCATTTGGGCCTCTCTAAAGCTGATTTTAGAGTAGTCTCTATGGAAGATTGAACGTGGTTTAAGGAAACCTTCATCATAGTAAGGCAACAACCCCTGTCTTAAGGAGGCTGATTGAGCAGGAACAAACCGAAGTCGGCTTTATTCAAGATTCATGGAAAATCGGTGGCAGGATTCCAGAGTTGTCCATAACTGGAGGTAAGTCAGCTTATGACAGAACTACTAATAATAATACTAGAACCAACATAGTTGTTAGGAATAATATTGAGATACTTGTTTTATCTTCTTTATGTTCCAGGGACACCACATAGATTAGTTACTGACCTACATGTGATTGAAGAAGCAAGAAGTTGATAGTCACTTCCGCCTACGTCCCACAAGATGCTGTGAAAAATTCAACGTCCACCAACTTCAGGAAAATGGTGGAACACTGCGTGCGTAGGGTTGTTGAACTCTTGATGGGAGTTGACGTTAATCTACATCACACATTGTGGGGGAACAGTGACACGAACGAAAGAGGTGAGTTGTTACTTTCTTATATAGTATCATTTAATCTTCAAATATTCATTAAAGAAAATACACCTAATTTTGTTACTAAGGTTGGGTGAGAGGTTATGGATTTTACACTCGGAATTTATTGTATACACAATTCTTTAAGTAACTGGTATGTGTCAGGTGAGCCCTCTATGTTGTATTATAGACACATTGTAATTGAATTTCTAACAGAAAATAGATCAGTTGATACTTTTTGTAATCCTGGGAACATTACATGGGGCACAGCTTTAAATTTACCTTCTGGTTTTTGGGGGATCGATTGGTAACTAATATGAATTTGAGTAGGTTGACGGTGGATTCATTTGATGAAAAGTCTCCTTTTATTACGAGGGTGAATGAGGGTCAAAGGGAAATGGTGGACGCAATCACTATTTGATCAAAGAAGACAAGTTAGGCGGCTGTTTAATATAGCTAAACTTTACCGTAGATGAGAGACTTACAAGCTGGCCCTTGTCGAGAACAACTTCGCTGTAAAAAGAGAAGGACGATGAAGTTCTTGGAAGAAGTTCTGTGAAGAGATAGGTTGCATTCCTCAAGGAGCACGACTTCGTAAGATTGTTGCCTCTGATTCTCTTATTCCAATAGATAGACTGGTAGTATACATAGACTGGGAAAGAAAGTGTCAAAGTTTTACTCAGAACTCACTTTCCCTGTCTAGACCGTAGACAAGGAGCGAGTGTCAGACATTCCCGTAGGTTTCCAAATAGGGAGGACTGGCGTATTGCAAATCAGATAGTTAATATTGACAAAATTAAGTGGGCCATTAACTCTTTTAACCGATTAACCGAAATAAAAAGAATTACCGGGCGCAGACGGGATTTTTCCGGCCTTACTAAAGAATGAGGGTAGACCCCTATTCTAGGTCGTTTCGGGTCAGTCTAACCACTAAGTAATAGAAGAGTGATAGGAGCCCAAGTACTTTTTATTCCTAAGTCAGGGACCAGATGCTGAAGCCAAGACTTTTAAACCGATCAGTTTGACCTCTTTCATTTTAAAGGCGGTAGAGAATCATGTACGTGGGGCTATGATCACACTGCATATAAGTCAACACGCTTACCAGTCAGCTAGAGGGTGCGTATTGTACTACATAATCTAGTACTGGAAGAAACTCTTCCTAACTTGGTATTTCCCCTCCTTGTCTTTCTTGACATCGAGAAAACTTTTGACAGTGCTCCACATGATTTGGTGATTTGCGCCCTATCATGATACCGGGTTTACATACCCGTCTGTGACTGGGTGGGAATGGTATGAAAATAAAGAGCTCTAACGAGTTGAGGGCTTTAACCAAAAGATAAAAGCAAGTAAGACAGCACTGATTCCATTCACAAGGAAGAGGATCACTCCAAACCCGAGTGATGTCACACTTTCTTGGGAGTATGGGGTGGTACTTACCCAGGCCCACTACAATGTAATTATAAACAGTAGGAATGTCTCCAAGCCTTAGAAAGTCGAGGGGTCCCAATAGGATAAATTTGTCTAAAATAATTGATACACAGGTTTTTCTGAATCTCGTAATTGTGTATATCGCTAATTTCTTGAAGTGGATGAGTATAGATTGAAAATCTCCACTCGCTTCGTTCGCGTCGGAGTCTCAGCCTAGACGGGCTTCTATCCTGTACATAATATGTGAAGGATTGTCCACTCGCAACGCTCGTATCTGTAACTTACCGCAGTCTTATCTCGCAAGCAGATAAGTTGATATATGAACAAAAACCTCTTTAAAATGGCCGAAATCTTTACATTTTCAATTCGATTTAAATATGGAATCTATTTCTGTATACCAAATTTCCATCATCCTATCTTATATTTTATTGGAGCTATTGTGCTTAGGTACAGTAGCTCCTTCCACACGACGGAAGGACGCCATGACGAAAAGAATGGTTTTGGTTTTCTGAGACCATGAAACACGTAGATCAGTAAACAAACAGTCGTTGACAATTTAAGCTATTACCTATAATGCGTAAGTAAAACGGGAAAAAACAATGTTAGGCCAGATTTTTTTAAAATGGTGTCGTCCCAAAAACTGTCGGGGAGGATACTAGAAATGTCACTTTAAAAGCAAAGTAAAATTTATTTTCCAAAAAAAAGGTGAAAACACTTTTTGAAAAGTTTTACTATTTTGTCTAATCGGACTAGTCACATAAATCTAGTTGAATATACCAAAGCTATCATAAACATATGTTAGCTTTATGTTGACTTGCCATAGATGTTAGTTTACGTTACAACGTCTATTTCCAAGGAACAGGGCTGGGCTTTGGAAGCTTGTGTTTGCACGAGGCTGTTCGTTTCAAAGACACCGCATAGTCAAGGTCAACTTTCCCATATATAAACAAACTGAGATAAGCAAACAAGAACTCTATTCGTGAAGAGATGTTCTTAGTTCTTGCATTAGCCGCTAGTGGCGTCTAATAAGGACCAATATGTCTGCGTAAGTGGATTTGCTGATTACTATATATCTTGCGACAGTTACTGATTTATCATTTTTCAGAATGTTGCCACAGCATGTAAACACTCATGCGCAAAACCAAATACTGACCCAACAAAATATTTGTTGACAAAATTGTCAGTTCGGTAGTTGATATTCAAAAAATTAAATTGAGGGCGTGTTAAATTTACAAAAAATATTAAAACAAAAAATGAATATATTAAAAAAAAAAAAACTAAATTGCCTTCGTGTTGGTACACTTGCCCTTAAGTATAAATCGTATTTGATAGAATAGAGTTTAAATTATGGCAACTAAGATTCGTTTTTTAACATTATTTAAAATTTTCTTTTAATTGCGATATTGGATAACTTGCTGCATAGTTTGTAATCTTCACTTGTTAACAAAATTTGAACGAAATGTGTTAGAGGTAATTACGTCATTTATAACGGTTCCATGACAGATTTTTGAATATTTTTTATGGATAAATCAAGAACCGGCAGTTTTGAAAAGATTACGCTCAGTACGATTTGTTTGAGTTTGCTAAAATGTATCAAAATTTGATCAAAATCGTTAAAGCCCATTTTGAGAGACTCGGAAATTCGTGCTTTTGCTTTAAGGAAAACACTCCAATATTTGTCAGTTATTGAAAGGAAAAAACAATCCTGATATATGTTAAAATATATTCAGATACTATATTTTATTAATATTCGTACTTGCACAGACGACAGACGCTAAGAAAATTTCATTCCAAATCTGCAACATTTCAGTCATTCGTTCGACTCATTTTTGAGATATCGGACAGTTAGTTATTTTCCACTCCAAACCTAATACAAATTGCATTATTACCTAATCATGCTCACGCCCCATACTTTCTCAAGTCTAACTCAAAATGTTTGAATCCTAAAGCTAAACAGTCAGACAGACATTTAATATATAAACAAATTATGTTAAAACAATTGTATAAATTGGTTTTTAGGAAGTCCATAATTGTCACATCGCAATAATGTAATTCGTAATTGAAAACACATTTTACAGTACGTTGAACCTAGACTCATTGCTAAAAAAATAAATAATTATGAAAATAATCAAACTCAAAACACTCATCTAAACGGAATTCTGAAATTTTAAAATAATCACAAAACTTTTCTGACTACGTGTTTGGAAAATAAAAAAGAGACAATCCTCTAAAACAAGTTTTTATATCTTTATTTGGTGTAGGTCTAATCGTCCTTGAAAGAACACTAGAATAATAAATACAAGGAATCGTGTTGGCTAAGCATCGCTTAAATTAAAAAGCTAATTTGTCGTTTATGTTGGTTTCAACTTCGAATAAAATATCCTAATGAGGAAATAGATTTTGAACTTGTGGATGACGATGTTTGAAGACTCTTAAATTGTTTCCTTCATCGGCTGTTAGTTACTATGAAATGCCTTCGTGTCTGAGACCTAGATAATATTTAACCTCTATAATGAAATAATTTCAGCATCTTAATCCGCCGTCAGTGCGAAATAAATTAACTAAAGGTTATCTAAGGTTGAAATCGGATTGGAAATGAAACTTGTTTGCCTTGATTTTAATATTAAATAACGACTTAATTGGAGAAAGATTGTGCGGATTTTTTTTATGTGTGTGATGTAGTTATAATGATCTAAAATAATCGTAATCAACATTTATTAAATTATGCCCTTGGGGAATAATTAATAAAAACAGCTGCATTAATTGGATTTTCTCACGTTAATTAGTGAAACAAATTGACTTCGTGATATTAACGTAAATATTCCCTATAAAGGTGTTGATTTTGGGGTGCCTGTTTTTCGCCAGTACACTGAGATTTAGCCAATGATTTGACGGTCATTTTAATACAAGAATAATTTTCAAAATCCCTAGACGTTTAGGCCTACTTTTTCTTTAGGTAACTTCAAAATTGTGAGCAACTATTTTATTTAAAATTCAACATGCTGAACCAAGTGTGAAAGAAAAATTTGGTTCACGGGTAAATTTGAAATACCAAAATGAAGCCAACCGATGCTCTTGTCCTTGACCTAATTCTTTACACCCCAGCGAAACAAAATTCCCTACAAAACAACGATACCTGAACCTATTTTTCGTCAAAATCCTACCTTCATTCCATGATCATGCCCCTTTCAAAAGTTCACTTATAGTGAGTATGGGCATTGGAATGGGCATGGAAAACCTAACCTAACCTAATTTAACCTATCTAGGGGTAACCTTTCTTAACCTAGTCTTGTATTAGATAACTTTCTTTCATCTTTTCTACCACAGTTGTTCTCTAACCTAACTTAACCTGATGCTATTAGAGCATCTAATAGAAAGCTAAGGGATGTTTTTAAATTTTTTTTTGGAGTCGACGATGACGGCCAGGTTTTCCACTTTTAATACCAAAAATCCACCATTGTTTTCCCTCGTTTATGTTCCTTCTACACGCCATTCTAAGTGAAAATTAAGTCAAAGAAAGAGAAAGTATTTAAAATTTTCACTACCATTTTGTTTTTTAAGGTTTCAGATTTGAAATCAACTTTCTAAATATGCGATAAGTTTTAACTGTTACCTAAACTTAAAATAGTAACAATTATAATTGAAATTTTAACCACCATTTTTTTTTTTTAATTATCACTCGTTTGTTGTCGTATATTTAAATCTTACTTCAAAGACGTTTAAAAATTTGAAATCATTATTCTCAAATACGTATGGTAATTGAGTATAGTTTAGATCGCTTTAGAAATAAAAAATATCGAACACTTTTGCCACCATTCTTGAATTGTTTGATAGTTGAAAAATTATGGAGTAATGGAGAAGTCAGATTAACATAAATTGCAAAATGTTTTTTGAGAAATTAGGTTTTCAATAACAGCTCCAAAGATTTGTTTTGTAGTTTTTTTACCAATAACGTCTGTTGTACAATTTTTTAGGATGTAATGAACTATAAGTATAGTTTGACAATAGTTGGTACAATGGATGGAAATATGATCTAAACAGGTATAGCCGTTTTTGAGAAAAAAAACTAGTTTGTGTTATTTTCTAACGGGAGGGTATCCTTTATGAGTTATTGGAAATGGGGGGAAAAACTCGTCACAATATGGCCAAAATATGCTAACATCAAATTTGATCGAAATTGTTCCACCCGTTTAGGCTGTATTGTACACACAGATCATCCCAACTAGGAGTTTGCTAACTAGTATAACTCCAAATTTAAAGTACTCTACATAGCAATCTAAAAGTGAAGTAAACACAGTGATCAGTTGTAAATTTATATTATAAGATATATATTATCTTCATTAGCAATATATCACCAAGCCTAACATCCAAAATAAGATATTACCCAATATCTATTTCAGTAAGTAGATTAAAGTTTGACGTATAGACCTAAGATATGAATAAAGAAAGTCCATACAACAAATTATGTGGTGCAAGATTATCATTGTCGACTCAAAATTGAAAGTTATTAACATTTTGGCTATTTAGGAAATCGGTTAAACCTCCCGTGGTTATTGCTCTTGGTTGAAGATTGACAGGTTTCGAGTTCAGTCCACGTGGGAGTCAAAAATGTATGGTGTTAACCCCACATCGTGGGAACTGTCAATACATACTTTTCTAACATTGTGGGTTTTTAGCGTACAGGTGCAAAATATAAAAATATACGAGTTTTATAAAAATCAAACCATTAAAAAAAAAATGATATTCATATTTTATTTCTTTACACCTTACGCGCTTTCAAAATCTGTGTAGTGGTTTTGAAAGTTCGAGCGCGGATGCCGATGTTACCTTTTTCTTTGAGTTGGTTACTCCTTCCTCTTCATTAAATCTAAAAAAGATAAAGTAAATTGTTAAAAATTGAGTCTGCTGATTCCTTAAGATTCTCTAAAGGTGTCAATATTTTTATTAATTCGAACTACAGTACTCCTTATTACCATATTGAATGACAATCACTTTTCATCCTCATCCTGTTTTATTTAATTCTTACGGAGTTGAATCCACAATCAGTTGAAATACACCTCACATCAAAACGTACAATTCTTAGTAAATGGGATCACCTGTTGTTGATGTTATTAAGGGCTCAAATCGTCAAGAATCAATATAAACGCATTTTCAAAATTTTTCTACCAATACTTCTTATTGGTAAGTGAGAAGTAAATATATATATTATTTATTATTCGAAGAATCATTTTTCTGGACATGTTTTTGAAAAAAAAAACTGATAAGTACTTGAAATATGTTTGTTAGTAAGCCTTTTGACACATTTGTGTAGCTTATAAAATCATCGATGACCAGAATATTTCATAACCAGAATATTTGTAAACCAATATCAAAACTTTTGTTGTTTTTAGAGGTTACATTTGACCAAAATTTGGTTAAAATCATTAGAGCAAATTGAGGTATGAAATAAAAAATCATCGAAATATGTCCACAATAAGCACACGTAATAATTTTGATCAAAATCAGTTCACTAGTTTATGTTGTAGGACAGAACACAGAGTACATTCAGACAGATATCGTTCCAAAAAAACATGTTTTGGGGAGCTCATAGGACCTCATAAAGGATATTTATGTAAAAAATTACCATAATGTTTTCTCCATCACCTTATTTAAAAAAATTATTTATGCGAAAAGTAAAAAAAAAAACTTTACTAGCAAGCTTCTCTAAATTATTATTAAAGTTCACCAAATTTTCTAAAAATCGGCGAATAATTATAGTTCTTTTTATATTTAGCTAAAGATCTAAAAATTAATATTCGTAACAAACGCTTGTGCGTTATTATAGAATAATTAATTACGATCAAGACACATTTCTTAATACGGAGTCTAAATCTCATGACAGAAATACTTTCGATTTCCAAAACGAATGCTCATAAATAGCAAAAGTATTACAAACCAGATACCGGCAGTAGAATAGAATTTGTGTTTAGCCCACATTTGTATGGTGATGAGGCCGGCGCCACACGCCTCACCAGTAGTTTGAAGGACATCTTGTCCTGTCCTTACCTTGAGGCTTGAGCAGTACTTGTTCATACATTGACCCGGAAACTCAAGTAAGGACACTCTATAACACCTCCGCATTCTATACTGTAAGCTTTAGTTGCCAACTGTTAGTAATGTTTAATGAGAGATCGACAATTGTTTCTGTAAATGTTATGTACAGGATATAGGCGAGTTGTTTGTACTTCTCGGATCGTTTATTTAGTAATATTCTCTTTACTTAGGAAAGCTTAAAAAAATTTCCGGTAAATTCTCCACAAGGAATTCACTACAAGGCCAGCTGCTAAACGTTGTTCACTTTGAAAATCCGTTAGGTAACTACCCTCTTGGAACTTTCCTCTTATATTAAATTGTATTTCATCACCTTTACGTGTTGTTTGCCATGACATGTATCAATATCTAGTTTTTGACTTTTGACTTTGCTGACACGTTTGTATGTATTCTTAGCAGATCAAGCCTAGTTTTAGCTCTAAATACCTTAATTTGTAAGATAATCGTAGGTTACTAGGCAGGCCATAGTCGTACAATATTTTTCTTGTTCTAGGTTAATATTTTCGATGAAGACTTTCACAATTCGGTTGTAATGATTTCGTATAAAATAAATGTTTGTGAAATGTCTCCAATCACGACTTAAATTAATTGTAAATAATAAGAAATAACGCTTCGGTAATAATTGTTAAAAAATTTCAAAGAAGATTTACAACCGTCATTTAAAAAAAATATATTAAAGACGAGTTTCGTTTATAGAAAGAGTTTATGGACAAGTTTAGGCTCTATTTAAATAGAAATATATTTTTGTATTACAATTTTGTAAAAAAGTTAATAATTATTGTCCCAATATACGGCAAAACAAAACTGAATAATGACGATTTATGACTTATCTTATTAATAATTAGTACACAATAATTTTGAAGAGAGGGCAACAAATCTTTTTTGATTTTTTTGTCGTTTTTAGTTTTGTAGATTGGTGTGTGAGAAAGTTTGTACAATGTTTTTGAGGTGTTTATTTTGTGTTTTTTTTTTTGTTTTTATAAAAATAATAATAAGCTTTATTACCCTTCGGAGGTAATGAGCTTCCTTGTGCTAACATATTTACATTTAATGACAAAAAAAACAAAAATACGTTAGCTCATTTTCTACTAATAAATATGTTCGAAATTGTTATTATTATTTTTCATTTATTAATTTTATTTTTTAGCAATTTACTTACTCTTTATAAGAAATTGTTTTTTTACAGATCAAATTTAGGAGTCCATTCAGATCATATTTTTGCCCATCTTTGTCCTCCCGTTCTTTCTACATATCCAGCCTATTTCCATTTAAACCTGTGAGCTTCATTTTCAAGATCTGCAATTTCACCAAATGTACTTTATTTTGACTGATTTTCACTTTTTGAGCTCTTTTTATTTCCATTATGCTTCTCGTCATCTGGAACTGTGTGGTTTTCAGTTTATTCGACCATTTCCTGTAAAGAGCCCACGTAAAATGCAAGGGTATAGATATTATTTTACCAAAACTTTTCCTTTTAAATCGTTTGTGTAGTTCCCTTTAAAAATATGTTCAGGCTCCAGTATTTTTCCATCCATTGTTTCTTCATTTGTAAACTTCTTCTTTTCTTCTATTTTTAAATGAACTTATCTGGGCAAGATACAGTAGTTGTATGCCGAGAATTGGTCTACATTTTCTCCACAAATTATAAATTCTTCTGTTTGAAAGAATTTTGGTTTTGCTCCAATTTTTATTTTAAACCTACACATTCGCAACTGATGATTAGTTCTTCCATCATTTCTTCCACGCGCAATTGAGACAATCATCTACGAAGCGAAAATGGTTTAGATATTTACCATCAATTTTGATTCCTTTCCTTTACCAGTTTGGTTCATATTTAGGTATAAAACGAAAGCTTATCTACTTTTATTTTTAATTTTGAATGACGTCAATGAACCTTACAAAAGTGGGAACTAAGATGCTAGCGTTTTGTTATGCAAAAAACAGCATTTAAGAAATGCACATGTGTTCAAATAGATGCAATATGCAAAACATATGTTTCGATGTCATTGACCTTATATTGTGTCACTAGTCTTTTATGTTTCCAAACGCGTTTCGTGATGAATTATTTGCATTTAGTGAGTCAATGTACATGTATCGACATAACTAGGTCGATGTAATTTTGATAAAAATGAAAAATAATATAAACAAATAAACTAGTTATTATTATACATTATTTGTGTTATGTGCCTAAATGGCCTACATTTGTCTATCCTCTTTGTATGTTGATTATAACTTATTATTGTTTTTGGTATAAATATTTTATTCAGGAATTGTCCAGGTTTTTTTAAACTTCTTTAAATAGGTTAAAATGTTTAGTCAATCTATTTTAGAAGAATAAAGGATGCAAAAACATTGCACGAACTTTGCCACACATTCATCCAAAACCAAATACTAATGTAAACATGTACAAAATATGGCTCTATACTACTTTATACTGAGATATCTTCTTGTATTTTATTTACGGGAGAAGAGTGGGTATAAGATAAAGTGAGAGATAACTATTTTTTTTATTTTGAAAGTTATTTGTATATATATAAATAAAGGCCATAAATTTGTCATTTATATATAGGCTGCATTTTTGGATAGACTGCTTTCCAATACATTTTTTGGGTCTTTTGACGCTTTATTTGATCAAAATAATTGGTGCAGTTTAAAACAATTCTTATGATTTTTTATCTTATCTCAAAACTCTGAATTAAAAAAAATAGGGTAGAATGGAAAAAAAACAAGATATACCCACATCCAATGTCAATGAAGTAAAAAAGGGAATTTGTTTTAATTGACCGCAAAAAAGGTTTTCTTGCGAAACAGCTTTGACTATTTTGAGACGTTTTTGAACTTTAAAGACAATATTTACCTCTTTTATTGAAATAATTCTTAATTATCCTCAACCTGTCTTTGATAATTTATATCGGTAAACAAACTCCCCCCCCCCAATCTTAGAGAAGCCTTATTACGTCTTACGAACAGACAGATTTTCAGAGTAAAAAAAAGGAGAGACTTTCTCCATCTTCATTAAATTTAGTTAATCAGTATAAAATTTGTTATGATCCAAATTTGAGTTTCCTAGCGTTAAATATTGTCCTTTCAAGCGTTTCATATTTTTGGAGGCTGGTCGAGAGAATCTTTCCACTGCGACATCAAATGGACTTATTTTAAAAAAGGCTCATTAAATTTATTAACCGCCGTGGTAATTGATCCCAGCACCTGCAGCTTACCAAACACACTGAGGGTGTATACAGGATTGGCAATCCCGATGATGCTTAGCTGGATCTACATACTTTCGTGTAGTATTGAGTTAGATCCTTTCCTTTATATTTTCTATGAGGCTTGACAAACTATTGTTCTTTTTCAACTCTGACACTACTTTTTCTTTTTTAAGGCGACGATCATAGAAAGGTTTCACACCTTTAAACAAACAAAAAATCGCTTACCGAGCAAGATTGGTAACCACTCTACCAACTTAGAGGGATTGAAGGTTGTATATATTTCTATATGTTATGATTTTCATCGTGAACGAACACTTAAATATGTTTCTAAGGGATCAGGATCGATGCATATTTATTATCCTGGCTTGCACACTTTTATATGTCAACATTATCTAATAGTAATTTATAAAAAAGTAAATTAGTATATTATATGAAACTGCATATAACTCTCATCGTTGAACAGATCCTTAAATAGCATTATAGAGTCAGGGTCAATGTCAGTGCACATTTAATGGGCTGAGTTACACAAGTAAGACCTCTATAATATCCATTTCAAAAAAGTAAATTAGTAAATATGAAACTGCATATAATTGTCATCGTTGAACGGATCCTTAAATAACATTCTAGAGTCAGGGTCAATGTCAGTGCACATTTAATGGTCTGAGTTACACAAGTAAGACCTTTGTAATAACTATTTCAAAAAAGTAAATTAGGAAATATGAAACTGCATATAATTGTCATCTTTGAGGGGATCCTTAAATAACATTCTAGAGCCAGGGTCAATGTCAATGCACATTTAATGGGCTGAGTTACACAAGTAAGACCTCTGTAATAACTATTTCAAAAAAAGTAAATTAGTAAATATGAAACTGCATATAATTGTCATCTTTGAGGGGATCCTTAAATAGCATTATAGAGCCAGGGTCAATGTCAGTGCACATTTAATGGGCTGAGTTACACAAGTAAGACCTCTGTAATAACTATTTCAAAAAAAGTAAATTAGGAAATATGAAACTGCATATAATTGTCATCTTTGAGTGGATCCTTAAATAGCATTCTAGAGTCAGGGTCAATGTCAGTGCACATTTAATGGGCGGAGTTACACAAGTAAGACCTCTATAATATCCATTTCAAAAAAGTAAATTAGTAAATAGAAACTGCATATAATTGTCATCTTTGAGTGGATCCCTAAATAACATTCTAGAGTCAGGGTCAATGTCAGTGCACATTAAATGGGCTGAGTTACACAAGTAAGACCTCTATAATAACTATTTCAAAAAAGTAAATTAGGAAATATGAAACTGCATATAATTGTCATCGTTGAACGGATCCTTAAATAACATTCTAGAGCCAGGGTCAATGTCAGTGCACATTTAATGGGGTGAGTTACACAAGTAAGACCTCTATAATATCCATTTCAAAAAAGTAAATTACGAAATATGAAACTGCATATAATTGTCATCTTTGAGGGGTTCCTTAAATAGCATTCTAGAGTCAGGGTCAATGTCAGTGCACATTTAATGGGCTGAGTTACACAAGTAAGACCTCTATAATATCCATTTCAAAAAAGTAAATTAGTAAATATGAAACTGCATATAATTGTCATCGTTGAACGGATCCTTAAATAACATTCTAGAGCCAGGGTCAATGTCAGTGCACATTTAATGGGCTGAGTTACACAAGTAAGACCTCTATAATATCCATTTCAAAAAAGTAAATTAGTAAATATGAAACTGCATATAATTGTCATCGTTGAACGGATCCTTAAATAACATTCTAGAGTCAGGGTCAATGTCAGTGCACATTAAATGGGCTGAGTTACACAAGTAAGACCTCTATAATATCCATTTCAAAAAAGTAAATTACGAAATATGAAACTGCATATAATTGTCATCTTTGAGGGGTTCCTTAAATAGCATTCTAGAGTCAGGGTCAATGTCAGTGCACATTTAATGGGCTGAGTTACACAAGTAAGACCTCTATAATATCCATTTCAAAAAAGTAAATTAGTAAATATGAAACTGCATATAATTGTCATCGTTGAACGGATCCTTAAATAACATTCTAGAGCCAGGGTCAATGTCAGTGCACATTTAATGGGGTGAGTTACACAAGTAAGACCTCTGTAATAACTATTTCAAAAAAGTAAATTAGGAAATATGAAACTGCATATAATTGTCATCGTTGAACGGATCCTTAAATAACATTCTAGAGCCAGGGTCAATGTCAGTGCACATTTAATGGGGTGAGTTACACAAGTAAGACCTCTGTAATAACTATTTCAAAAAAGTAAATTAGTAAATAGAAACTGCATATAATTGTCATCTTTGAGTGGATCCTTAAATAGCATTCTAGAGTCAGGGTCAATGTCAGTGCACATTTAATGGGCTGAGTTACACAAGTAAGACCTCTGTAATAACTATTTCAAAAAAGTAAATTAGTAAATAGAAACTGCATATAATTGTCATCTTTGAGTGGATCCTTAAATAGCATTCTAGAGTCAGGGTCAATGTCAGTGCACATTTAATGGGCTGAGTTACACAAAGTAAGACCTCTGTAATAACTATTTCAAAAAAAAGGAAATTACCAAATAAAAAAACTGCATTATGTTTCACTAATAATTTATGGGTTTCAAGCGTGTTGAAAGGACGCCATATTGAATGCGATTTGTTCACTGTATATCAATTACAACTCGCTCTCTAATTTATTCTTTCGTTCTATTATTATTTCCTGCTGTAAAGTATATATCTTTAACTGTAATTATTTTAACTTAATCATGGTACAGACTACAATAGAAAATAAGTAACTGGACTTTTCTACAACTTAAAACTAGGTACCAGAAAATGGTCACCGATCCTGTCATTTGATGCATTGGTTAAACAAAATTGAAATATTGCACATAATATATGTTCATTTCAATTTTTTATGATAACTTAACATTTTGTGGAGATAGCGATCAATCTTTAAGTCACGGTAATATATTCACGGGACGATAAAAATGTGTATTATACAAAACTATACTGCGACTCATCTTAAGCTTTGATAGTGAAACCCGAATGTTAACGCAAAGAGCACTGGAACATCTGAAAGGAAGCTCCTGGGGAGGATTCTAGGCCCCAGACATAGAAATGGGGAATTGGAGATAATATATAACAATGAGATATACGGCTACTTCAAGGAACCAATGGTAAAAACGTACAGGAAACTGAGGAGGTTGCACAGGCTGATCATGTCGTGAGAATAGACAACAGAACACCAAGAAGATTCTTTATAGAAAATATAGAAGATACAATATCGAAAAACCGTCCTAGGATAAGATGGGAGATTGACATTGCTGCGGATACAAATTAGAGACGACAAGATCCGTGTTCGGACTGTATTGCAATAGGAGGAGAAACTATCATGAGGTATGATTTATTTATGAATGATTGATTAAAATCGTGCCAAAAACAGCCTCTAACTTTAAAAAGATAATACACAAAGATCGATTTATGCTTATTTAAAAAATTGTCTCAAGGGAGAGAGTAGAGATAGAACGAGAAATATTGTATGAATTTCAGAGAAAGCAGTCGGTTTAATTAGGGCATGTCAGTAGAATGGAGGAAGGGGGTTTCCTAAAACAGTGCTAGAATAATACTACTAGAAAAGACGTGGAAAGGAAGCACTAGATGTAGATGGAATGACAACAAGAGTAGTTTTGGAGAATTGCCAGCACAGACTTAAATGGAAACTAGTGACTGAGAGACGGCGAGAGCTGCAGGATTCCGCAAAATTGAAAAAAATAATACTGTTATATAATTTTTGCCGATTTTGAGAAAAGATAGTTTGTGGTTAGTCTTAAACATTAGATACACCTAAGGTTATGAAACGCAACATTTCTCAAAAAGATGCCACGTACTAAATATGATCAAAGTTTTAGTATATCGACCGGAAGACAGATAGTGGTCTTTACAAAAACCACTTTTTAAACTCTCTAAGCTTCAAAACTATTGATATTATTTTTTTAGAACATCTTATAACAATATATATGCTCCCTAGAAGGGTCGTTCGGGAATGACATCCCGAGTTAACTTAATCTAGTCCTTATTCTTCTCTTCAATCTATTCAGTCTTCCATTAAGCCATCTCTTCAAAAAGAGCATCTTTGTCTTTCCACCAAGAGTTCACAATTAACTTTCCTCCCAGGTATTTCTCTCTTTCTTATTTTACGTTCTGGTCAAAATCTATTTTATTTTCATCATCAAGAACTCTTCCGATTCTTCTGATAGGATAGACTGTAGATGCAGTTTTCACGGATTTTTTCTTAGCACAACACCACTTTGCATTCACTTATACTAGTCCAAGAGTAATTAAAATTAGCTGCGAATAGAAACTACGTGGGGGTTCTCTCTTAAAACTTTCCTGTTATCCTTTTGCCCAAGAAACAATTTTTTTTTTTGCCGAGGGGTATTCCAGCGAGAGTTTTGGAGCGGAGAATAATTTTGTTCAGGGTGTCGGTATGCACAGTTTTCCTAGATTCTAGGAATTGAAGATCCTCTTCTTCTTGCACAAGGACAGTCGAGTAAATTACGTGCAGGTGTCTTAATGACTTAGCTTACATAAGCCTGCAAAGCTTTCAGAAGTGACATGTCCGATGATGATAGTAGTACCTTGTCGAAGTTATTGGTGAAGGTGTTGAAGTTTAGCATTATTGAATAAACAGATTGGACCTCTTAGGGGAAGACATTGAACATATTTTGTAGCCTGTACACTTAGTTAAATATAAATGTTTTCTAAAAAAAAAAACTGATTTTGAGACTTTTTGATCACCTTGTATATTAAATTTGCTTTATTATGTTTTCACAAGGTTTTTATTTGTTTCATTAAATCAGATTAACAATTTCATATACAAACGTGTAAAGGTTTTCGAGATATATCAATTAATGGAACAGTACAATAATTAACTTCTAAGAATTGTAATGACTACGACATAAATTTTATTTTCGCGATAAAACATTAAAAGTCAACTTTAAAAACACGAACAACTGATAAAATCATTAAAATTGTCAAATTGACTGCAATTCACATTAAAATGACAAGTGCACTACCAGGAAATAAATTGTCATTGTTGGATTTGTCGCATGGAACATAGAAGTTCTTTGAAAACCTTGGGCGGACTGTTAGCACGCGAACAAATGACATATTGCCTGTGGTCAAATTGATCTACACGCAACCTTAATTCTGAAATAGTTTAAACATGACCCATCGAAGGTCTCGACAGTTGAGTTGTGCAATATCAGTTTTAATCCTTCTTTAGACTAGGAGAGGTTTATCAATTCTTTAATTACGTCCTGAACCCATGTTGGCAGTTTTAAGACTGAACTATGATTAAGAGCTTGTTCGTTAAGATACACTTACATACGTGGAAAGGGAGAAGGTAATCAATGACCTTCCTCAACAGAATCAATGAAAACTGATAACAAGGCTAGGAAGAAAGGACCTGGGAGTAGTAGAACTTATTGAACAAGGCATTGTGTATTCATCTCCTCACTATGAGGAAGAAACTCAATGTGATCGGTGTAGGCTTGCGGAAATAATTGAGCATTTTCTTGGAATCTATATGGGTTGTAGTAAAATGAGAATGTAAATGTTGAACCGGACATGTTGGATGTTACTACTTGCAAGATATCAACCTTCCTGATTTGAAAGAGGTATATCAAAAGAGTAGGGCAGGTTTGGTAAGGAGCAAGATGATGTTCAAATAGGTTTGGAGAACAAATTTCTAAACAGAATTGTTTTAGTAAAATTGTTTGAGTAAATTGTGTTTACCGCGCTTTCTTGACAAGTGAAAAAAGCTGGGTTCAATACCCATGTAGACCAAAAGATTTAATTCATTTGGGGTGTTAGTGAAGAGAAGTTACTTTTAGTCCCTCAACCCCCCTCAAAAATAAATAAATAATAGTTCTCGACATGTTGAGCACTTAAAAACACAGTCAGAATCATGACTGGCTATCTATCCAACTGTCTGTGGAAGCATTGTCATGATTTATCTTAACCTAGTGGTATTATTGAGAATTAATTTTAATATTTGGTGTGGAATATGTCTTTTACAGGATGATTAAACTTTGAACCAAATCGCGTAAGAAGTTTGAGTAAAAAAAAAGGGTGAGAGAGAGAGAGAGAGAGAGACCCTTTTTCACGTACTAGAGATTATCACGTACTATCTCTTAACGAGGATAGTTGCAATGACTAATAATCAAGAAGTTATATTTTTGGCGTCCTTAAAAATGTTTCTCGAAATGATTAGATTTTGATCAAAATGTTTAACAGAAGGTGTCAAATTTTAAAACACTTTTAATTAAAGTCCAATTTTGAAACTAAAAATATTTATATATTTCAATGCACCGAGTTCGAACTTGACATTTGTTTGTACGGATATAGACATCGTATACAGTAATTTTTTTTTTTTAAACCCACAATTAAAACCACAGATGGTCGACAATAATTATGTTTTCTAAGGCGCTGTGTTTCAATTTGTAAAGCAAAATCCAGAATAAATCATACATCCGAGAAGAAAATTTGATTGATTTGATGAATTATATATTTTTTGCCAAAGCATTACATTTAAATTATTTCCTTTCTTTTTTAAAGTAAACCATGTTAATGGTGTAGAATTTAGTCCTTTCATTTAACGCGTGAGAGATAGCAGATTCAATCCCAGGGTGGCACAAACATTACTGTGTTGACACAAAATCGTAAAAAAGTTAGGATTCTACAAATAGAGCCGAAACTAGTTGATAGTTCTAGAACACCAGTGATAAGAATTCGTTAGGTTAACCACACATTCCCCAATTGAAAAACCTAGTAGGACTATTCTCTTTGGAGCTGTTATACCACGGAGTTTGTTTAGTTTTAACATCAATTATTTGACTTAAAATATAAATTTCTTACAAAGTATCCAATAAAGAAATTTTGTTTTATAAATAGTTGATGCTTCACCTAAATTCTGGGCACTAGTTTTGACAAGAAAAACAAATGATTCTACACAAGTAAGTGAACAGCTGTTCAAAGCATGATGTCAACGTAATTTCAGAGTGTAGTTATTAAAATATAAATACGAAGACAGCTGTTGTAGCAAATACCAACATCGCAAGAGTTGTGCCAAGTCGCAATGACGAATAACAACCGATTGTTGAATTACACGTAGAAATTCAATTGATATTAATAATGTCATTGAAAGTTTTAGATCGACTGGAAATATGCACCATCCATGTTGATCTAATAATAATTCGAATTTGCCCCTAACCACAATCACTAGAAACTTAATAAAACATAACTGATTAATTGTTCTTTATTAATTATTTCCACTTAATGCCCTTGATTTTGATTATGGTTAGGGGCAAATTGGAATTATTATTGTGAATTTCACCACAGTGCTCAACAAGATTGTATGTTGATCTAAGTTACAGTTCCTAGCACTGAATACTTTATTTCTGATAAGTGCATTCATTATTTTAAAAAAATATATAGAACGGTAATTTTGACTGAAAACTACAATTAATAATTCTTAAAAAAAATAAATCATTACGATGATTATCTGTTTTCAACAACTTCAGATTAATGTTTGTTTTCCCATCCTGTTCATATATAAATGTCATTAGGTAGCCTAATAGTAACAATTTAAATTTTGTGTTTTCTACAAACATTAGTTTTCTTGTTTATGAAAATCGGTTTATTTCGATGAGAATATAGTAACATTTCAGACGGCTGCATAGAACTGTTTCGTTTTGCTAATCCTCACACTTAGCAGGCTTGCCAGACACCCTGGATTATCTTCAGAGGCTAACTATAGTGATTACAGGCTTGGCAAACGCGATCTACACATTTTCCACGTAATATTGGGTTAGATCCCTCTCATTCTATTTTCCTATCAAGTCTCTCCGGGCTAATACTTTTTCTCTTTTTACCCTGATGCTAGAGTATTCAATAACTATGAGGTCTTTATTTTATCTTCTTTTTTTATGCGATTTTGACCAAATTTTTTTTGCCTTTACACAACATATTGAGGAATTACAATATATTGAGGATTTGTACTGTTTCCCGGAAATCAATGATCCGAGACCCTATTTGTCCCGTATTTTATAGTCGAGTAAAAATACAGCGAAATTACGAATTTACTTTGGTTATCTAAATATCTTTTAGAGAATTTTTACAATTATTATTGTCTAGTGATTTCTTAAAGTAAGTAAAATTGACTTAAAAATTAAATTAAAGTTGCAGGAAAGTAACAGAAAAATATACTTTTTAAAATATTAAATACTTTTTTTTTTTTTTCAGTATTCATTGTTGTAAATCAAATGATTATTCTGTAATATATATTTTTTATAATGTGAACATTAGTGTACTGTATGTTGTTTTCATCATTCTAAAACAGAATACAATCAGAAATATTTATCATATTCTTCTAGTACCAACTATTAATCTCGGTTTACCAAGGGCCACTGCTATTAATTGAACTTTTAAAAATAATAACAATTTTTAATTGAGGATTTACTGTGTATTAACATAACATGAAATAAATTTACAAACATTGGTTTGTACTTGAAGAAATATGACGCAATTTTTAAATATAACAAAGAATTTTGAAAGTAGCCTATTTGGACAAAAACATTCAAACTGTAAAATGTCACTAAAATTAAACGTCACTTTGAAATATTTTTCAGCAAAATTAATCTAACGTCAAATTTAAATACTCCTAATCAAAATATTTTGCGATTCCATTACTTAGTGTGCTAGCATCTTTAATTTTCCAGTTAGGTCTATACAAATTTAATTGTATTTGTAAAACTGCAGATCAAATATTGTGATCAAAACTTGTTTGTGGTTGTAAAATTGAATTTTTAGAGGTTAATTTCTAAATGAAAATCCCAAAGAGTCATTATAGTGTGATTGGGGAATCTTGATAAGTATCCCTTAATTTGACGTTTACAATTAACGCCAAACCAACCTTATAAGACTTTGCCATTAAGCCTGTTCGACCAACAGATTACTTGTAAGTTCAATTACTTCAATTTACTCTTTTTTTCGTTTACAAGTTGGGACATGTTTTGTGTTATAAACCTTCACATATCTCTACTGACAGCCTCAAATATTTATTTCCTCTAATTAACTGATAACTCCTAAACCTGTATTTTTGGAGACTAATAGATTTTTTTGATAACAAATTTGGATCAACATCGTTCCAGCCGGTTTCGTGAAAATCGAACTTTCATGTTTTAATCTTATGTCAAGTTTCCACTAATTTGAAGTAAACAAATATTAATAAACTGTTCGGAGATACTCATACAAAATTTAAACAACATTTTCCCACTAGTTTGGTTTGTAAATTATTATAACTGAGACAAATGACAAACAGGCTGCATTAAAATCCCTAAAAAATCAGATAGATGTCAAACAGTTTTTGTTTTTTTTTGTAAGTATATTTTTATTAACTCGCTATAAAATTCTAAACTATGAAGTGTTCCATATAACGTTACTCAGCATCACCTAAGTAAGAAACTGCAATAAAATGTAAAACATTAAAAAAAAAAAAAAATGTAATTTTGTATCCCGAAACAATTTAAAATCATTTACTTTGGCAAAACAAACACAGCTCTCGTAAATATTATCAAAATAAAATTTCCTTATTCACAAAAGATCCACAATTTTATCCTGAATCAGAAATATACAGGATGATTGAAGTATATGTGACTGCTGTTTTATTCGATAAGTACAAAGGTTACAAAAACTTTACTTTTCAGGGATTTTTGGTTTAAAACTAGAGGTATCAAATTTTCACAACACCCACCATATATCCAATATGGCGGTCAACTGTAAATTTTCTTACAGGAACCCCTATTTTTAAAGCCATTTTGATAAAACACATGATTTTAGACTCTTGCTTATTTTTCGATATATCTAACCGTTTATGAGCTATAGGCACTTAAATATTTTAAAAAAATTCATGCTTTTACCAGATACGATTTTTCTTATGTTTCAAAGTAAAATTCAGTTGAAATTTAAACTAGAGTTATTTTTATTTGATCTGTAGAACCAGGAGTAACGGTGTTATTGATAGAAAACAAAATCATAATTTTTCTATCGAAAAATATTCTAGAATAAAAAAGTCATAAAATATATATTTTTTTATTTAAAATAAATGGTACATAACCAGGAAACGGAACCATTACTGCCAGGAGATTTTGTAACGCTGTTTATCATAATAAAGTACGTTGCTTAAATTTTGTCCTTAATTCACAAGTTGTAAATACATTTAGTACAGTAATAATAAAGAGCTAGCTCTAATTTAAATTTGAATTTGACTTTGAAGAAAAATCCTAAGGGTTTTTATTATTATTTATTCTCACACAAGTGCTCACTTATAGTGAGTACGTACGGAGAAGCAATCCCGAGGCCACCTAGCTGGATCTACACACTTTTTCGTGTAGTCTTTATGAATAAATTCCCGTTTATTTTTAAATTTAGATAAGAAAATGGTAAGATTTTCAGACGTCTATTTGAATCCCTATCGTCCTAATATTGGGCACAATTAAAAAAAAATGATTACCAACTAAATTGGAGAAAACCCAAATTAAACCATCGACAAAAATAACCTTTTCGACATTAACAAAACAGTTTCATAAACTATATTTCACTTTGATTAAAGAGTTAACTTTATTCACTAAAAGAAAGACTAAATGGTTACCATCGAGTCAACAAATATGGCTGCCCCAGTCAATGAACAATGACGCTAAGGTCTTAAGTTCAAACTTCCAAGTTTAACTCACCATCATTTGAAAGAATTAATAACATTAAGACTAATTGCCGGGAGAAATAGTTAATGAAAAACAATGGAGTTTGTTATGACTTCGTTGCAGTTAACTGCATTTATCGTTCTTTGTCTAATTTCTCTAGACACACTTAGTCTTGGTTTATGCCAACTAAAGGGTCCCCTCCTTTTTTATCTCAAGGAAATGCTTAGCTTTTGCTTCATGGGAATCAAAACTGTGTCTGTTGTGAAATATATTTATGATTATAAGAACTCTCTAGGTTTTTAGTAAAACAAAAGAGGAACCCTAGATACTCAAACTCTGCAAAGGCCCTCCCAAGTACGTTGATATCCGTCGAGGAAACACTACACACTAGCCACTTTATCCTCAGGGGCTCACCTATAGCAATGACTACATAAATACTATAAGACACGACATGGCCATGTTAAATATTCTACGCTTATTCTTGAGTTGACCAATACCCGCTAGGGTGTGGAGCTGTCGCTCTGCTAGAGAATCTGAAGTTGATGTTAATGGCGCTAGGTGGCTCTACGGTCAAACAATGTTTCAGGCGGGTAAGAGAAAACGCACTGATGCCACATATGGGACCAGAGATGCGAGGGAAGGTCGAGAATCGCTTATCTCAGCGCACGAACTGACAACACTGACTATGCTGACGGAAGTAAGTGAGAAGGTTTGTGAGAGAGAGGTCAACAATTGTACAGTCTCAACCAAGTGGGATGCGTACAGTCAAGCACCTGCTGCTAGCGCTTTCTGATAGCTGTGTGTCAAACTTGTGACGAACAGCACCCGTAAAGCGTAGACTATTTCCCTATCCTATGTCGTGTCTTATAGTATTTATGTAGTCATTGCCTATAGTAAGTACTGAAACAATCCTTAGGAAATCTAGCTGGATCCTACATGTAAATCCTTATCTTTCATTTTCCTATCAAGTCTCTCTTGACAGACTCTTGTTCTCCTTCTCGATTTTCTTTTCTTCTTTTTTGTATAAAGCTATGATGACCGAAAAGTTTCTCAACATTAAAAACAACAACGGAAAAACCAGAATCAAGTGACTCTCCATGTTGCAGTGCATGGAAAATGGTTTGCTACCTAAAATTATTATCATTATAACTTTCATATAAGGAAAATGTATACAAAAACAAATTAAGGGGAAACCTCTAAGTGATAAATATAAAGATATTGCTCACAAATATTGCACTAACTTTCTAATATACCCATCTAAAAAGCTAAAATAATATTCATCACTCTTTCCCCAAAATTGTTACTTTTAGAAGAGAGAAGAACGTTAGTTTTTTTTTAATTGTTCCGTTTTCTCTGTGTATTTCGTATGAGAGATAAATTGGTATAGAAGGGGTTCTCCTTGGAATCAGTCAACATCTTCAAAAATGGTGGTTTGTAAGTTATCGGTAAAAAACTTAATATGCAGAGTGTTTATGAACTCTCTTTACAAACATCTGGGTAACAATCCTTATCTAAAAAGAAGCCAAAAACTTAATACAAGGGGTCTATTTTGTTTCGTTGTCTCTCTGTCCATATATGTTTTTAAAAATAAAATATTGTTTTAAAAAATAGCTATAGAGAAGTAAACCAAATTTGGGTTTTTTGTTGCTATTGTTAATTTCAATTAATATGTTAAGTTTCATTACTGTAACCCAGATCGTTTCAAAATGGCGGTGATTCAAAATTGAAATAACTCTAAAACTAGGCATGGTACAAAAAGAATTTAGTGAAAAATAAACGAGATTTGGAATATCTTGTCCGGTAGTGTATGGCCATGTTCTTGTGCCCTCCTGAATAGGCTAAAGGAGCAACAATGAAATTTTTAATATGAAGTTGTTTTTTAGGTGTAATTTTTTTGGAGCTTAAACACAGTTATCAATTTATAGTAACAGTTTATCAAATGAAATTCTAGTAGTTATAAACAAAAGTTTATTATGAAGTTAAATATGTATGAATCATACTTAAATAAGTATGTAGTGACATATTGATAGTAGGGATTCATCAAATCAGCTGTTATTACAAATAGATGAGCTTGACCAGTATGCTGTTAATGCATCATCAATGAAACCAGCTGATTTTTTCCAGTACAACAATCAACAGTTTGAAATAAACACTTTGGAAATATTATTTTACTAGTTATTGTATGCTGTTATTTATTGGAGAGAAGTATTGTGAAGTGGTGAAGTAGTGAATTATAAAACAACTTCATTTATTAACTCCATTGTTATACCATTAGTCTAATAAGGAGAGAACAAGAATATGGCCATGTACGGTCGAACAAGAAATTCTAAATCTCATTTATTGTTCACCCAATTTTAAAAACAAAAGCAACTATAGATAGACCTGATAGGAAAGATGAAAGAAAGGGACTAATCCAAGACTACATGGAAAAATTGTAAATCCAACAAGATCCCTTGGGATCGCCTCACTATAAATGAGCCCTTGAATTTAAAATTCGTAATTTGTTGTAGGGCTAATGTATAGGATATAAATTCAATAATGTTGGCAACAAGGAGAAAAGTAGTAGAGGTAATTTTATCTCGTAGCTTTATACTTGGAAAAAAGAATAAATTTCTTCGCCTATTTATTCTTTGAAGTCTCTTCCCAGAGAAAATGATTAAATGTGAAAATTTCGGCAGGTTGCTACTATGCTCTACTGTCTACTAAGAAATAAAAATATCTTATGGAAACTCAAGGTAGTCAAAAACAAGCCAATCGTTTTGTAGGATTCGGAAATGTGGACAATGACGAGCAGTCACGAATGAAAACTTAAGGCCTTTTCACACCGGCGTACTGAACGTCCTGGACGTTTGGTACGTTTTTGTCAAAATAAATCGCTGCCCATGCTATCAAATGGGACAGTTCACACCGCGCGTACAGAACGTTCCGAACGTCCTGGACGTCCGCGACGGTTTTCGGAGGATCGCTCGGAGAGTGATTTTCCACAAACGTCCAGAACGTCCACGTCCTAGCGCATGCGCAATGAACACTTCAGAACCACGTGCCATTTGTACCACGTGCCACCACAGAACCGTTTGTACCATGGAAGCGTTGTTGGAGGAAGTTCTTGATCATCCTGTAATCTGGGACACAACCCTATACAGGGACCAGGTTATGAAGAACGCAGCATGGGAGGAGATTGCTGCAAATCTTCAGAAAGATAGTAAGTTGTCATTTACTGTAATGTAATAACATTAGAGCAACGATTATATATTTATATTGTTATTTAATGGAAGTCATCATAGTATAATTAATTAATGACCTTATTTTATATTACTTTTACTAAAGGCTCAATTTAATGGTATTCTCCAAACCTCTTCCGTTTTTTATTTATGGGATGTATCCATTTACTTCTTTTTGTTAACGAATATAATAATACTAAGTCGTCGTCACTATCACTACTCGACTCGTTCATCCACGGAACAGAAAACCCGGTCTCACACCAAGGAACTGGCGGAAAAGATATCTTTGCACAGGTAACAAGTACACTGAGTGAGAGGTGGCACTTGACTGATCCTCATGAGCGAACAAGTGGACGTTTGGTACGTTGCTGGGCGGTGTGGAAGGGGCGCGTACCGGATGTCCCAAACGTTCCAAACGTCCAGGACGTTCAGTACGCCGGTGTGAAAAGGCGATAAAAAGGTGGAGACAGCAGGTTGACAGAGATGGGACTGGCGTCATTGTGGAAGTCAAAGTTGTGCAAGGACCACAGCGCCATGGAGAGGGACATGCATTTCAGTCTATTACAATTAGGACCATTCGGCAGCCCACATAAAAGTTCTGGACCATAAATGAGCCGAGGTCAGCACATTCGTTTACCTCAATAACTTCTTGACCGAGATCATGCACATTAAAGTAGACCCTAACCCAGCCTCAATTTAAAAGTAAATGACCCCAATTCTTTCATGAAACCATTACGCAGAGATACAAAAATACTAATTTGTCTACCACATGGTTGGAATATTTTGAGCGATTTTTGTTGCATATTTTTGGGAAGGTTTTCAATATGTACAGTTTTTGAAATTACTTTGTTATTATTCTAATTTTAAGGTTGCGTGTTAGCGATAACTAGCTTATTTTATAACGTAGAATATAAATCTAGCTCCCCAACAAAGCCGGTCTCAAGCCGGTTAAAAAAAGAGGGTGAACGGTGGGTTTATTAATCTTGATGCTTTATTGGCAAATGTATCTACTTACGCAATCAAGAATCCCTGCCATCATTCAAAGAGAATGGATGAGGGCAAGTATCTAACGTCATATATTTCACACAAAAAAATGAATTAAATCGGTTAAATTGATTTTTAGAAAACAGAAATTATGTGTTTTTTTAGTGGCAGCTACCCACAAATTTTGAGTTATTGAAAAAGTTAAGAATAAAAAGTGCTGAGATATGGTTAATATATTTTTTCATACCAAATTTGATTAAAATCGGTCCTTGCGTTTGACCTGTAGAGACGGCTCACAACAGACACCAGACAGACATAATTCCAAAAACCATTTTTAGACTCGACGTACCTCAAAACGGATTTATTAGCAAAAATCTGGACATCTAGATTTGACCCATAACTTTCTCTATACGTGAGACAGTAAAAATACAGTGACTATAAAAAAAAAAAAAAACGTTTTAATAGATCCATCAATAAGAACCTAGAACATACATTATCTTAATAGCTTATTTTATGCATTTCAACTAACTCCACACATTAATCAAAGAATAAAAGTCGGAAAACGAGCTGATATACAGAAAAACACCAAAATTGAAACTCTGTGATGTCATCGCATCGGCTACATACCAAGTACTTTAGAATGCCTAATTTTAGTTTAATTATTAGCATTCTGTAATAAGACCTGTTTTTATTTTCCTAAATAATCACTTATTTCCTTTTTGATAGTTTATTTTACCTACTTTTAGGATTCCATAGAATTAGAAATATATTTTTTTAACGCGTATGTCCTGTCGAATATACGAGTCGGTGGGTGTTCTTGGTTGCGTTTTATTTATCAAGACCATTGATTGGACGCACAATGTGGGCGGCGTTGCTTGTTAGTAAAGTTAGATCTGGAGTTTTAAGTGAATTTCATTTATAGAAATTCTAGCGATTGCTAACTATGGCCCTCGTTGCTAGGAAAGTATCTTTCTTGATATAGGGTGTTTCACGGCCAGTCTCCCAGAGTTGATTCTGGACGTCAAAATAATGGAAACACTTCTTATAAACAAATGTCCAAAATAGATTAGTTTTTTTTATCTATCTTTTTATCTTTTTATTTCATTATTTTCTTGTTCTTTAAAGGAAAAAAAACCTCCCGGTCAACATCGCCTTATTTAAATGGAAGAAAAGAACATAAAATAAAGTGTCCTAGCTCTCTAATACTCTCTTAGCGCCAGGTTTTGATGAAATCAAGAGAGATATCTAACTCAAGACTACATAAATACAGATATAGATCCAAATAGGGCCTCTCGGGATTGCCAGTACAGTACTTACTAAAGTGAACGTCTGAAGAATTTTTTTACAACAAACTATAACTCCAGTTTGGATTGAAATGCAAAATGTTTTATACTACAGTACAAACTCGCAAACACGACCCTCAATAACACGATTTCCTCAATAACAAGTACATTTTTCTAATCCCCTTGGGATTGCCATAACACTTAATGTTAAAGATACCTATTTTTTATTGACTGTGGAGTTTAAGAGAAGAGTGATTTAAACTGTCCAAGTATTAAAACAGTAACCTTGATAGCACGATCCTCAATTAGAGTGTATATTCATGTTCGAACTATTATGTATCTTTTATTTTAATGAATGACGCTTTGAAACGGGGAAGTAAAAAAATATTATATTTCGAGGTTTGGTAGAAATTAATAGTGTGAAACTTTCTTCAAAATTTGGTATTGATATCTCAGTCTATTTCGGAGAGAGAGAGAGAGAGAGAGAGAGAGAGAGAGAGAGAGAGAGAGAGAGAGAGAGAGAGAGAGAGAGAGAGAGAGAGAGAGAGAGAGAGAGAGAGAGAGAGAGAGAGAGAGAGAGAGAGAGAGAGAGAGAGAGAGAGAGAGAGAGAGAGAGAGAGAGAGAGAGAGAGAGAGAGAGAGAGAGAGAGAGAGAGGACTATACCCGGATAAAGAGTCAATTAATACAGATTTTGCTTAAATGTAGGAAAATAGTCAAAATTCCTAGAATATATTTCAATTTAACCATTATTTTGGTGTTCAGAATCACCTCCGAGCGTTTGGCAGACTGATTGTGAAACACATCTGATCTGTACATGAACAAGAAGTAAAACATTATTTAAGCGATTAACACTATTGACCGAAGGTACTTGGTAGAACTCCATTTGAATGAAAAAACGAACACAATATTTAGTAAATTCTACAATTTAATTGAGTCTTGCCGACCATGGTTTCGCCAGCAACGGCATTTACAAGGCAGCTTAAAGACTTTGTTAAGCTGCCTTGTAAATGTTGTTGCTGGCGAAACCATGGTCGGCAAGGCTTAATTAAATTGTAGAATTTAATAAATATTGTGTTTGTTTTTTTTTCCATTTTTTAAGCAGATAATGAAAAATCGTTAAATACTCGTTGAAAGGATTTTCCGATATTTTCGAATTTTAAATTTGAGTTTGGTTTTCAAGTGCCTGCAAGTGATTTTCTGATAATTGTAACATGAAGCGCCACATCGTTCTGCCATTTTATCCCTGTGACAGTGCGTTCCCGTTTGCTTCACCATCGTTAAAACGTGATATTAAGACCTTTCCATTTTTGGAGCTAATGTAGTGTAAAAATTCGTGCATTTCTGATGATTTGTTGGTCAGTTATTCGTGAGGCAAGACTTCTCATTATGTATTTACAATCTATGAAGGATCGCTAAACCATTGTTCAGTGGTTTTTGTTGTTGTAACTTGGAATTAAGTTATCTAGTGTAACACTTCATACTAGATGATTGTGGATAACCATTACACTAACATTCTTGTAGTGCAATGTAAAAACCCGAACGTCAAATTAGTTTTAGATGAAATCATCCCAATAATGTCAATTATCTGTTAAAATTTGAAAATCGTAAACCCCGTCTTATAGGTCGAATGTCCCAAAATAAGCGCAATCAATATGATTCAATTTTTAAGAAATGAAGGTTTATGATCCAATATTCGAAAACGCAAGTAAATGAAAATTTCAGTGACGAGCAAGTTGGAAACAATAAATCGTGGCCGTGATTTTTGTTACGAGTGTGAGATTTTAAAAGTATCCATGGTTTATATACACTTTTGGAACGAAGAAAATCGCATTCCGGATAATTTTTTATGGAGATAATGACTATTGGCCTACAACAAACAAAGTAGAACAGTATGAGGAATAGGAGAAACTTTTCCCCCACCACATTTGACTAGCAGAGCTAAGTGAAAGGACAGGTGGGATAAGAATGGATTGAGTGACTTCGGCCATAAGGTTGTTCTTTTGTTTGTTGTAGATCTTTAGTATATCATGTTTTTTATCAAAATCTTCTGCATGAAGACCGGATACGATTAGCTTGCTGCCCACTTTCATTTCATCCCAGTTATACTGTCCCCAGAGTGTCAGCTATGCAACCACAAGATCGTGGATGGCACAACCTTAGACAACCCACAAGATGACGAGAACCCATTTATTACGCTCTCTACTGGTCAGAGCATCAACTAAATAGCTATACCACCAAGAGTGGAAGTTGACTAATAAGTGTTTTGATAAAAAATCATAAATTAAAAAATGATTGATTTTTAACAGTTTTCAATAAATAACTTCTCATCTGTATTTCTTAAATTTAGTTCCAGATGCAGATTCAAATTCTCCAACCGTTATCCAAATTTATTTTCAGTAATAAAATTAAAAGAGTAATTTTAAATGAATTTATCTGCATACTCTATAAATTAAAAGTACAAATATTGCACAAACCTTCTCACTCATTCATGAAACCAAATACCAATTAAGGTGTTACCGTAATTTTAAAGTAAGGCTGACAAAAAAAACTAACAAATCTGATTTTCTATAAACGATCTCTAACGATTTTGAAAAATTTGGCTTAAATTCGGACTCAGAGTTCCCGGTTGGATTAGTAGCTACCGATCTCGATTTATCTGTTAAATCCCTGGTGCAATCCTTGTGTGTGGGGGGGGGGCTTAAAAAAGTACTGTGTTTTCGATTCAGAAGTTATCAATGGAAAGAGCAATGAGACATACACGCAGTCTAAACGTTCGAATATCTCAAAATTTGGTTAAACCATTTTGATGAAATGTGAAGATTTACGACCCCAATTAACCTGCCAAACCACCGTTACTATTAGTGAATAAGTAATTAGGAAAACTAAAAACCAACTAGATTGCTTTTGACAACATTTTGTACACTTATTTAGTAACGTTAACATCATTGGTACAATTTTAACAAATGAGTAAATTGGTCTGTAGAGATTAGAACGTATAAAATGTCCTTGATGACTGTTGAAGCAATTACCCCGTAGAACTAGACAATTGTGCAACAAGCTTCGTTCCATGGAACTCTAATTGTTGTTAATTCTCTTACCCTCTCTCTCTTTCTCTCTACCATATGTTGAAGAGACATAAAAACTCACGCAATAGTTAATATTGTACAACAAAATGTCTACTTTACTCTTTACTATTACAATTTACGGTACTTGATTGTTTTAACTTTTACTGGGAAAACAAATTACTATTATTATTCAACGAATTATCCTTGAAAAGTGAGTAAAGAGTTTAAAGTTTAACAGCGTTTTTACTTTCTCACAAATACGTAGTATGGAGAAAGGTATGTGATGGTTAGTTCAATGTTAAGTTTAAGGCCAATGAAGTGCTTGTGTTTTTGTTGCTGCGACCACGTTACAAACGCAAACACCAAAAGGGTGTCTAAATGTTTGAGTTTGCTACTTAGTTGGTGAAGGAAAATGATGTGATATTTGCGAAATTATAATGTAGAATTTCTAGATGTTGCGAACTTCCTCATAAACTTCCGACACCTTAGACAATGAATTGTCCACTGATTCTACCAATAGGAGTAATTTTATATATGGCTTTATAAATTACTACGGTAGAACTACAGAAATTTTCTTCGTGTCATTTTTCTCATTTAATCAATTCCTCAACATGACAAGACTTCATGTCTCAATTTCAATTTTTTATTTACCTTCCCCTCTAAAAATTGAAATAGATCGGTTCAATGAAGTAGCCCTTCACTACAAAGAAGTTTGCCACAAAGCGCCTTTAATTACTTAATAACAAATTTATTTAATAAACTATAGAAATTTCTAGTATTACAATGATCATTCTTTTGAAAATGAAAATTCTGAATTTATTATCAACATAAATGTGAATCTAACTAAAATGATAATATATTCGTAATATGATAATGTAAACATTGAAAACATAATATTGTCTTACAATTATTAAAAGTTAAGAGAACCGCAAACTTATGAATACATTTACAAAAAACAAATGTTGATGTTAACACAGAGAACTCAGAGACAATAACGGTAGAATAGCAACACGTCTAACTTGGAACAAACGCACAACCAAAAACAAACTAAATAAGTTGCTTGAATTTTAATTATTAACCTATTTTTAATAAAACAAACTAGAATATGTGTATAATTTTTCTGATAAAGGATGAAATAATTTTGTTCGGTAGAAAACGCGGAACGTTTTATAGTTTCATTAGTTTACCTAGATTCAGTTTTTAGGAAAATAACTACCATTGGTTTGACTTGTATAATCCATTGGTTTCAATTCTCTTCCAATTCTGACCTCCAGAAATTAATTTCAGGATCTATTTATTTTCACATCTGTATATCGGGTCGTTCGTTCATGCCAAAATTTGGGAAATTTTTTTAAATATAAAATAAGGAAAAAAGTTCCTTAACGTTCAAAAATTTTAGTTTTCCATCTAGCTGTTTGTTTTGTCTTTTTTTGTTTCAAAAATAAAATATAACTCCAGAACAAATTAAATTCATCGTCACCACATATGTGCACAATGTTTTATATAAACGTAATCAGGAAAAAACATAAGTTAACAGAACTGCAGAATAACACAAAAAATTTCAAACACTAAGTTGAACTGTAGTTATACACTCATGAACTAATTAAAAGCGGTTGAGTACCAACGGAGCAGTTACCTAACGTTTATATGGGGGTTAATAAACGTTTTGTTTCTTTTCTATAGTTTAGAGCGTGACCTTGTAGAGACTCTTGCAGCGGATTAACCGGAAAATCACAGCCTTACTTTAAGAGGAATTTCTCTTCAATTTTTAATTAAACTTTTTATAATTGAAGAGCTTTATTTATATACCGATTTGACTGAGTGAATTTTGTGTTAACTTTGTATGAGACTGTTCGATTTTTATTATATATATAATCGCCTATTTGCTCACGAATTACTGCAAATCTCCGAATAAACTATGTCAGTAATATGTACAATCCATCATTAAATTTAAAACTGGAATTAATAATTTATTAAATATCGTGTTTCTTTCATAATTGTCTACAATTTATGAGTTAAATCTGGCCCAACCGTTATTTAGGAGTCGATTATAATACCCCAAAGTAAAAGTAGAACAAGAACATAAATAAAACATGAAATTTGAAATAAAGTTAACCGAACAGCATGTCCCTAACCCTTTAGACATTTCGTGCTGCATGTGCTGTTTTTTTTGTAACAAATTACGGCGATATTTCCGATGGATCCAATATGGACGTCAAACGATTTTATAGTAAGATAACTTGATTTGAATCGAAACATGATCCGCGGTTTTGAAACAATTCGTGATCTAGATGGTAATTAAAAACACGGTGATGGAAATCGAGTGCACTTTGACCTCGGCCGGACTTGCGATATGCATCGCTACAAACAACTTTTTTATAGTCAGTTTTTAAAATGTGAATTTATTAAAATGCATTGTGTTTGGACTAATTTATACACTCAGATAAGAATTTTTAAATAACAGTTTGTATTCGAAGGCAATACAAATTGTAAATAGAATTGACACAGTGTTTATATGACATTTTATGATGAATTTACATCGTTACTCGTTGATTTTTAAACAAATAAACTGTGCATAATCACTTTACTTTCTGTATATTGTTTGTATTTAAATTTATTAGTTTCCTATTACAATTAATAACATACAATTTTGTTATATTGGTTTTTAGTGTTAAATAACATTCTAACGAATTACACGTGTTTCAGTTAATGGTTATTTACCGTTTGTTAATAAACAATCCTTTATACTTTTTTTCTCCATTTTTTTCTAGGCTAGATAATATTTATTTCATCATATTCCTAGCTACGTATAATATTCCAGTATCATATTCCTAGCTACATGTAATATTCCAATATCATATTCCTAACTACATATAACATTACAGTATTATATTCCTAGATACGCGAATATATAATATAAACTATTGTTTCAAGATCTCAGAGTTAAATAATATAAATATAAAGTACTGTACGTCAAAAATATCACAAGCATTCCGTGTTTGGATTCATTTTCAACATAATGTTACAATGAGTACAATTACAACTTTAAATATCAAGAATATTCACAACGGAATAACTTAATACTTATATGAAAAACAGTCCAGTAAGCGAGTGACAGCTGCGAGAGGTTGGCCCGTGAATATGCGTTTGCGTGAGAATTAGAGGCAGTAGTGACTGAACCTCAACCGCCTTCCTAATTTGAACAAGATATAGTTAAAACCTAACCTAACCCCTTCCTTATTTGACAAGATATAGATAAAACCTAACCTAACTGCCTCCCTTATTCGAACAATATATAGATCAAACCTAACCTAACCTAACCGCCTTCCTTATTTGAACAAGATATAGTAAAAACCTTACCGCCTTCCTTATTTGAACAAGATATAGTTAATTAAAACCTAACCTAACCGCCTTCCTTATTTGAAGAATATAGTTAAAACCTAACCTAACCCCCTTCCTTATTTGACAAGATATAGATAAAACCTAACCTAACTGCCTCCCTTATTCGAACAATATATAGATCAAACCTAACCTAACCTAACCGCTTTCCTTATTTGAACAAGATATAGTTCAAACTTAACCTAACCTAACCGCTTTCCTTATTTGAACAAGATATAGTTAAAAATTAACCTAACACCACCCAACCGCCTTCCTTATTTGATCAAGATATAGTTAAAACCTCTAGATCTATCAATACAATTTAACATTTCCTACAAGTACAACATCCAATAAGCCTTGTGGTTAATAACAATGTGAAAGAAGTAATCCCCAAACCACAAATAAAACACTAACATAACTAACGTTGAAAGTTTAATAAACTCTTTGATTATTGGTTTATATCCCTCTAAGGATGGTGGCTATTGTTACAGAAATTTACATACGGGTTAATTAAACTATCAACATTAATTGTGATAGTGTTTTATTTGTGTTTTGGGGATTACTTCTTTCAGTTTTCCTACAAGGCCCGAGAAATCAACTTATTGTTACAGTATTACATTTAGAGGATCTGCTTGTATTGCATTGTATGATAGGGCTGGGTAAGTAGCCATTAACGGTAAAAAAAATTCTGCCGTTTGACGTTTGGTTAAAAAGAGTATAAGGTTTAAAATTGTAGATAATTTTTCCTTCTAACAATCTACACATTGACAAAATTTGGTGATATGAATAACAAAAATAAGAATTGTAGGTGGGAGGGGGAGGTAGACCTTTGATCAACTTAACATTTCTTTGTATTACATTTTATTATGAGGATGGGTAAGTACCATAATTGCTCTTTTCAATTTGTTATACACATACTATAACAATATAACCTACTTGGGTCGGAAATAAAACGAGGCAAAGTTAAAAAAAACAAAATTGAGTTTTTTCATCAATACTAAAACATTTTGATAATATAATTACATCAAAGCTTGTAAAGTGCATTTTCCATTCCATCATCAAATCTACTTCTAGAGGACAGAAACAGGTAATTCCAATATTGTTAAAAGTTGTACGGCTTCTGCTGTATAATCGAACGAATGCTTTGATATTCCCAAACAATGGCGTTTCAAATACAATATAAACATTATTCTTGCTACGACAGAATTCAGTTCAGCTTCGTAGCTATAACAAACAAACAATGCTTTGCTGTTTGTCTTTTACTTGTAAACTTCTGTTGAATTACTTCAGAGTTGTTTTCAATACGAGATGCTTGTATAATGATTTTAGTGTTTTGGTATGAGAAGAAACTACAGATTTCATATTATATTATTCAACTTTGAATTATTTGAACAAGGTTCGTTTTTTACATTCTCACAATTACAAAATATAGTTACAGAGATGTTTTGAAGTGCCCTTAGTACTTAAAGTGGTTTTTAGCATTATGTCTGCCGTATGTTTAGTGGTCTACAGTGCAAACGTGTGGATTCATTTTAATCACATATTGTATATGAGGCTCTTTGGCCACATCTCTAATATTTTTCCATTTTAAAAATTATCTCAAAATTTGGGGGTAGCTGCCATAAAAAGAAATAGATCGCCAATTTTTCCAATAATGCAATTGTGAGTTATGGGGAAAATCAACTATGGAGCTGCCATAAAAAACGTCATTTCTCTAAATCGACTCTACTAATTTCGTTCAAATTTTAATGAACTCAAACCCTTGTGCAAAATTGCACCTTAAAAAATATTACTGTTCAGGAATAACTGGCAAAAAAACCAACCAAAATTAACTTCAACTGCTGTCTTAAAGGCTCGAATGAGTAAAATTTGATCATCAAACACATTAACTCCGCTATACCGGTCCCAAGCCCGGAGCCCATCTTTTATGGGAAGGAGGAGGGATAGAGGAGTAACACCTCTTAAAAAAACCTTGGTCTGTCAGGCTCCGGATGGTAGTACCATGTAAGGGCCCCTTGCCAGGGTTACGGTGAAGTCGTCAACGGCGAATATCGGTGGAGCAGATGTGCTTCTGTACGACGAATCAGCGGAGGAGGCAACCCAACCCTAAGGTGTGATGGCAGTTGTCGTTTCGTGCCTACGGGGTGAATGGCGCATGATTGTGGCAATCCAAACGGAAATATTAACAAACAATAATGAGCACAGGAAAACAGGTAAACACTCCGGGGGTAGGATCCCAGGTACCGACACGGGAAGTGAGCGAGCAGGCTTTACCCAGGTCGTTAGCAAGCTACTGCAAGGACCAAACTGCAACAGGCACGATGCTGATATTTATGAAAGAAGGTCAATATTAATACGATCACCACCAGAGAACAAAAGGTCGAATTCGGGTGACAAAAACAATTCTGTAGGTACTACTTTTAATGAGAACTTCAGAGAGAATTAGAAACTTCAAAAGAGACTTAAAGAATTCTCTGGTAAATAATTAACTGAATGGACAGAGCTACCCATTACTGATAACGAGCTGGAAACTCAGAATGAACTCACTCTGTGGAACCATCTTCAAGGGGCCCTTCAGGGTATTCAAGCACTAAAACAGGAAAATGCTGAACTAAAACAAGAACTAGTTCAGTTAATGCTTTGAAGAGACCTATTACTCAATCTTCTCCTTTAAAAAAAGAAGATGGAACATGGGCTAGAGATAACAAGGAGAAGGTGAATTTATTTGCAGATTTTTTAGAGGGAACTTTTCAGCCTCCTAGATGGCAGACTGCAGAGGAAAATCTAGCTAAAGTGATCAATTGAAATATAACTGATATCAGACCTGTAACAGTGAAAGAAGTTGTTAGAGAAATCAAAACTAAAGTTAACCAGAAGAAAACTCCAGGCTACGACTTAATCACTGGAAAAGTTGTCAAAGAGCTTCCAAGAAGAGCTGTTATATAATTAACATTCATTATTAACGCAGCACTAAGATTTACTTACTATCCTGTTCAGTGGAAAGTGGCGGAAATAGTAATGATTCCGAAACCCAGAAAGTCAGTCATAGAAAAGACGTCATATCGTCCAATATCCCTACTGCCTATTCTATCTAAGGTGTTTGAAAGTATTATTCTGACAAGACTTAAGCCAATCATCCAAGAAAAATTAATTATACCATCTCATCAGTTTGGATTTCTTCATAAGCATTCGACTATAGATCAGGTGTACAGATTAACTAACATTATTGAAAAGGCTTTAGAAGTAAAGAAAGTATGTTTGACTTTATTTCTGGATGTATCACAGCCTTCGACAAAGTATGGCGCGTAGGTCTTAATGATGAATTAAAAGCTTTACTTCCACAAAAATTTAGTAAACTAATAAAATCATATTTATCTGATAGCCTTTTCAGAGTTCGGGTGGAATCAGTATATTCAGAGCTAAGGAGTATCAAAGCTGGAGTAGGCCTACCCCAGGGTGTACTTGGATGGCTTGGACCTATTTTGTATTAGATTTATACTTATGATTTACCTCAAGATAGTGACGACATGATTGCCACTTTTGCTGATAACACGGCTATCTTGGCTGTTGGGGAAGATGAAGTAGATGGAACAATTAAACTACAAAAAGCTCCTGATCATGTAACTGTTTGGACAAAAATGTGGCGCATCACGATTAACGAGGCAAAATCTTTACATATTAACTTTAAAAATAGAAAATATGTTTACAGGCCAGTCTATATTATTCAAAGTATAGTACCATATACTAACAATGCAAAATACCTTGTTATGACCCTCGACGCAAAGATACGCTGAAAGGAACATGTTAAGAAAAAAAAGTGAATAACTGGGCATCCAACTAAAGAAAATGCATTGGGTGATTGCAAGAAGGTCAGAATTATCAATACATAACAAATTGATGCTATACAACCAAGTGCTAAAACCTGTATGGTTATATAGTATACAGTTTTGGAGCTGCACCAAGAAGTCTAATATCAGGATTATTCAAACTTTCCAAAATAAAGTACTAAGGGATATTGTGAAAGCTCCTTGGTATGTTAGTAATGATACAATCCGCAGGGACTTGAGGGTTGAAATGGTAAAGGTCGAGATACAGAAGCAGGCCAAAAAACATGAGTTTCGACTCCATCAACACCAAAACGTTGAAGTACTTCAGCTGCTTGACAACGCAGAGCTAGTGCGACTGAAGCCTTTTGAATTGATTTAGAGTTCGTAGTGTTGCGCTCTGAGTGTGGTGCTGTGATCGGATGTATTGGTATTGGGCAATAACCTTGTAAACTGGTACGATCATTTGTCAGAGTATAAACTGCAGGTTATCTGATAAGGCTAGTTGTAGTGTATCAAACAAAATCAAAAACATTATAACTGATTTTAAGAAAATCGTAAATTTGTGTTATCAAAACATGTAAAATACTTCTAGAGATATGAGAAAAATATGCTCACATACCTAATTTCCTCAAAATTGGTTTACTCGTTTCGACTTTAAGAGTCCTCACCTACGATAGATAATAACAGATTCCAGACAGACAGGCGTCATTTCAAAAAATAATTTGTTTTTAACGGCATCATAATTCTCAAAACGGATATACCCGCAAAACACTTCACAGTCACATATGTGAAAAAGTAAATAACTTAAGGAACACCCGGTACCGTCTGCGATCTTTTAAATTTACGTCTAAGCACATTACGAGAAAATTATGTCATTGTTCCATGACATAGAAAACTTTTACCTCTCAGCTGACTTGACAAATTTATACTTGACTATAAACCAAAGGTTGACACTTTTACGCTTCAACTCACAGCTTCAATTATGAATGGTCATCGTTTTCAAACGGGTACGATGATTCAGACTATTATTGTAGTCTGTAACAGTATATAATAATGTACATAGTTTACTGTTATGAAGCTAATCAAAGATATATATTTCTTTATTCATAAAAATCATACTAAAGTTGTTGATTTAAGATAAAAGTGTCAAGTGAGTGGTAAAACCACACGACTTTGAGTCTGTAGGCATATAGGGACAGTTATTTTATAAAGTCGAAATCTTTTAAACGGCAGTTTAAACTGTAACAAATATTTAGAAAATTAAAGCATGAAAGCGTCAATAAAATGATTAGATATTACAACTTTTACTGCCCGAACTATGTTAAATTGTCTAACTGATCATATATTACAACAATCTAAATGCGAAAACAATCACATATTATAATATGGACTTTAATGCATAGTTAAAAAGTTCAATTGTATGATTCGTTCATAGTATAGGATAACTTTGTTTAAAACAGTTGTTACACCGGTTTTATGAACCACTTATTTGTGTATTTCACTTTGTTCTTGACGTCAGTTAGCTCCTAACCTACTCGTTTCGCTCGTGTCAGTATATTTGACCTTGCAGGCCTCAAAGCTGTACATGTATGAAAAAGCCTTAATTCCCATATTTTCGTATCGGTGACTCAGCCTTACCGAATTTCGTAACTCTACGAATGTCATATTTTTTTGAAGCTAATTGTCGAAAATAGATTTTATACAATAACTTCAATATTTGTCATTTGTCGAGGACTCGGGATGTAGGGATGGTACCATAGCACGAAGAATTGACACACATATTTTTTATCTAATTTAGTATGCTATAAGTTGAATAACAGGCAAGGTATGAACTGTGTTTAAAATGCCCGCTGTGTTTGACATTTTTATTTTGATTTGGCTCTGTTCAAGAAGAGGACCGCGACTCAAACAGTGGTACCCAGAAGGTTCCTAACTTAACCTAACCAACTATACATAATACTATATGAATTCACACTTTATTGTTCTGTAGCACAATATAAATTGATGTCCTTTCGGATGGTGTAAACCAGATCTTCTTCCTTGTTCCTTCGGCGCTACATGAATTCACATAAGTAGGGATGTAACAAATCTCTACTGGTTCTACATTCTTTCTGTTCCTGGTAAAATACTGTCTCTAATACACGCCAACAACATTTCAGCTGTGGTGTCTGGTCAGGATCTGTCTTTATATTTATGTTAATAGGAAATTGTTTACGAGAGGGTTTCTATTTTAAACAGAGCCTTTGGTTTTTCTGAATTTTGATATTCCTATTTAAATTTTTTGTCAATATAGTGTTTAATAAATGACATTGACGACAGACAGACGGCGTGACGATAATATTTTTTTGTTTCTTAAGATGAAAATCGGTCACAAAATGACGGTTGAAATATTTTGTCATTAACAAACTTGCCTTATACTAGGCGGCGTCCTGATACATTTTAATTTTTTTCGACAACTATTTTAACTGAAATTTTTGGTGCGTTTTTATTTTGTTTGGGAGATGAGTGAGCGGGAAAGTTTGTGCAATATTTTTATACCATATATATTATATATGTAGTTGAAACTCATTTGCTGCCCAAATATACATCTATATAAGTATTATTTCCGTGTATATCGATAACAAAATATTAAGAGTGTACCATTATTATCTGTCAAATCGAAAAGTATCAACAGTTTAGTGCTAACTCAGAATATATTCTTAAAATTTATATTCATAACAGAACTGCAATCATTCGCAAACACATGTTGTTTACAATCACGTGATCCCGTTGGCATTTTGTGTGGCGTAGCAATTTATAAGTTCCCAGAAACGAAACATCAACCATAGAAGTTTGACGTCTTCCTTCATCGATTGTGCGACTCTTGATTCGGCTTAAAGAAATTAAATTTAGAAATAATATTTTCTTACCCGATATTAATAATGAATATGTAAGATACCAACAAAAATGTGTCTTTGACCGATCTTCACGTTTTAATCGATTTAACATTTTCCCGCTATAAGCATCAGAAGTTTCTGATTCTATATTTGCGCTTCTTCTAGGTGTTTTCTGGTTTTAGTTCTTTCTGATATCTTTTTCTTTTGCTTTGTTGTTTGGAGGTAAAAAACCTCTCGGTTGTTTGGAGGCAAAAAAGGAAGAAAGACCCCCCTCCCTACTTAAAATAATGACTCATCGATTACTCTAAAAGCGTAAGAGTCGAAAGAGAAAAAGAGTTGGCCAAGATAGATCTGATAGGAAAAAAAGAGAGGTAATGACAATGACTACATGCGACATAGGATAGGGAAATAGTCTACGCTTTACGGGTGCTGTTCGTCACAAGTTTGACACACAGCTATCAGAAAGCGCTAGCAGCAGGTGCTTGACTGTACGCATCCCACTTGGTTGAGACTGTACAACTGTTGGCCTCTCTCTCACAAACCTTCTCACTTACTTCCGTCAGCATAGTCAGTGTTGTCAGTTCGTGCGCTGAGATAAGCGATTCTCGACCTTCCCTCGCATCTCTGGTCCCATATGTGGCATCAGTGCGTTTTCTCTTACCCGCCTGAAACATTGCTTGACCGTAGAGCCACCAAGCGCCAGTCACATCAACTTCAGATTCTCTAGCAGAGCGACCTAGCGGGTATTGGTCAACTCAAGAATAAGCGTAGAATATTTAACATGGCCATGTCGTGTCTTATAGTATGTATGTAGTCATTGGTAATGATTAGTTCAAAAAGGTGTAGCTCCGTCTAGAACTTTATGTGTAGAATAGAGTCCCTCAGGATGGCTACTTCGCTACTCACAATGAATAACCCTGAGAGCCTCTGACACTAAAAGCATTTCTCTTAAAGCAATTTTAAGATTCAGATTTAATCAGTGTTTGTTTGGCGAATATTAATATGATACCGTGAAATGAACGAATATTGTGATTGTGGTTCTCAACTAATAGCGTTTACTAATTCCCGGAGTATTATTCTTTTAGGTTATGTTTAGATTTTTTGCATCTTTTTAAATGTTATATTTTGTTAGTAGCAAATTGTGTAATAGAAAATGTCATCACTTGGTAAGAAGGTAGTTGTGGAATGTTTCACTTCTGTATATTGTCATTTGTACAATAAACATTTTTCCACAACAATTAATCACGCTTTAAAATAACTGTGACTGGTCGGAAACAATCACCATTATTCTGAAATCACTATTGGTTTCCTCACCAAGCAGTTGTCACATTGACGATTAATCATATTGGGTTTCTTAAAATGTGAGGGGGGGCAGGTCTAAAAATCCCTTGTTTAGACTCAGGGGACCTGAAAATAGATTAACTAACAAGAGTTTGTCAAGAGAGAGATAATAAGAAAATGAAAGAGAGGAATCTAACCCAAGACTACATATAAAAAGGTGTAGATCCAGATAAAGCACGTTGGGATAGTCAAACCCGCACTCAGTGTAAATGAGGCTCTGAGGGTAAACAAAATCAATGTTTATATCATTTTCATCTGGGGATTTCAGTGATATTTTGTTATTTCATATTTTTTTATTAACAATTTTCGATTTGGTTCTAGTGTAACAATTCTATTATTTCAATAATTTTTTAAAGCCATCTCTTAAACCGTTGGGTAATTTAAATAATATTATCAAGAATAAAGTCTTCTGGTTTCTCGGAATTCATTCACGCCTACTCAGTAGGGTGAATATCTGAGAGCTGGTAAGAAATAAAGCAACAAAAGATTAATAAACTTGATTTACAAAGTGTGGACGTCTCCAAATATTTTGATAAGATTAAGTTAAAAGTTTTTAAATTTTAAGAGTAAAATAATAATGTAAAAACTATAAAAAAATTGAGTTGACATTCAAATGACCTTGAAAACATAAACCAAACAAAGAACTACTAGTGTTTTATTTCTTGCTCAATATTAAATAATATTTTTCTTAGAAATATGTCCTTACTAGTGGTGTCCTCTTCTGGAAGATGCGCAACAAGATGCCACAATTGTAACTGTAACTGGAAAGCAAATGTAATTTCAGGCAATGCCTCTGTGTGCCAGGATACCGCTCATATTCTCTTCGAAAGGCTAAAAACACTGCAGGTCTCAACGTGTTTTAGAATTTATTCATGTTTTAAATTTAAATTACAGTCCAAAGAAGGTGACAAGCGCGTATAGGTAGAATCAGCGTCTTGGTTGGAAAATAAACTTTGTGAATTCTCAGTTTCTCATAAAATATAAAAACCTTCCTTTCATTGTGTAATTTTAATACTATTTAAGAAATCAGAAAGTAACTCCAACTTGAGTCATAAATGACATAAATTACAAAATATTGCTGTTGTTAAGTCTTAACGGAAATGCATCTTGGCTCTAATTACCTCCGTTTATTGCACTGCGATAAACATTCAACAGTTGTCAACAGTAGATAACGAATTGAGGACGAAAAATGCATCAGGAGATCTAGAAAGTAAACAAATGAGTTTTCATGTAAACAAAAAGTAGATCATTTACATAAAGATCAGGGTTTTTATGTTTGTTTACCTAACCTGAATTCTAAAGGTTGTAGAATGTAATTTCAAGGGCTCGCTGAAGCTCTAATTGAAATAAACAAGGTAATCATGTGTTTGCTTTTAAATGGTGTAAAATATTAGCATCTTATTTTCTTTCAAAGTTTGTGGACTGTAATTGTAATTTCGAAAAAACAGAGTTTGATAATTTTTTTTTTTTTTAACGCTAAAAACTCTGAATTGTCTTGATAGAACGCCAAACAATTGGCGTTTTTTCATTCTCACATATACGTAGTATAAACTAAGTTATTTAATGGTTCAAAATTATCTATGTCGTATTTTTCACGGAAAAATTCATTTTGAGATTTCCTCCTATAAAATAATTTACATTAAGAATGATGTCTACCATGCAGTGTTTTAAACCTTCAATGGAAGAATTTGTTTATTTGGTATGTGTTTCCTCCTTATTTTTATATAACTCAAAATTTCTGATAGGTCCATAGACTAAAAAAAAACGTCTTATGTTTATAGCTTATTAAACAAAAAAAAACTATATTTGTCTGTATTTTCCCAAAATTCGGTTATGTTAGTAGGGGAAAAACACCAACAATCGTTCATGAAACCATCTGTCTATTTCTCAAAAATTGCTCTACCGATTTCGTTTATATTTTGGTATAATGTTAATATTAATGACCCAAACCAATGAGGCAAATCTCAAAAACAAAAAATTAATGTCACGGTATAATTAAT
This sequence comes from Aphrophora alni, assembly GCA_963513935.1. NCBI lineage: Eukaryota > Metazoa > Arthropoda > Insecta > Hemiptera > Aphrophoridae > Aphrophora > Aphrophora alni. The sequence continues at coordinate 102,907,734 of OY740770.1, read as the reverse complement.
TGAAATTAACCTTGGCTTCCGTTTTAAAAAACTCGATATCAAACAGTTACAATTTACGTTTAGTACGAATTACAGATAAAGGGGAGTAAGTTTTGGGTCTACTGTATTTAAATATATATACAGGGTGTCACAAAAACATTAGCGCGCTAAAAATATTCGTATTCTCCCCACAAAAGGATCAAACATTTTTCAGAAAAAACACTTTTTAATTCCCCTTAGTTTAGCCGCTATCCGCCATTTTGTTTTTACCAGAAAAAATTTAACTTGGGAAATAAATAATATGTAAGTTCATATTTGGTGTACGCATTTTATGTTACGTTACAAGTTTAAAAAAAAAAATAGTTTGAAATTTTTAAGTTGAATAGTAGAAAAACGTTAATTTTACAAAGATTATCTTAGATACAAATATTTTTCTCTTTTAACGACAAACTAAATAGTTAATTTTTTTTTCGTACGTTAAAGGATAACCGAGTTATCGACGAAAAACTGAAAACATTATTTCTTGGTAGGTATCTACTGTGTTCGAGCGAGAAGACATGACACATCGATTGGAACTTTGCGTTTTTGTTACATGAGGTCACTTTGAATATCTAGGTTTGAAATGAAATATTTTTATTCTTGTAATTTACACTGTCAAAGATAATACGATTAAAATTTTGAACAGATAAATAAGATTAAATTTATACTATACAATTCACTTTTTTTTTAATGATTTACACCTTGAGTTTTAATGTTGTGTTTATATTTTAAATACAAAATCATTGAAGTACAATATTATCTGGTAAAAAAACTGTTTACATTACAGCTCAGTTATGGTTCTTCACTGGCTCTACTGTAGTGTTTTAACACACTTTAATGAATTATTAAACAGATCCAATTAAACACAGAAATCGCTCTTTAAAATTGTTGAGGGTATCATTTTTGGTTTTGCTGTATTTCCGAGTAATGAATTTTATTATTATTAACAATTATCATAACTCAAAAAACATTTTAGTTCTAGGAAAAATTAGGGTTGTTGTAGATATATCCTAAAAAATAATGTTTTTAGTTTTTTATCAATAATTCTGTTCCTTTGATGTTCGGAAAAAAACATTAAAAAATAGAATTAAATATATTTTCATAATTTGTATTGTTTATTTTTCGCTTTGTTGTTTAAAGGTGAAAAACCTCTGATTTATTATCGCCTAAGGAATAAAGAACATAAAATTAAGACTCCCTAACCCTTGAGTACTATATTTTCGTCAGATTCAGAGAAGAACAAGAGTTGGTCAAGAGAGAACTGATAAGAAAGATGAAACAGAAAGATCGAATCTCAGCCTACACGAGAATATGTATAAGTACAGCTTGAAATCCTCGGATGCCCGGGTCTTAGTCACTATAATGAGCTGCTGAATGTTTGTATTGTATAAAATGAGTCATTGAGCAACCTTACATAACCTATAAATACAACAACTCACAGCGGTCGGCATTTTGAAATTTACCGGGTGATTTTCCTTATTTATATTTTAATCGTTCTTTTTAAGGTCTAGTCTGATAGTTATGAGATTCATATTTAGTCAATTAAAAGAAATCATATGATTTTACGTAACATCTGTTTTTAATTTATTGTTATCTTTGAGGTTATATACGCATCATTGCAAAGTTGCACGGAAATCTGCGTGTATTTAAGAATATTTGAGCGTGTGAGGAAGTTTGTCTACCTTTTAAATCAATCTGAGACTAATATGTTCGAATCCAAAACCTAAATCGACTATTTAAAAACGTTTGAAGTCGCCTACAAGGTTATTTAATTTATAAACTATTCAGGCGACATTTTAAAACAGGTTTTTATACTTTTTTTTTGTCAGAATGGCAACTCAAAACGATCCATCCTTATAGCTTCCTGTGCCGTCTGGGCCATTGTTTCATGTCCCAAGGTCCGTAGTTCAAACACCCGCGTCGCTTTGGACGCCTTCATTTCTAGGAAAAGCCATTCCGATTCCACTTCCCGCCGACTACCAAGTAAACATAAGTCTGTAAAGAAACCGTTCGTCGGAACTGACTCAACACGAAAACGCAATCACTTATTGTATAACACCTTCATTCAACAAGTTGGAAAAGTTGAAGGCGAATTTATTTTTGTTTGATTGGTATGCCTTGGTCATGTGTAGATCAAACCTGACAAAATGAATTATTACAGGCTAATATAATAATATCTAGATACACACTAATAAATAACTAGCGAAAATCGGGTTCTAATGGCCGCCATTTTGAAATTTTTCACATCAAATCAATGATTTGTAAAATCTTTACTTCAATCTAAATTTGATTGAAATTCAACTAAAATTCCTTCTACTACAGCTACAATTTTGGTGATTTTATTTTTTCGTATGGAGAAAGTCATGTGAAGGTAAACAAATCGAAGTAATTTTCAGTTGAAAGTCTCTTTACATTCAGGAACAAAGTTAGGGGGAAGGGAGGGGAGACGCACGAGTAGCTTACAGCGGAGTAATTTTACAGAAAATTTAAAATAATAAGAAAGTAGTTGCAAGCGGCGATATTATTGTTTTAACAAAATTTCGTTCCATACGCTGTGAATGGCGTCTTTGTTGACATATTACTAACTCCGGTTCTATTAATCAGATCGGGGGAAAATTACGATTTTCCAGCCCTTTTCCGTTTTTAATAATAACTTTAAAAATAATGCTTAGATTTTGATATAATTATAGGAAAATATACTTATTGCAATAATACACAAGTTTTTACATTTTCAATGAAACTTATAACACTAAAAAAACAAATGTACTCGTAACTTTTGGGAATTACTTGCTAAAGAAATGTTTTGGATGTATAGGTCTTAATATCATAGGTAGGCCTAAATTTAGGTAGTCCTAAATGCTCTTTACGATGGTAATAAAAAAAATCTATTATAAAAACAAACTCAAAAAATTGTCAAACAATTAAAAAAAAGCTAATAAAATTTGTAAATGGACTTTAGCTAGACGGGGTTGCTGAGTCAATACTTTGGCTAAAATTTCGTTACTATATTATACAATATGTTGCTGCGACCTGTCACTCTCTCATGCTGTCCACTGTTGGTATGAAAACGTTGTACAACACATTGGACTGTGTTTCACGGGTTTTAAATAAACTAAAGAAGAAATAAGAAAACAACAGTTCCGTTAATGTTTTGAAGGACTTTGAAGAGGCAGAGATAATTTAGGGTCCAGACGAAGTGTTGAGATGAATACAAATTCAATATCTTACGTGGATGGTGGAGAAAGTTTAAAGATGAAATCTGACCTCCATTATCAAGAACAATAAGGATTGGATGAATAGTTCTTCAGGCAAATAGTTGTATAGTTACTATTTAAGAGACGAGGCTGACGAAAAAAAAGACGGGGGTAATTGAAGATGACTGAGGAAGCTGCAGTAGAAGTGCATCTACATTTTTAGATATGAAAATATTGAGAAAATTGGTGCTTGGTATATGTTGCAAGTGTTGGGAATAGCGAATTTGATTTATTATTAATAAAGAAGTTAATTTTATTCAGAGTTTTTCTTTTCTATTTATTGTGGAAAAAAAAGTAGATTAGGTTAGGTGATATTAATAAAGAAGTTAGTTTTATCCCGAGCTTTTCTTTTCTATTTACTAAGGAAGAAAAGTAGGTTAGATTATGTTAGGATAGGTAATATTAATAAAGAAGTTAGTTTTATTCCGAGTTTTTCTTTTCTATTTATTGTGGAAGAAAAATACGATAGGTTAGGTTAGGTTATGTAATAATAATGAACAGGTTAGCTTTATTCCCCGAGTTATTCTTTTATATTTATTGTGGAAGAAAAGTAGGTATGAAAAAATCTCTTTGAAGTTCAAGTTAGACGATACTTCTGTACAACATTCGATTTATTGAAAAGCTATTAAGATTTTTCATATGCTTTAAATGTCGTCTACAAAGTTTGACAGATGGTATCCATAAGAGTCAAGGTATCCTCCTATTTTCTACATTTATACTAGAGGTAAACATTATGAATTTGGAAAATTAAGTAGTGTAGATAATGGGGGGGGAGGGGGTAGCAGTTAAGTAGGTCACGAGTAGTACAATTAAGACACAATGTTTGAAATGGCTGTGAACATTTAACCGCAGTTTTATTTTTATGTAGTACAGATAAAGTTAAGTAATAGGTCAACAAATATATGACGAGTTATTGGCGGAAATATCAGTTTTTGAGTTCTTAGCCCAAAAACATAATTATTGGTATGATGTCTGTTGACTACCTTGCGTGGAAAGTTCTACAGCTTAAACGAATGGACTGAAATTTGGATGTTACCATATTTTGGCTATATTTTCAGTAGTTAAAAAAACATATTTCTCCAAATTAATCGTAACAGTGAAACAAGAAATGTCGTTTCCGCTATAACGATTGTGATTAAATTTGGTGTAAAACAAAAACGTGTTTTTGGTATCGCTCAGAAAATGTTGGTTTGGGAGTTACAGCTAAACAGTGAAAATGAACCATGAAGGGTGTCTTAGAAGATGAAATATTTCTAGTTTTGTGAAGTGTGAAGGTTTTTCTCACAAAATAATGTAGTAAGTCGTACCTAATTAAAAACTTTAGCCGTGTGTCAAATTAAAAAAAAAAAACCCGAAATGAATTCTGGACTGTAGTCTTTTAAACCTCAAGTTACTTTCAGGTACTTACTATAGTGATTATGGGCGTTGGAATCCTGATGGACTTAGCTGGAACCCACACCTTTTTTCATGTATGACCTACCGTTATTCGGAGCGCCTGTTTGGTTCATTAGTCACCAAGTACCTATGTTTACTTGTGAAATTACTGTTTTTAATTTGCTAAAATATCATATTTATTTTTATATTTTGAAATCTGCTTAAAAAATAATGAAAATTAATACCAAATATGATCTAAGTTACGTTGAAAAACAAATGTGTGGGTTGAAGGAACAAACTATTATAGGTCTACCAGACAGAAAGGAACCTGCGCAGAATCATCATCATCATCATCGTCATCGAGAGAGAGAGAGAGAGAGAGAGAGAGAGAGAGAGAGAGAGAGAGAGAGAGAGAGAGAGAGAGAGAGAGAGAGAGAGAGAGAGAGAGAGAGAGAGAGAGAGAGAGAGAGAGAGAGAGAGAGAGAGAGAGAGAGAGAGAGAGAGAGAGAGAGAGAGAGAGAGAGAGAGGGGGGGGGGATTGGAGCGGTGGTGGGGAGAAATTGTTACATTTTTGCCATAATATAAAGGAATTAAAAACATACAATTTAATTCAATTTTACGTCTTTTACTTTGTAAAATATTTAAATTTACTAATTGTAGTTGTTAGGAATATAAACGATACACATTCACAGATTTTTAGCGCTGTAGTAGGTTTGAAAAAGAAAATATTAAGCCCTACGCAATGAAGCAGCGGCCGGGTATGTTTGGCCTAACTCGGGCACTCCCTTCCCACCACAGTTCTACCTGCGCGAACACGGTGCGGTACCCCTATAATACTTATTGTACATGTTTAATAGTTCATGTTGTAGTGTGTAATAACTAATAGTGTTTAATAAACTATTAAAACATAATTTTAAAATAATAATTTATTTAAATAAAAAATATTAAATAGTACATTACGTAAAACGTATGTACAAGTAGGCCAGTTACAGATAGCTACAAAAATATAATTTAATATTAAATATATTACTAATGATAGAAATGTAATTGTAATTGAAGATGTAAATATATTTAAACAAAATTAATGAATAATATTTGATTTTTAAAAATTAAAAAACACTTGAAATTTAAAAAATAAAAAATATATAGAAAAATATACTTGTTGCTAAACAAAATTGATCGTGTTTCTCGCTGAAATAGGCTATCAGTTTTGAGGTCCTTTGAGGCCAATAAGTTTTTTCGGGGTGATGTTTGTGTTTTGAATTTTGCTGGTCGTCGGTACAGTGCTTTTTAGCTTTTTCATATTTTTGATAATTATAAATTTCGATGTAGCTAACATAAGAAAAATCACAAAATTAATTATGATGATAAAATTTTGCTAAAGTGTAGCTTCTACAAACAAAACGTATTAGTCATCATCTATCACACATTTTCGATTCATAAGTTATCGGTAAAAAAATAAAAAGTCATTCACTGGCTTGTTATAAAATACGCAATTTCTCAAAAGCAGATCTACCGATTTTGTTTAAATTTTAGTGAAAATATGAAGGTTAAACATCCAAACCTCTGTGTGTAATCGCAAGTGAAAAAAAAAAAAAAAAAAAAAAAAACAACGATGTTCAGGAATAGTGGGTAAAAATAAAAATGAACTTTACCCTCTGTTATTAAAAGGTCAAGTTTAACTAAATACGATTTGCCGAGGAAGAGTTTATGATTAATTTTTGGTTGGTTTTTAATTAGTTTTGGAGATATGTCAGTGACAACGTTTTAGCTTTAATTTGTACCCATTATGTGTTTTATATTGTTAAAACGTACTATTACAATGGCTATTGAATTTTTGAATAAATATTTACCACACTTATTTTCTAGATTTTGTATACTGCAAAATATATCCTAATCATTTGTGGAAATTTGACTTTATATATGGAAACACTGTATTTTAAATTCGAAATTTTTTAATTGGTTGTTGTATTCACGAATACAGTTCTGTTAACGAAACTAAGGAAAGAAACAGACGATGCAGAACTGACGTTCGTGCGACTCCATTTTATTTTGGGAACTGTGGTGTGATGTATATCTTTTTACAACAAATCTTCTCTTGACTTTGTTCTGGAAGTAGAGTTTTATGACTCACGAAGAAAACCTGAGGTTCAATTATAACTCAACCAATTAACTTTGAACACTTTGCCTACATGAGTTTATCAGGAGCAGTCATCATGACATTTAATCTGGAACAAGATTTTTAATTTCTCAAATATATTAAAAATTTTCTAATGGTAAATAAAATTAACTTTGATATTTTTTACAGTACTTTCTAATTTATCGGTCAGTTAATGGTGCTTATTCAGTCCCATTATCGGTTGTTTGACTTAACGCATAACAAGAAAGTAAAAATTAAACATTGCTTCAAAAACTGTTCAAAAGTCTACATAGGAACACCAAGCTGTTTTAAATGCACAGAATGTCACAGGCTACATACATGAAGGACATCTGTTGGACGTAGAATGATTTTTAACCACTTCCGCCATTCATAAAGACAAGGTACATTAGTTGGGGAAGACCTATTTTTAGATACAATGTATTTATTGTGTCTTTCGATATGTCTAATTGATACTTTTTATAATTGTTATAGTCCATCCATAATAATAATATAGTAAAATTTGATTTTAAGAAGGAAAAAAGCAGGCGATGGTATTTACTCAGCCACATTATATATTCTAATATAAACAGATCCTCTAAATGTAATGTCTAAAATTGGTATATTGGGCCTAATAGGAAATTTTAAATTGTATTGGTAAATCAAAAGATCTTATTTTAATTTGTAGTGTTTTTTTTAAGAGTTGGTGTTAAAACTACTTAATAGTTGGCATCTTTACAACTATAATAGACTAAATCATTCGAAATTACATTTTGACAATAACTTCCCTATTTTGTATAGTAGAGAAGAGGTGTTGGTATCATTACATGCAGAATTGAATTCTGAAAACTTTATTTTTTGGGTTTGAATAGGGCACAATATAGTTTCCTTTGCCAAATTTCATTTTCCTATTATAAATTTTGTGGGCGTTGTGGTTATTTACAATACACAGGCGGATGTCTGGTCGAAAATAAATTTTTCGGTTTCATGCGGCCATATAATGTGAAGGTCGGTCAAAAACAGAATTTTAAATTTTGGTTTATTACCAAAATTACCCATACTTTGTAAATTAAATTTTGGGAATACAAAACAAAAAATAACGGAAGTTGCTTTTAATATTTTCTGTTAAAGAACTCGATGAGTCTCTCGTTCTAATAATAGGTCTAGTAGTTATTTTTAGGGAAGAGGTTAAAATTGTTAAAAACCGTGTTTTCCCTTTAAGTATGAATTTATTAAACAATCTTGCAAACAATTTTTAAAGACAATAAAATTCCCTACATTTTAGTTTTTGTCGTTTCGATGCAACTAAAATTAATCGAGTATAGAGTTTTCAAGGTGAAGCTGAAATTATCCCCCATTTTGATTTTTATATAGGCTACTTTAATTGTTAATAATTTGAAAATTTATATATTGTAACGGAAAATCCCATAATAAGTATTTTATATAATTTTATTGGCTTCCTTTTGGCCCAATATATATATATATATATATATATATATATATATATATATATATATATATATATATATATTTAGCCATAAAATTGACGAAGATATTTTAGGAAGACCAAACTTATGAAATTTTTTTTATTGTAGAAAATTACCGATTTGTTTACAATGGTGTTTTTTTAAAAATTAAAATTTATAGTTTTTTAAAGATTTTTATAAATAGAATTTTACCTTTTACTCTTTATGTTAAATTTATTGATTATGGTAGGTTTTATTGTATAGGAAATATTGGCAAGTTGGTAAAGATGGGTCTTCTTTATTAACTTTTTTGGGGATTTTTAAATTTAAAAGGCATTTAAATAGGGTAAATATTTTATAGCTGAGTAAACATTTCATCAATATCGACTGTTTCAAAATGATATTATTTTTTTAACTGTACACTTTTCTACTTAAATCATGCTAACCATTATCCCAATAGTCCGATTTAAGTTAAATGATAGAAAGTCGATGTTTGAAATACACAGAGAAAAATTTGTATAGTTATTTTTTCTACGATTTTTTATAAGGGATAGAATTTTTCAAAAATCGAAAATCGAAATTTCAAATATTTTTGAATAATTTACAACAGAGGTACTTCGTGAGAAATTCAGATTATTTTAACAAATATCTGGAGTTTTTATGGGTTGAAAATTGAGGAAAAACGTCTCAAATTTGAACGGCGATAAACCTTTTTGGGTGGATTTCAATATGTAGATTTTCTATAGAGAATACTATATTTTCATCACTGTAAAATGACGAGTAAAGATTTTATAGCATAACAAACAGCCCATGAAAAACTTTTTCACGGTAACCTAACCTAATCCCTTTAACACCGTTAAATCTAATCTTGTCTGGTTTTATTAAAATATTCTTTTGTTTTAATTTCTGTCAAACAAATTATTTATTTATTTATTAAATTTCATATGTTTATTAACTTCCTAGAACCAATAATCAAGAAGTACCAATGCCACGGATCTTCCACTCCGCTCTTGGCGATATCTTAGAGTCGTTTTCATTCTTATTAATAACCATCAATGTTCCTGACTTATTACGCGGAGCGTAGAGCTGTCTTAAATGGGGTTTCATGGAACGGAAGGACAGGGAAGCCTAGATTATATACTGTATTAAGTGATAACAATATGAACAAAGTTCAATTGGAGTATCGTTGTTACCAAAGAACTAATTTTGATATATTAAAGCTAGGTTTCTATGACAAGGATTAAAATTAGTTCTAAATTAAATCTCAATTTAAACCAGGAGATGAGTAATTGTGTTGCTTAGTCGATGATTATTTAAACCCAGACTTGCCTCCCGTAGCACTTTCTGAAACAACAAAATTGCGCAGATAATCGGCGTATTCGTTTTGAACAATTGCGTAAATATAACCTCAAAATAAGCTATAAATTTATAAACAGCTGATTAACTAAAACATCTGTTAGAGTAAGTGAAAGTGTACAGTAGTAAAAAACATCTGTTTGAATCGTTGTGAAACTGCAAAATAGTTTATGGTAACTACAGACCTTTACACTGCGCTTATAGAAGTATATTTTAAAATTAAATTTAACACAAACGGAAAGTTTCTATAAAGTCTATAGACGTAGGAATATCGTTGCAATATTCATTTTTATTCTATAATGATTTTTATATATAGATACATATTTATGTGTAGTATATACATATACATACTTATGTATCTTTAGGTAAATTTTTAAGCATAGCAAGACAATATTTTTTACAAAGTTTAACGCGAGGGTTAAACTAAAAATTAGGCTTACCAACATTTTACGAATTGATTATTAACGTGATAAGATTTTCCTGTCTCAAAATTGATTACGAAGATTATATAAATTTTATTTTTAAAGGTATGAAGCTCCAGGAACTATAACGTTTGCATCTGTTATTCAATTCTTTTACACGCAGTTTGTCGTCGCCATGACACTCCACTCACAGACGGACACTAGAGTGTTATAACCGCAATAAGCTTTATCCCAATAAACCGATTTTGTCTTTGTAAAATATTCCAAATATATAGAGAAGAATTTGTAAAATCTTAACTGTTTTTCTTTGATTTTTACAGTAGGATAAGAGGGATTTTTAGGTATTTGTAGAAGGGGATTCAACGTACTTGGAAGGAACTGTGTAGGACATGAAGGGCGTTTTTTCAAAGACGAAAAACCTTGTCATCATCACCTTAAAAATATATAAGATAATGCTTAAAAGAGAAGAAAATAGAGAGCCCTTGAATAGCGTCAGAGTCTGCTAGAGTTGAAGAAAACTAGTGTCGGGTATTTGGGATGTTTGTACACTCTTTATATGTACCGGTAATTTGAAGAACATAGTGTTTGTTCTCCTGCTATTATTGATTAAATCGTATAATTTCAGAGTTAACTAACATTAGCTCGTAACACGTTTTATTTCGCTTAGATATTTTCAGGCCCTTAAGGATTATTTGTAACTGTCAAAACAAATTCAAAACGAGACTTGTTATTTTCGTATCCTTTGTCAGCATGGCTCTAGTGCCAAAGCTGAACCTGGGGCGATTCTCCCCCCTTACAGCCTAGCTGCCATATTAAAATATACACAACCATCTGAACGGACGTTTTTTCAAAGACGAAAAACCTTGTCATCATCACCTTAAAAAATATAAGATAATGCTTAAAAGAGAAGAAAATAGAGAGCCCTTGAATAGCGTCAGAGTCTGCTAGAGTTGAAGAAAACTAGTGTTGGTAAAGCGATAACTAATAGAAAAGATGAAACAGAGGGATCAAATCCAAGATTAGATACAGAAAGGTATAACATAGGATCCAGCTGGGGTGTTTGTGTGGGGGTTGGTACCATTACATGCAGAAATAAAAATCTCCAAATTTGTTTCTCATTTAGTTTCTTATTAGTTGAATATTGCAAGAGATATGATCAAATAACTGTATAATATGGCCGCCATTTTGATATTTTCAATTTCATTTTTCTGTTTCATTAAGATTTATACGAAGACACTCTGTCACTTATACCAAAGTCATGTTTCTATCAAAATATTTTTGGCCGCAATCGTGTTTACGTACAGACGACACCGACGACGAAGGATGGACAGCGAAGAATGGACGACGAAGGATGGACAGTGAAGAATGGACGACGAAGGATGGAGGGCGAAGGATGGACAGCGAAGAATGGACAGCGAAGAATGGACGACGAAGGATGGAGGACGAAGGATGGACAGCGAAGAATGGACGACGAAGGATGGACAGCGAAGAATGGACAGCGAAGAATGGACGACGAAGGATGGAGGACGAAGAATGGACGACGAAGGATGGACGACGAAGAATGGACAGCGAAGAATGGACAGCGAAGAATGGACGACGAAGGATGGACAGCGAAGAATGGACGACGAAGGATGGACGACGAAGGATGGAGGACGAAGGATGGACAGCGAAGAATGGACGACGAAGGATGGAGGACGAAGAATGGACGACGAAGAATGGACGACGAAGAATGGACGACGAAGGATGGACGACGAAGAATGGACAGCGAAGAATGGACAGCGAAGAATGGACGACGAAGGATGGACAGCGAAGAATGGACGACGAAGGATGGACGACGAAGGATGGACAGCGAAGAATGGACGACGAAGGATGGACGACGAAGGATGGAGGACGAAGGATGGACAGCGAAGAATGGACGACGAAGGATGGAGGACGAAGAATGGACAGCGAAGAATGGACGACGAAGGATGGACAGCGAAGAATGGACGACGAAGGATGGAGGGCGAAGGATGGACAGCAAAGAATGGACGACGAAGGATGGACGACGAAGGATGGAGGACGAAGGATGGACAGCGAAGAATGGACGACGAAGGATGGAGGACGAAGAATGGACAGCGAAGAATGGACGACGAAGGATGGAGGACGAAGGATGGACAGCGAAGAATGGACGACGAAGGATGGACAGCGAAGAATGGACGACGAAGGATGGACGACGAAGGATGGACAGCGAAGAATGGACGACGAAGGATGGACGACGAAGGATGGAGGACGAAGGATGGACAGCGAAGAATGGACGACGAAGGATGGAGGACGAAGAATGGACAGCGAAGAATGGACGACGAAGGATGGACAGCGAAGAATGGACGACGAAGGATGGAGGGCGAAGGATGGACGGCGTGTCGATAAACAGTTTTCGGTTTCCTGAGACCATGAAACATGAAAATCAGTCAAAATATGGAGATTGAAATTTTTGACAAACGACTTTGTTTACTGCTCAAGTAAAATGACTGACTTCTCTGTAATTAAAATGCAACGATTTCGACGTATCACATGCATTTATACTTATAATATTGCGATTAAAACTAACCCAGGAGGGTGAATATAAATACAAAGTACAAACAATAAATCAACACAACATAAGGACAAAACAATCACGTGACCCTTTCACATCCGTAATTAGACCATTACGTCTAAGTAATTGATCCAAAGCAACGTAACTCGGCACGTTTAAAATAATGCATTTTCCAGGGGATCGCATGCAGTCCTTACATTTGCATACCCTTCTTATCTTTCTTTGCCTTTTTGATTAAAGGGGACAATAGAATTTTTGCATATTAAACTGATATTAAATATGCATGCAGATATACTTCTTATACAATCAGATGCTTAGGGAAATAAATAATAACGAGTTGATAAGAAGGAACATGATATAAGCGTGGATAATATTTCTGATTCAATGTTGATTCGCGGTATTTTGATTTATACTCATTTTGTGAAGTATTAAAATTGTATTTTATAGAGTAAAACAAAGTTTAGTTAGCATGTACACGAAACAGATTTATTTTGAGTCGTTTCATTTAAAGCTATTAAAAAAGTTTGTATTATTAATATCTTGAAAACGGGTTGAAGGATTTTGTTGAAGCTGGGTAATCTACCATTTTAGGATGCAAGGAAATATTTAAACTAGGTCTCTACTTCAAAAACTCTTGTAGGAGGTTAGATAACTTCGTTACTTTTAAATAAAAGTTTTAAGTTTGCTCTAAAACCAAACGACTAAGCGTTCGTAGGCATATAAGAAACAGTTTAAGCGGTCTAGCGCCAACATATCAATTTATTCGTCAAAGAAAGATGTATACTCATAATCAGAATATTTTCTAGTCTTATTTGGTACTCCACACCTAACATTTCCAAAAGTAATTTTTTTACCCTCTATATTTACTCGCTAACGGAAAATCATTTTTTGGTTACCGCTATATTTTTCCTATATGTGGGATAATACAAAGTTTGAATTATATAGGATTTATCGTCTGTGTAGACGGTTTGCTACTTACAGACAGGCGCGTAAAATTATAAGGGTCCTTGGTTATACTTACGAAATCGATAAAAATGCAATCCTTTTTTAAATGGCGATTCAATTGTTTGTTTCACACTTCACAAAAAACTGCTTTTAAAACTTATAAGTTACTCATTTCTCAATGTGAGGTTAAATTAAGGTGTATTCGTCATACAAAAACTATTATGTACGATTTCGCACTGCAATTTAATTTCAAATCCAAGAATTTTTTTTTCAGATTTTTGTTTTTGCCCTTTAACTACTCCAGGGTCATTTTTTGTTACAGCTATTCTTTGGACTATATGTGGGACAATACAAAGTATATAATGCAAAGTTTCGAATATATAGGATTTATCGTCTTGTCTGTGTAGATTGATTGCGGACTTATAAACATGCCTTTGAAATTATGGGGATCCTTAGTTTTACCTATTGACACAAAAAAGACTTATTATTTTTCCAAAATAAATAAAGAGGATATATTGCGACGATTAAAATTTGATAATGAGATTTTGTTGGATATATTTGTTTTATTCGATTATAGTTATAAAAGGAGGTATATTAAAATCTCAACGTCTATGTTTGATTTCTCAGAAACCTTTAGAGCGATTTTTTTCCAAAATGCGTCTTAATAGACCTATAATTTTATTCTTAAAATATAATCGTCGTAATTTCAAATTTGGAGTTAACACGCTGTAGATCCACCTCCAAAATCCCCCATAAAAGTCTACACTTGCATTGAGGGAACTACATCTAGAATTTCATCCATTGTTCATTTTAACTTTTTACTGATAACTCATAATGTATAATTTTTATTTCATAATTAAAAATATTTTTAGTTGGTTTAGGAACTGGTATTTGGGATGTTTGTACACTCTTTATATGTACCGGTAATTTGAAGAACATAGTGTTTGTTCTCCTGCTATTATTGTTTAAATCGTATAATTTCAGAGTTAACTAACATTAGCTCGTAACACGTTTTATTTTGTTTAGATATTTTCAGGCCCTTAAGGATTATTTGTAACTGTCAAAACTAATTCAAAACGAGACTTGTTATTTTCGTATCCTTTGTCAGCATGGCTCTAGTGCCAAAGCTGAACCTGGGGCGATTCTCCCCCTCACAGCCTAGCTGCCATATTAAAATATACACAACCATCTGAACGTACACAATCTTGTAATCAATAAGTAAGACATACTTAAGGGTGAATACTAGAAAATGAAATGGATTTTGCAGCTGTCTCCACTTTTTAAAATATAAAGATAAACTGATGTAAAGGTGAAATTTTAAACAGTAGGGTCTAAATATTTCTATTACATTTATTATTTTAAAAAATATGCTACTCTGAGGTGGTCATTAAAGTGGGTACGGGGATGGCACTCCCGAAGGCCCTTAACTGGTTCTACACATTTCCCCTATCAGGTCTCTCTTGACCAACTCTTGTTCTCTTCCGACTCTGACGCTATTAGAGTATTCGAGTGCTAGGAGTTCTTTATTTTATCTAAAGTTATGTAATTATTATAAATTAATTACCTTATTTTCTCCGTCTAAACAATCCAGATTACCGTTTTCGGTGAGATTAAATCACCATCATCAAATTGTCACAAAAATTCGCTTTAATTCCTTCCCACATTCCTAAAATAAAATGTTTTACTTGTCAAGACATAAAACCACGAACAGTACACATGATTAAAACTTTACACTTCACACACACGGGGATGTGTAAAATGTCGAAACACAAAAAAATTTATATTTTTTCCTTGGTCTTTCGTCCAGATATTCTGAACCACAACTTTTCTTTATTTTATGTTCTTTTCTATAATGCGATGAAGACCGAGAAATTTTTCGCCTTTAAAACAACTGAAAAAATAAAATATCTGCAACCGATTATAAGGTAATTGATTAAAATATAGTTGTTCAAAATATAGTTAGAGTAATTAAGTTTTTAAGATTTAATGTTTTTATTGATAAGTTTTTAAATAACAGTATAACTTAATCTATTAATTTTAAAGTTCAGATAAGGGCCATTTTTATGATTTGACGTATTTGGTTTCATTTTTTCTGAGGCTGCCTTTACACTATGGAACTCTGTTAAACAGATAATACTCTGATGTTCAGTTCACTGCAGTAAAACTAATTTTAATACTTTTATTAAGGGGGGTACCAACTTGAAGGAATCTGCTTCACCCTCTGTATGGATGGATCGGAATTTATCATTTTGACGGGCGGAGGAGAAGAGTTACACTCTAGTGTAACAAGTGGCTACGTTTTTGTTGTCGTTTAAAGCCAAAAAACCTCTCGGTTATCATAGTATTATAAAGAAAGTAAGATAAGAACATTGAATATCCTAGCCATCGACTGCACTAATAGCGTCAGTGTTAACAGTTGTTTAAAGAGATCTAACCAAAGGTGTAGATACAGCTGGGTTCTCTCGGTATTTCCTTGAGGGCCCGGGTGGTTATTTCTATCGTGCGATTCCTATTGGATCTGTTATTCAATGAATTCATGGAAGTGTGGAATTAATCGTAATTAAATGGCAGACAATATGACTAGAGTGGCGGCCAACTTAGACCCATACCATCCAATAAGCTTCAGTGGATGTGGCTTGTTTTAGAGTCTAGAGGACAAAAGAGTATCCCTGAAATGTGGTTCAATGGATGAAATGAGGATGACAAGTGAAATGTCTTTAAAATCTTTGGAGGCTACACTTCAGCAAAAATTGCTCAAAATTGTTACAGCCAATTAAAAAAAAAAAAAAAAAATTGTAATATTGTGAGTTTTTTCACAGTTACTCCTAATATTTTGTGTTACCAAAAACCGAAAAAAAGTTCAGTGATATGGCATAAATTAGCTCAAATACCAAATTTGATTAAAACCAGTCCACACGTTTGAACATAGCTTTTTTAACATAACACATAATTTTTTTTAATACAAAGTATTTGTTAGAAGCTAAAAAGTATGAAGAATACGATTTTATATACAATTTAAAAACTGTAGTTTTACATTTGAACATGTTGATTTACATACCATTAAGAAGATGGGGGGGGGGAGCATTTTTATGGTTGAGACAAATTAGGGTTTGTAGAGATAGGTTGAACATTTCGTGTATCCCAATTCTTGTTTCCCTACTATTATTCATTCAACCTTTATCATACTGTTTCTATAATTTACAAACAATTTGATTAATTAACAGTTAATAAAAAACACCAATTTCTAAACTAAAAAACACACCAACAAGTGGAAGTTTCAACGATTAAGTAGTCATCTTCAGTTACAAACTTAAACCCTTGATTTTGTAACGACTATCTCGATGTTATGTAACGTTTATGCGATTTTTCTGCGTTATTTCATAATAATGGTTTGGTCGTATTATTAATATGGTTTAATATAACATTTGCTATCATTGTTAAAATCTTATACAATCTTATTCCAATTCATGATTCAAGCAGCAAAATTTCAGCCTTATTTAAAGTAGAAGATTTTTTATTTCTGCTTTTGAATTCAGTTTTGATAAATGGAAGACATAATAACCTTATTTCAATACTGGTTGGAATTGTCAGATTAGGCCCTACACGTGAAGCTGATAACGAGTATTGAATTATACTCTTTGAAACTTCGTGTATTAGTTTTTATATACACATGCAAGATTAAATCATATTAAATGTGTATTTATGATTGTGGAAATTAATGTTTATTATTTTTTTTTTAAATAAATTTGCTCAATATAAGTAATTAAGAATCAATATCAGTAGTGACCCGTGAATTTAAAAAAAGTAGGATGTAGGCTATTGTCGTAAACAAAATTAAAGGCACTACTAAAATACATTAATAATTAATGGGATATTATATCTCAATATTGGTGATTACTAACTAGTCATGTAATAACAACAAGATTTACAATTATCAAACTCTATTACATGTAAAAAACAATTTATTTCCGAGGAGGAAGTAATGCGTTAGACATCAGTAGGCATGTGCCTCCCGGTGTGTGGGACTCTCGTTCATCCGGATTACCCACTAAAACCTATCCACATTTTTCCAAATGTTTCACGGGACCGCCTTCAGGCATTACTTTATGAATAGCAAGATCCTTATCTTCACTAACATCAGTCTAGATATCTTTCGATTGTTTGCTTATTTTTTCATCAGCATTTATTGAACTTAACGTGCTTATCCACCGAATCCCGAGCATATTTTCAGGTGATACGCGCGCACCCATAGTTCTTGCGAAAGATGATTTTCTCTTTCTGGCCGCCATACCTCGCAATCAAAACTTGTGTACATGTAGTAGCCTACTAAGCATTGGGAGTAGTCGCACGTGGTTTCTTCTTAAATTTTGAGACTTTTCAGTTAGGTTTTAAAACTGCTATGACCTGAAAAGGCCTTGGATTAAGAGCTAATTAACTTCTATCTTCCTGCCGATACATCTCTTTTCAATACCAGAGAGATCAATTTGTGGATCTATTTGCCTCTCTGGTCAGAGAGATGGTCTGGAGTCCCATCGCGTTAAGGCTCTGCGGGAGTGAAATAAAATAACCGATATGACACCAACGCAACACTAGGGGACGGGAGATTTGTGAATTACTAGCACCTTTGCGCGGTGACCGTTGCACAAAATAGTTTCATTTCCAAGGGCGGGAAAACTAGAAGTAGACATTAGACTCGGCTTCTATTACGCATGCGTGTAAATCAACACCTCTGTCGCTGTTATAAGTCTACATCCTTATATTTTCAATCACGTATTCGATGCTTTTGACATTCAACTCACATTTGTTTAGTTTACACACTATCCTATCTGCACTAGACCACTGCTCGGTGCTCGGAGCTTCTTTGAATTGTATACTTTGTTAACTTCAAATACCCTATAGGCTTCATCCGAATATCTAAAATTGATTAACTACCATGAATATTATATTTTTTAATGACCTTGCCATATTCTTATTACTTGTCTTTAATTGGGAGACATTGGTGATATCAACATTTATAAGTCTTTCGAAAACTTCAGAACTTTCTAAATACAACATATTTATAGGAGCCATACCTGTCAATAACAGGACAGCACTCTCTGATATCGTACGATAACCCTATATTATATACAGTAATCCTCAAAGTCACTCTTAGCTGTATTATTATAAAAAACATTTAAATGTAGAGCTAATAAAATAACGTTCTAATTTTGACCAATTAAATGCTACTGTACAAGTAAGGAGGGGAAGGAAAACTACATCCTCAAATGTAATTCTATAACCAATTATCGCATGGGTAACCCTTAAATGACCTAAGCAACAACAAAACTCGCTGTTAAATAACATCATGTAAGTTTTTTTAACAGTTTTATTACTTCTTTATTTTTATACAATTTCCTAGATAAAAATAATTATTTAATTTTTACGGCCTAGGGTGATCTTCACATCCTTTATAAAAGAATCACCATTGTTTTGTATTAAAAAAAAAATCGTTTTCAAAGTGCATTCACGAACGAATAATGAACAATTCTATTTTACACAAGCTTACAACTTTTGAAAGCAGTCTGCGCTGCAATCGCAAATCTTATTATTTACAGACTATTTGTAGTTTGCACTGTTCTCCAAAGGTTAAAATATATTAACATTAGTCTAAACAACGAAGGACTAACGGACACATTTATGTCCCACCTGTTTTCTATTCTGTGTCCAGTTTAACAGAGAACTATTAAAAAAAATGTTAGCAAAAAACACGTAATAGTCTAGAAGAGCCAAAACGGAAGTGACGTAACATCCTGTACATATTCTACGAAGCCTACCTACACCCGTCTGCCAAATCTCTAATATCTTTTGACATTAAGTACAAGGAATAATCGTTCTTCTTTGGAATGATCTAAAGCTTTTTGAAAAACATAAAGACTAACGGTGTGTAATAAAAGTAAGTTATTAACGCCAAAAACATAAAAATTGGCAAAGGGAACGGTAGCTTGTGGGGATGTTTAAAAAACGTTTGGAGAGATTCCAAAGTGCATAAAATATCATGGATATATAATATAGAATCGGGGGGTTTTGTATACTTTGGTAGATGGTTTAAAGTTGACTTAGGCTTGTTTGGATTAAGGGTAATGGGGTTTTAAGAAGAAGAAAAGTACGAGGGAAACTGTAATTTTTATTTTCTTACTTTACTTTGGTGTTAAGGAAGGGTGGGTCGATAAATAAATGGATGTTGAATTTGTCGTGAAAATATCCGTTACAAGTTCCTTAAACCTCAAAAGTGTTTTTGAAATTTCCGTCTATCTGTCTCGTGCATTATTGTATAGACCAAAGTAACCTGGCGATGATTTTAATCAGATTTGGTATATGGGCATATTTTTGCTATAACTCGAGAAGTTTTTGATTTTTTTAAATACCGAAAACCTAAAATTATTATTTTCTAAAAAAATAGATCTAAGGGTCTAAAAAATTGCATCTCCTCAAAAATACAAGAATTTGAGTTACCTGAAAAAAGGCGTATTTTTTTCAAAATGGTCTCTTCTAATATTGTTCACATTGTAGCTACCAATCTTTAAAATTCTCATTTTCCCAAGATTGATTTTTAACATTTTGATTAAATTTTGGTGAAATGGAAAACTTAAATAATTTAATAAAACTCTAAAATGCGGGATCAGGAGATATTTTAATAAAAAAGAAAAAGATAGTGGGGGGGGGGAGCTGTTATAAGAGCTCCTATTGTTTCAAAATCTGTTCTATTAATTTCGGTCAAATTTTGATGAAAAGTGAAGATTTATGACTAAAACCAATTGGCAAATCGCTAGTAAAAAATATCGCCGGACGGTTTCTGAGGTAGCAGCCTTGGTTATTGTAGGAGTGTCCATTGATTTGCTGGCCCTTCAGAGGAAAACGATATACTGTAGAAGCTCTTCGGAAGAGTGAAGAACATTGTCATCTAAGGAAAAAGCCTAAACCTTGGATATCTCAGAAGGCATAGGACGCGGAAACTATAGGTAGATGGATTTACTGTCTCATTATACTACAGCAGCTGATTCTTTGCACTTGGATTTTTGGTGACGCACCGAAGAGGCGGTGGAAATGACAATGTCGTCGTCTCGCACTGCCCCTCGACGGTCGCATATCCTAGCATCACACCCTTAGTAATCTAGTCCGTAGCATTTCATATCATCTAAGCAATTAAAAAATCTCTAAAGTTTTTGGTGAATAAATAAATACTACATTTTACTGTTAACATATTACGTAATTCAAACGAACGCTTGAAACCGTCTGTAGCACACTCCGTGGTTTATTTCAGCGTTTATAAAATTATATTATTTGATTACAGAAATAATTTGTTTAAATGATAACTCTAAAACCAATACTTTATTGTTAGACTACTTCTTGGAACGGAGCCAACGCAGCAACGTTTCCAGATTGTGATGTTTGCAAGTACAAAGAACGAACGGCTGAACTATAGTGACCATAACACTTGGGCCCAGAGGAAGCTTGGGAATTTAAACTTTTAAACACCAGGCTGTAAGATGTGTGGCAACAGATGTGTGTAAGTTGCTGTGGCACTGTCTGGTGGTGTAATTGTAAAGATAAAAATAACAATTATGTAACTATGGACACATCAACTATTTTGTGGCCTTGTATCTTGAAAGTTGCCATGAAATTTTCCCGCACTTTATTTGTTACGGGATAAACAGTCGTTATATATTTTGATATTTGTAAGGAAATGTATGGGGAACCCCTTCCTGTTCTTGAAACCAATGAGTACAATTATTGCTCTAACGCGGAACCAATGACACTAATTTCACTTTGCCATTTGCGCTTCATTTTTGTATTTCAATGCATTACAATGTGGGCAAACTGTGTTCATAGATCCAGTAGCGGATCTAGAAGCTTCATGAGGGGGGGGGCTAGTTAAGAGGGATCTGGATGGGCAAACGGGGTTTTTCACCCGAAAATTTTATATAAATGACAGTCAAACTGCACATTAATAGGCTGCTTAAATACAAATTCAGCTTAATTTCTATAACTCCTTAGTGTTTTAGCATAAAAAACTTAGCATAACTAGCAATCTTTTTTAGTGATTGGTAAACGAAAATAATAATTGAATTTAGTTATACAATACGAGTGTAAATTGCAAAGGTTGGTCAACTACAAAGGTTTGTAGTCATACGATTGATTTTCACTTAGCCTTGACATGAAAAAACCTAATGAGGGGGGGCTTGAGCCCCCTTATCCCCCCCCCTTGGACCCGCTCCTGCATAGATCCAATATGAACGCATTCGTAGGCACTATAGTCAATTGAAACATCGTAACTGAAAGGAGCTCATTTCGAACTTGCAAGATTATTAGTTGAATGACGTGCTGAACGGGTCTGTGACAATCGAATTCCTTTCAATTTCATTTCGCTCTTCACGTTGTTGTGCAGTCATATTAGACTGAAAATTAGCTTGGTTTCTAGCATTTCCAGTTATTCGACCCAAATTGCTCCGCCTGCGTCTTATAGGCAGCATGAGTCTTGAACTGAATGAACACACACAAATGTAAACACACACACACACACACACCCACACACAAAAGAAACCAACCAACCAAACATAAATCGAATAATTTCATAAAATCGAGGAATAACACGCACTACTGAGTATCAAGATAACCTCCTTGTAAAATTTGTTTTGACACTTATACAAACAATATCTTACACATTTTGTTTTATAAATCCTTACATAAATATATAAACAGCTGTCTACAATATTTTAAATTAGTCATCTGATAAAATCAAAACAAATCTTTCAACAATAACATGGTAAGTTTGAAGGCCAGTGAGGCGAAGCTCTAACATACTATGACTTCAATTAGTAGCTTAAACCTTCTTGGGGTTAACCTGAATTACTATGCAGAATTTCAAATCAATCTGTCCAGTCGTTCTCGAGTTTTGAGCTTAGCAACACATTTAGCCATTCATTTTTATTTATATAGATATAACTTTTTTAAATATATTTGTAAATCTAAGATGGAGTCGATGGTTCATTTTCAGTTATTCTTTGACGACTACCAAACTGACGATTAATACTATGGATGGATATGTGAGAAAGTTTGTGCAGTATTTTTAAAGTTTTTATTTTATTTGCTTTATACGAATAGGCGTGGATTTACGAATGGTGTATTTTGACTGTATTTCCAATTCTTTAGATTATACATCTACAGATTCTGAAAGTGAAAATAAATTCTCCTCTTTGTTATAAATAAAATGTTTATAAATTAAATAATCGCCTGTGCCATTCGGAAAATGTTCTTCATAGACAATAGTTCCATAAACTATGACTGACGAATAGAATAGGCATGATTGGGTCAAATGTTTTAAACTATCGCAAAACTTTTTTTTTCCGTAACACTAAATCAAACATAATTACATTACATAAATCATTTGACCTTAACATCCTCTTCGCATCGCGATATCTTTCAAATTGTTTTTCGTGATAACAACCTCTTCTCGGTATTTTTCATATTTATTTTTAATCACCTTTTGTGTACATATATGTACATGAATGTTCATATAATGTCTTCTTCCTAGAATCGTTTCCAACTACAAATAAGCACATCTTGTCTAATTAATGAGTAGCAATATTTAGTTTCATGAGAGAGTTTCTATTTTAGGATAAATTTAATTTTAATGGAATGTTGCCTTATCACGTAACATGCTATCAAAACAAACACCGAGCTGAAAGTGTATACTTTGACGTAAAATAATGCTAATTATAATTGTTTCCAAATGAAACATATTATACATATATATTATAACAAATCTTACTTTATTATTTTTATATATACGCACGTTATTTATGCCAATATTAATAAAATAAATAAATAAAATAAATAACTTTGACAACTGTAGGTTTTAACTCTTTCTTTAATTGAAAAATTAAAGTTTAAAAATAAATTACAATAAAAAAAAAAATATCGTTCAAATTTGATGCACTTAATAATTATACAATTAACATCTTAATCTACTACTTATTCTAAGTATATACAAGTTACTTATTCTACAATGTCTTAATCTAAAATAAAGAAATAAGTGCATCAGAATTTTTTTTACTTTTAATTATTTTGATAAAATGATCCGGCTAACTGAAATTTATTATTATTTAATTTAATTTAATTTCTCTTTACGGGTTCGTTAGGTTCTTTGGTGACTATAATTTACTTAATATAAAATAGAATTTGGTGGTAGTTTGTTTAATTGAAATTGTCCATTAATTTGTACTTATCGACTCTGAAGTTCTATTACAGTTCCAATGTTCCTGGTTCCTTGAACGTGGTTCCCGTGTAGACTGCCAGTAGATGGATTGATTTGCCTTAATCTTTTCGACGAATCTTCTTTTCTTCATACTGTACACTTTTATTTTCACACACTTTTATGACGACGATTACTTTTTAATTTATTCGATGATTATTCTTGTTCAAACATTTGTAGAACGACGCTATTAGTCCCACACTTTTATGACGACGACTCTTTTAAACTTATAAACGACGATTATCTTTTAACTATACTTCGAAGATTATTAATAAATACTTGTAAAAAACGACGCAGTTACTATTTAATTTCGACGGTTGATTTCGGCTAAATCTTTCACAACATTTTTCTTTTCTCTACTAAGAGAAACACTTTCTCTGGAACAACCTTCTTCAATAAGTTAACAACCAAAAAGATCCCTTGCGCTTCTCTTCCGCCCTTATTTATAATTTTTATTTTCAAATGCTCTATTCCGATCCTCTTCCTTCATTGGCTTATTTTAAATTTTTTACGTTACTTTAGAATGATGCAATTCCTTTCATTGGTCCTTTTCAAATAATCTCGGTTGGAGGCATTGGACTTTTGAATGCTTTATTTGACTCCTTGAGGTCCGTGACTGACGTTAGAATCGTTTTTTCTAGCTGTCAACCCTTTCAACTCTTCACAATTTATGGCCTACCGAGCACTGACCTTTTGGGAGCCCTCTATTTCGTTACAATATATATATGTACAAAGTTATGTGATGAGAACAAACTTAATGTTGAGATTTTCATATAAAGACTTAACACTTTCATTATATATTTTACTTTATTTTAGCCAACACTCGTCCTTGGTATTTATGCCATCCGATGCCATGCTTTCTAGTAGGCGTTGACAGGAGGATTCAATGACCGTGGGTGATGGCAGCCCAGGTCAGTAGGTGGTTTGAATCCTGTCTTTCATTACCGCAAAGGAGGCAGACGTCTAAATCTGCTATGCTGACTCAGTGAAGATTAGTCTGCAAATAGTCGTGGTCAGTTAGAAGTCTGAACTCCGCTACGCCCTCTGGTATTTATCTCTTTGTAAGGTACCATTCAATACTAATGGTTCCAATTCCTTTCCATATGCCTGCCGATGGTATAGTACTATGCCGTCGTCTGTCTTCTTGCCTTTGCAGATGTTAGAGTAACCTTAGTTGCATGTTGGGGATGATTTCCTTCTTCTTTTGCCTATTTATTACCAGTAATGTCGACGTGGTTAGGTAGCCACTGTACCACTGTGTGGTGCATTCAGTCGCGCGATCGTTTCAGGCATGCGAAGCTCACTCTGGTAGTTTATTGCTACAGATTAAACTGAGGGTCAATAAGGTATCTCACGAGTAACTTTCTTAGCAGTCTCCAGTACTGCTGTCACTTCTCAGTTAATGTTGCTTCTTGAAGTTACCACAGCTATACACCAGCGAAGTTTTGCTGTAGAATCCGGTTGTATCTTCTTTTTGTGAGTTTGAAGATCCATCCTTATATATATGTTGATCCACTTCTGGGTATAATCGGTTGGTAAGGGCAGCTTGAAGTTTCACTTGCACACAGTCTGCTTTCCTTCGTCAATCCTTCATAATATTTATAAGCTTTGGTCTCTTGGCCGCTACTCTAATTTTCAGGTTACTCAAAATATTTTTAAAATACGTCAATTTATAGCGAATATTGTTCACAAACTAAATTTCATTATATTACTTTTTGATCTCAGGCTATTTCATCAAAACGGATCTTTCAACTCAGCGTAGTACTTGTTACCTCGTCACACATCATAAAACTTTCTCTTATCTTTGAAAAATTAAAATTAAATTGTGAATAAAAATAAACGACATTTTTTTAAAATAATTAGACGATTGAAATTTCGTGTTTTGAATTTATGACAATCACCAAATTATGAGTTATTCAACTAATGAAAAACTCCAACTAAATAATTAGGTAAAAAGTCGGTGTACCCGTTTGGCTCACGGTAGCACATTGCACGATCAACAGACTGAAGGCCAAACATCATTCAAAGTTTGGCACTTTAGTTTGAACTATTAGTCTTAGTGGAGTAGATTAGGCTAGATGGCTACATGAACAATTTTTTAGCGAGATGATAAATACGATTTATTAGGGTTCTTAAAGGCTACATTTTTGCATTTTAATTAGTTATCTTCAAATTCTATATATCTTTTCGAGATTTAGTCGAAATACGCCTACACATTAAATTTGGACTAATCGCTTTTGCTGAAGAGGACTGCAAGGATAGAGGCGATTTTGAGACGCTGATAACTACCGAAAAGATTTTTTTAGCGATATGTTGACCAATTTCTTTGTTTGGATTCTTAGAAGCTATTATTTTTGACAAAGCCGAATTTTAAGATAATCAAAATTTTAATCTTTACAGTAGCTACCTTCAAATTTTAAGTATAAATGGACAGGTTTAATTTGAGCTGTGGAGTTTGGGTGAGCAGTGGGTCTAGGCGTGGTCTAAGCAGCAGTAAGGTGGTGGGGGAAACGGTCGCCTCAGTCTGTGTCGGGTGTTGGTACTAACAACGATGTCTGCAAGACCGCTGGATCGTGGACAGTAGCCGGCGCCGACTGTTTCCCCTACAATGCCTCTGTCTCCACGCGGCCTCGAACTACAAACTTGTACCTCCCTTCCACGCGCAGCTCACAGCTCAGATGAAACCTGTCCATTTATAGTTGGCAAAATACACTACGCACTAAATTTGATCAACATTAGTTTGTGCTGTAGATCTCTGGACAAATGACAAATTTCAGACTGATTTCATTGTTTTTTTTTTATCGGTTCACAGATAATAGAATATACGGTCAACTGCCATGATATATCTTGTTAATCATTTAGACTAACAATCAACTGGTGAATCGTTACTGTAGCATTACTATTTGTCTGTGATCGGAGTTTTAACGCCATTTGTGTGTATAAAAACTAAAACACAACGTTTCGAGAGTTTACATCAACTTCTGGCATCAAGTGATAATCCTGCTTACTAGAGTATAAGTTTTTATATTAAAAAAATGATTGCAAAAGGCTGATTAAATCTAATTAATAATATGAATTCATCTATCAAATAACTTTTAAACCAGAATAGACTGATATCGTTCCAAAAATCACTTTTTTTTTACCAAAGGAACAGGAACACAGATTTACATACAAAAAATTCAAAATTTTTTAAACCTTTTAGAGCCCCGTAACTCTCTACACCGTAGATTATGATCCATTTTTTAATTTACTCTAAACTATGTATATGTGCACAAATAAAAATAAAATTACCAAATGCTCTAATACTACTTGTTTATCACACGGTTTATATCATTAATATAATTATTTCGTAAAAGGATTTTGTTGATATTTTTATTCTGAAATCTTTAAAAAGAAATGGTATAACTTGTTACTTAATACACTACAACAAAAATTGAATTTCTCGGGCTGCGATAGTTACCTAACCAGCTTATATATTCTCACGACCATAAATGGGCAGACTTATGAAACAGATAATTTATGTTATGTAGACTATATATATTCAGAGTTAGGCAAGACCGTATTTTTTACCTCTGCCAACAACAGGTCTCTTCGTTGAAGGACGGCGAAAGACAGAATGTAACGGTCTTTTTTATAGAATAAAATTAGTTCGCTTAGAATTTATCTTTTAATTTTCTTAGGATAAATCAAAGGTTATGTAAAAAAAAAATCAATCTTTAGTTTATAAAGGAACTGTCCCTTTTGAGACATTAAGTAAAAAAAGTGTAGCCTATTATGGAAACGGATGGACAAATTTTAACTAAATTTGCCTCACACACAGCTTGTATGGACTTTAAAGTTTCGTATTTTATCGGTATAAAATTAAACCCTATGGAGTTGTTCGATCCTCTGTGCAAATAATGGGTTTTAAACATTTGTTTGTATTTCTATATCGACCGAGCCGTTTGGCAGCATAAATGGATGGACAGATTTTGATTATTAATTTGCCTCATACGTAGCTTGTGTATGGACTTTGAAAACGCATTGAATAAATTGTTTCGTATTTTATCGGTACCCCGTATGAAGTTGTAGCGATTCCCTTTGGGTTTTAAACATTTTGTTTGTATTTCTATATCGACCGAGCCGCTTTGCTATTTTGATTTTGACTAAATTTGTCTCAAAATTGGCCTTTAAGGACTTTAAATAAACTGCTTGTTTGCCAACTCAAGCAAATTGTATTTTCAGGTATAAAACAACTTTTTAGGATTCAGTAGTCCTCAAAACGGATATATTAATTCAAAAAAATATATGTAATGTTTACAGGTAACTTGAAATGCACTAAGAATTTATTTTACGTTATTACAATATTTATAATGAAATAAATTTTGAACGGAGGGCTACAAAATACAGTTTTTAAAATATTTTATAAGCTTCGTCAAAAACGGATTTTTGGAGAGAGTAGCAGGACTTCTCTCAAGTTATATTGCCCAAAATATAATCAGTGGGACAACTAAACAATTTAAAACTTTTACAATGTTTTGAAGGTATCTCCAAATTTTGAATTATTAAAACAAATTAAAAATACCTGTCATACAACTGATACCCTGAAATTGTAAACGAGTTAGTTGTTATTTATGTACTGTCCTTGACATTAACATATATGCAGATTGTCTGTTGAACGAAAGAGCTATTACAGGTACACGCAGTACTTAGATATGAAGGTACGATAAATTTCTTAATAACTCTCTTTATTTTTACCCACTAGGCTATACGAAGTATAGTATAAGTTTTGAAAACGCAAAAAATGTCGATTTCCGTTTTTGCTGATCAACAAGTTTTATGGGCTCAGGAAATTGAAAGATATTTTCAGCACGCGGTCCGTCCGTCGACGTTATCGTTGTCGTTTGTACGTAAGCACAAAAGCGGCCACAAAAATGAAGATAGGCACATAAAATTTTGTATAGAGGACCTAAAGTGTGCTTACATAGAACCGTATTAAAATTCTGAAAAATAAAAATAAAAATATTAAAATGGCAGCCATTTTAAGTAGTTTTTGTTCATATCTCATGTGTTCAACGTATAACGTATTAAATTAGAGAAAAATTTGCAGTTTGCATAATGATACCAACCCCACTTCTATACGATAACAAATATCGAAGTTATTGTCAAAAATTTAATTTCCTACCCTACGTTTTCAATAAAATGTGATATGCGTGTAGGTACCAGTTTCGGAAGGGCCGAGTCACTGACACGAGCGTAGCGAGTGGAGGCTCCTTCACACACGTATCTATGGCTTCGAGGGCCGCCAGGGCCAAAGCAATGAAACGAGTGGAGAATTTTTAAATACGAGTATACTATACATATCTAAGAGGCTCTTTAGGGTCTTGCCGACGTCAAGAAAGTAGTGATATTCACAATTATTGTGTTCAGAAAACTTGTGTACCTAATGTTTTAAACAGACCTCTCATCTATTTATACAATTTAATATTTCCTACAAGGTCCAAGAAACTTTTCGGAATTATATTCAGATGGAGCTAGTGTTACGTTGTATGATTTGGCTGGTTAGGTACCATGATGGCCTTCAACTTGTTTTGATTAGAAAACATCATTGGATACATATTTTAAAGCTGGATAAAAATAGTTTAAAAATTCGCAAAACATCAGTTTTTGTAATTTGAAATTAACCTTCGTTTTTTAACTTTACCGATAGATTATCTGGTTAACGAACTTGTGATGTTTGTGAAAACAAGCTTATATGTCAAATTCTTTCAAAGTTTGTCTAAACTTTTCTACAAACACACATTCACATGTAGTGAGAAAAAGTTTTGCAAAATTACCCTAGTAGCTTGGTAATTAGGTTTTTATGTTTTAGATATGTCAGCTTTGTACGAGGAACACTGCAATTTCTGTATTATAAAGCACGGTCAATTACAATATATCCGAATAATAAATTTAGTCAAAATCTGTCCATCTATTGAAGCCTGCATAGTCTATAGGAAATACAGACAAAATGTTTAAAAACTAGTATTTGCACAAGGGGATCACATCAGCTCCATACAGGGTTTGATTTTTATGGATAAAATTTATTTCATTATATATATATATATATATATATATATATATATATATATATATATATATATATATATAATAAAATGTACAATAAAGAATTTCTTGGTGCAATTGAAGTCAGCTTGGGTGTCGATTGTTTTTAATATATCCGTTTTCAGGTTCACAAAGTCCTAATTTTTTTTTTATTGAGGTTTGTGCAGTGCTTTATGGCCCAAACGAGTGGAACGATTTCAATCAAATTTGGTGTGTGGAAATATTTTGGGTATATCTTGAGAGTTTTTTCTTTCCATTTGTTTGATAACTCAAAATTTGAGGGTACCACTTAGAAAACAAAATCACGACTTTATTATACTTCTAAAATGTAGCCCCCCCCCCCAATTGTACTAGTTGTCATATTTCAAAAAATACAAGTTCGTGAGATATCGGTAAAAAAAAATAACGAAAAAATCAACCATGGAGATGTTAAAAGTAGCAATTTATCAAAATCGGCTCTACCAATTCTGATATTTTTTTTTATGAAATGTAAAGATTATTTTTTCAAACCAATACACAAAATCGCAAGTAAAAGAAAATTATAGTGTGTAGCGTTGGCAAGTTTTCAGCAATAGGTGTCTTCGCCGTATCATGAAGATTCATTGGCCTGAGATTATTACAAATGAGGATTTATGGAGAGAAACAGGTCAAATTCGGGTCAAACTGCAGATTCGAGAGAGGAAGTGGAGGTGGTTAGGACATACACTGAGGAAGCCAGACGGAACCATTGAGAAAGAGGCCCTAGATTGGAACCCGCAAGGTGTCAGAAGAAGGGGTCGACCCCGAGAAACCTGGAAGAGGACCATTATTAAAGAAGCAAAAGAGGTTAACAAGACTTGGGGAGAAGTGAAGGCACTTGCTGGAGACAGGGACAGATGGAGAGCTCTTCTGGACGCCCTATGCTCCAATAGGAGATAAAAGGAAATAATTCAAGGGTTGATTAGAAAATAACACTTATTAAAACTTGATATTCACAAAACGTTTAGTAGAACTATAGTGCATATTTTTATTGCAATTTGATGGAAACGCTAATTTTAAAATTTTATGCAATTAAAAGAATCGTTTTTCACAAATTATGTATTTTATAACAGATCCATGGATTTTGTTTGATTTTTAACGATAACTCTCGAACCAGCATTTTTTGGCCATGTTGACTATATTTAGGTCCTTTAAGGCTACAATAAGCAATAATTGATAAACATTATTACAACCGATTTTAAGAAAATCGGAATTTTTAATTTTGGGTTTTTAGACGCTACCTCTAATTTTTGAGTTCTTGTAAAATTAGTTAACAAGTTCTACCTCATAGGAACGTGTATAAACACCATTAAATAATATTTGTCTTTTAAGTTCAAATGACAATTAGAACTATATTCGTGGGACCTAATATTCCATTTTTAATCCTCCGGTCCGGATATTTTAACCTAACCTACAAAACACTAAGATAAACTACGTTACAGTCATCCTTGACAATTCGTGTTCACCTTTGAGGCATGTGAAAGCGTAAGGAAACGAACATCATGACGCGATTCAAGGTTTTCTCAAGTAATTGTGATTTTCCTTTTTAGATCTTTGACGATTCCATAGCTACTGAATGATTTCCTGACAACACGAGTCTATCTTGGTCTTGTTAATCAGTGTGTTTTGAGCTACAAGTGCATGGATTCAACACACACATAAAAAATTATATAGGCTATATACGTATATAATAATAATAAAATAAAAGGTAAAAAAAATTACAATAACTTCCTCACTCACACAAACATCTATAGAATCAAATATAAACCTAAAGCAAGTAGATTGTACCATCAACCATCATGGTACTTGCCCAGTCTAATCATAAAATGTAGCCTAATATAAGAAGATTGAAATGCCCCCAATAGTTGGTTTCTTGGGCCTAATAGAAAATGCTAAATTGTATTGGTAGATCAAGGGAGTCTTACCCATTAGGATTTATTTGTTTAAAGTAGTTTTTTCAAAAGTTTTCTGAATCACGTAAGTGTGTGTATTACCGCATAACAGAGTCTTTCCATGGTTAATTGCATTTTCACTTCAATAGGTATGGTTAATGTAGGTAGGAGTGTAATAAACTTTTCCTAATATTTCGGATTACATTTGTTGAAATGGAATTCATTAGATGAGAATCACAATTTTGTCAATCACCGACTATCACTTTCTAGAACATATAACAGCTCATTTTGTACTGCTTGTCGTTTTGACAATAATACCGTGTAAAAAGTCGAAAAACTGGTACATATTCAAAACACACCTAAATAAACACACATTTTCTTTTCTCAGAGAATCAGCTTAAAGTTGAAAGTTTGAACAAAATTTGTTTCCCTTCGTAAAATACTGAATAAAACAATTGTTATAAAATATTTTAAATAAAAACAAAATCGTTATTTCACGAGTGAAATATAGTTTCACAGATATCTGATCTAAGTGCGCAGAAATTAAGGTCAAGTGATATTTATCAGCTGTTCAATTACGTACGAAAATTATCGTAATTTGCAGAGGAAAAAATGGTCAAGATATGGGAAGAGTAATTGCATGTAGATAAGTCAAGTTCCTACTGTGACATTTGGCATTCTGTGATTGTATTTATTGCTCTTATCACTGTTATCATTAAGTCTGAGTAAACAACCACAGAGAAAGTACTTTGGTTTTGTTTTTGCTGGTTTATGACGCTGGTTATACTTATGATTTTACAAAATTACAAGGGGTAATTATTGAAATATTGTGATGGAACTAGTCATTAGTTCTAGAAATACACGTGAGCTTATTGTTAACCTGTGAAGAAATGATAAAATCCCGGTATACAGATAATATGCTGTCATGACAAAACGTGGTTGTTTTTTTTTACCAAGTTAATTAAAAAATTTGAGGCAAGAAGAAACTTTCAAACGTTTTGAAAATATTTTCTTTAAATAACAAACAATTTTTTTAAAAAATAGTAAAACCTAACGTGCTAAATATGACCAGTTTCACCACAAAAATTTTCACTACTAGAAAAATTCTTACAGATTTGTTTTTAAATTTTGAGCCTGTCGTGTTAAAATAAATAATAAAATATAAACCCTTAGATTTAACGCCCCGTTGTCCGCGTAGCCCAACTAAATAGTTTTCTATTGGATGTATGGGGAGGGTGGTTAGCACATCGAGGTCTCTAATCTAGTTTTCGTGACTAGGATTCGTTTCTGATGGTAGCTCCCCACTATTCTTTATATTACGAGATCAATACCGTACATTTTGAAGATCACACAAAGACCCAATCTGGAACTTCTTACAAACAAGAAGAGCTCTAGCCATTAAGCCATTCCGAGTCTCTTGTGTCAAAATTACCTTTACCGTTTTACAATAGGGTATCGTATGATCTACAGGTGTGATTGTCCTTCAATAAAAATAATCCCATTTTAAATTTTACTAATAGATTTTTTGTCATTCATGAACATTTGCTAACTGATGTAAAATAGTTATTTGTGCAACTAGTGAGCAAAGTGGCACTTTTTTAAACGAAGGAAAAATGTCAATTTCATCGAGTTTAAAAAAGACACTTTGCTCACGAATTGCACATTATACTTTGTCTACAGTTGTTATTTTGTGACAAATAAAAAACATACTGCTGCAGTAACACAATTTAATAAAACATTAATTTAATACAATAGTGTTCAAACAAACAATCAATTACAATTCAATCTTTAATAACCGCATTTTTCTTATTTTTCAGATTATTTTAAAATCTGAACTGTCCATATTTTAAAACTAACTACACAAAATATAGCAGTAGTGTACTCATCAACACTGAGTAGAAGTTCTCACGTCAAAACTGAGGTTATCTATGAATATTACAAATAACTTAGGTGTATTGTTGGGGAAACGGGATTGCCAACTTCAAAACTCGGCAAACGAAAAATACTCTCCGTGTACATACACTGTCAATCATCTTCATGAATAATTACTTCCTTTTTCAACTTTAAAACGTTGTTTTGTCGTTTATTTATATTATTTTACATCTAAGAATTAATCTAACCTACATACGGGACATTTCCTGTATATTATAAATCAATTCAAATAAACTTAACCTAAATTTCGTTTTGTTCGGTTGCCATTCGGAGTGGGCAAAGTAGTGTGCAAAGTAGTGGGCAAAGTGAAACTGTTGAGAAATCAGCTGTTTTGCAAACTAATTTAAATGAACAAAATGCCACTTTGTCAACAACTGTAGAAAAAAGTACATTTAAAAACCATCAGACAAAAATGCAAACAAAGGGGTGTTATATATGATTTGAAAGAACTCTTAAAGCGTGTACTTCAATGTTCATTTGTTAATTTTGTGTCTTAACTAAGCAAGATGACAGTGAAATAGTTTTATTTTCGAAGGAAACTTGTTAATAATGCAGTGGAAAAGATCCTTGTTGTCCTGCATCCATAAATTGCATAGTATTATCTAATAAGTGACTTCCGTGGTGTGAAAAGTCATAAAATGAGGCGTGAATACAGTCGTCAACTTCGCCTTTTATGGAATGGTTCATCTTAGCATTCAAATACCGCAGAGTGTGCAACAAGTACTCTACCGCCACGTTTCAATATTAAGTTGACGCCATATTCTTTCCATCCAGAGTGGATCTTGGGCTCGTCCTTTCCCTTCCTTCTCCAGCTTCTAATCCCAGCACCCTTGGGTTTTCCTCCAAGTCCTCGAGTTATCGCTTCTGGTATCTTCAAACTATTCTTCGGCTCTCCCAACCCGGTATGCTATAAGGGTCGCCACGGATCTTGACTGATGGTTTGTTTGGCAAGCGAGGGGAGGAGTGCGGGTACTTTCCTATAAATATTGGTTTTCCAATGTCACAACTAATGTCCGTGAACAAATTATGTATACCCGAGTTTACGATATCACACCTCCGAAACGGCCAGTTCAATTTTGACGAGTGACCTATCAAATTAAAGGAAATATTGTCAAATGTTATATTACGGAGGTTCAACTTTTTACATAACTTGTTATAATTTATATCTTGAAAAAAGTGGGAAAAACAGTGATTAGGGGGAACTAAACATAGCGGTTATTTACATCGGAGTATTGAAAAAACTAGAAGTTCTATAAACAATATTTTCGAATACATTTTTAAGATCAACTAATTTGCTACAACTTTCTCGCTGGGAGTTTGTTTCTACCACAAAAAATAAAAAAAGTTCTCGCTTACTGACATTTTGTTTCAACTAATATTTTTCATTATTAAAAATTACTCATAATTTCAAAACTAAAATATATTTATACCGTTGTATGCGGAAATTCATGCAGAAAAGGCATATATAAGTTTCATTGACGTTTTATTATTCTCAAGATGTCTAGGAACGTGTAAACGACAACGCGCTCACCGCTCTGGATTACTCCGTTTTGCCGTATTATAGCCTGATGCACGGACCGCTGGCGCTGGTTCGCTGTTTCAGAATGGCTAGTAGCGCCGATTCATCGGTCAAGATCTGTGGCGAACCTTATAACAAATTTTCTTTGAACTTTTTTCTTTCTCCATTGGTTCTACACGGCCTAGCCGCTTAAGTCACTATACTTTCACTATTTTGAACAACCCATAAAACTCCTCTAACTAACTATTGATTTGTTTTTATTCATCAGAGTTGACTTCATCCGTGCTATTATAGGTTAGGTTAAATATTCGATTTTCACTATTTAAACACGCACTAGCAATAGCTATCCCATACGATAATTCCCCTGTATCGCTTACGACCTTAAGATATTTAACGTATCGATCTAGTGTTCAACAGGCTTTAATGTACATTAAAATTTACCAGCGGTTAATTTTAATAGCATGTTCTCTGAACGGTATTAAACTGTTTTAAAATTTTAATACAAACAATGTTCTCTGAATAGCTTTTAAATAGTTTTGATTGATATCCAACACATATGTTTTTCATTTTAAATTTAATTTCTACTATTGTTAAAAAATACTGTCATATATTATCTAGATGGGATATTGCGTAACTTGTATTTATTTTATTCAAACATTCAGCATGGACATGATATAATTATATAAAATAGGCAAAAACCATAGCATATATATAATAATCGGTGCAAAAACATCGCACAAACTTTCTCAATCACCTATCCCCCAAAACAAATAACAACCAAACAAAATTATTCTTCACCAAAAATTTTAGTTGTGTAGTTGTTAGTAATAAGTGAAAATGAACCGTTAACACAGTTTTTGAAAAACAAATATGTACATATTTAAATCCCTGAACTTGCTTTATAAATATACTCAGAGTAAATTGTATTTGATTAAAATCGAGTAGGCCCTATTTAAGCACGGCGGTGAAGGTACAGTTTTTTTTACAATCTCTCCTGAATCATGTTTTTTTAATTGCTTACAAGTTTGAGTCATTAATCTCCACATTTGACTAAAATTTGAACGAAATCGGTTGAGGTGATTTTGAGTAATTACGTTTTTATACTGGTCTCATGTTTCTTACCGATAATTCATGAACGAGTACTTTGTAGAGATGGTGACCTATAGAAGTTACACTTGAGCAAAGTTTGATCATAATCGTTATAGCTGATTTAGGAAAGGAATCGTAATTTTGTGTTTATGGTAGCTGCCCCTAAATTTTTAGATGATGTCAAAAAGTCTCTAGATATGGGTATAAAGGCTCACATACCAAATTTGATTAAATTTGTTCATGCGTTTAACTGTAGAGCTCTGCCATACGACAGACAGACATCATTTCAAAAACCACTTTTGGATTCAAGGGTCCTCAAAACGCAAAAAAATCGACAACTATTATTTGACCCATGACATAAATTTCCCTATATTACGTATTCGGAGAAAGTAAAACTCATAAACCATTGAAACTGTATTTTGGAACTCATAAAGCGTAAATTTTATAACACCCGAAACACTTACTAGAACAACAGTTATGAAATATTTTCTGCCGACTAGTTGTTCGTATAGAAATTCGTTGGATTCTTTTGCGTGTTCAAATAATCTTAGCGTATTTTGAATTTAGGTTGAGTAAGTAGATATACATTTGGTCGACTTTCGGCCAAACTGGAACAAGTCATATGACGCAATATTAATTAAATCGATGGAATAGTGAGTTTATAGCAGTTGAATAAGAAAATCTTCTCATTGATAAGAAGCAAACATCAATCAATCAACTGAAGGAAGTTCATGAACTTTAGAAAAATGTCCTCTGTAGGGTGAAACTGTAGTAGCATAGCATAGCACTATGAATGTTTGAATAAAACAATACACGTTACACAATATGGAAAATAATTCAATCTAGATATGTGACAGTATTGTTGAATAATATTACAAATTAAATTAAAAATAAAAACTTCGTGTTAGGTAACAATCAAAGCTGTTTAAAAATGTTTGAATAATTAAAAAAAAATTAAAATTTGAAGAATTTTTAATGCACATTTACTATACACGCTCTAAGAACTTTAATTTAAAAAATAATTTTGGCTAGATGAAACCGATGTAAATGGACAATCGTTTTTGGAGGAAAGAGTCGAGAGGGGGAGGGGGATTCTAATAACAAAAAAGCAAAGCAAATATCAACGCCTTATCACTAAAACGAAAAACTAAACAACAATAATATAAAGTTTAAATATAGATAATAACAGTAAAAGTAGATAACAATGTAAACTTTGATAAAATTAATAGAAAACAATATAACATATTACGTGTATGTGAAGGGGCCAACAACAATCGGATAAGATTCAAGTCGTACAACATTAGAAGGGATATTGCACAGGACTGTCGCGTTCCAATAGAAATCCTTGAGTAATCATGAAATGACCGATGTTAAGAAGGGTAATCACCACTTCCTCTCGACGACTGATACGATTTGATGCACTCTAAGGATGGAGGGTATCTTTTACTTCCCTTAGTTTATTGGACAATACAGTTGTCCATTCTTCCTCCCATTGACAATCCAATACTTGTTTCATTAACTGATAAAAAATCAGACACAACAGTAATTTAGTTAGGTAGAAACAGAA
This sequence comes from Aphrophora alni, assembly GCA_963513935.1. Taxonomy (NCBI): domain Eukaryota; kingdom Metazoa; phylum Arthropoda; class Insecta; order Hemiptera; family Aphrophoridae; genus Aphrophora; species Aphrophora alni. The sequence continues at coordinate 102,869,798 of OY740770.1, read as the reverse complement.
ACCGAATAAACTGTTGAAAAAACTCCTTAATATCTATCATAAGATCTTATGTAGTCTTCTTGTCATTATCTCACCCTGAGGATATTAAAGTATTCGAGTCGTAGGTGTCTTTCTGTTTTACAAGAGCGATGATGACTGAGAGGGTTTTCGCCTTAAAACAACAAGAAAAGAAAGAATAAAAAAATAATGCAAGAAGGGAACACAAGAAGAATTACGAGTGTGCAATATTTAAAAAAAATTCTTAAGGGTGCGCTATAACATGAAGAAACTGATCCATGAAGCCGCCTGTAACCTTACCACTACTTATCGAAATGTTAATATAAACTCTTGCAATGAGCGGGAATTGGTTCGTAATCTTCCAAACTATTGTTAGTAGAAAACAAAAATTCAAATAGTCAGTACCTAATTATTATATTTGAAACAGATGGGAAAATACTACTTTATGCTGTAGTAGTTGAAAGAATAGAACTGTTGTAATAATTTCGCCAAGTCATCAAAAAAAGGAAGTATATGTCTCTTAAGCATGAATGAATGAAACTAGTGAATCTGCAGTAAAACAACTGGTAATGTGTTCGGCGAAAGCCAAATGGTGGTCGAATGGCCTACAAAAGGAATTCCTAGACGTAAAGGAAATCACGGGGAGACCTAAGAATGATGACGATCAGAAGATGGAGAAGGGTCATCCAAGATAGAAATCAGTGGAGGAAATTCAAAAGTATACCTATACAGGAATTCTGAGCGGTTCTTATGAAAATGACAAGCAAAGAGATGAGAAAGGCTCCAACTAATCTGTAATAGCACCAATAGAGTCAAATTTTATGGCGAATAAAATAAAATAAGATTTAAGAGAAATTGTATAGATAGATAAATTGTAAAAATAGTCAAAGAAATGCGATTCAGGTGGCCAGGAATCCAGAGGGAATGGAGAAAAACTCTGGGAGAGATGTTTAAAGACGTAGAGAAAGGGAACGAGTGATTGGATCAAAAGATAGAAAAGGGTCGCGTAAGACAGAAGGGATAAGAGGAAACTACTGTATTAGAAAAGATGAATACCCACCAGTCACGACCAATTGAACACGTTTTAAGAGTTCGTTCAAATTCATATAACTTCGTTGCCACTTTGCATTAGAAATTTGTGTCCAATTTTTTAAATTTATTTTTTAGAATCTGTTGGCAACAAAAATTCGTCTCGTAAGTTTAAAAATGACGTTAATTTGAAACAGGTTTTTAGGAGGACCTGTAGTATGCACGAGATTCTATTTTAGATAGATGCCACGATTAAAAAAAAGTATGTATACTTAATAATAATAATAATAATAATCTTATCTTCACAGGAACTTCCGATTGGCCTAGTGCGTAGATCTTTAGGTTAGTGTGGAATATGTTCGACATCCGTTGGGATTCAAAACGTTAGTATTTAGTCAGCATTGTGAAAGCATCCTGTTCGTGAGAGTTAGATTACGGCGACGAAAACTCGATCTATCATCCGATGAAAATTAGTTTAGAAGGCCTAGGCTCTGTGCACTAAAAATTTGTATTTTATTAACATTTCAGCCACAACATTAAAAAAAAAAAAAACACGTAATACTCTTATATTTAGGAGACCTGGTTAAATTTAGCTCGTAAGCTAGGTTTTACTATTTCTTGAAAACGTTGGTTAATTAAAAAAAATAAAAGTTGAAAATTTATAAATGGCGGTCGTTTCGTTTAATTAAGTTAAAGCAAGTTTAATAACGCAATTTGTGTAATTTTTGCGTCATATGATGACAGTGTATCGGCCGTTTTCCTAGTTTTTATGATTTCATTTCCTTGTAACATTTATTCTCACCTGAGCTGTTCCATCACATTAATCTCATAATTACCCTGCGATTCGCTAAACATTAAGATTTGCAAAGTCATAAGGATAAACAGAACCATGTATCAGCAAAATTAATACCAAAGAACTACCTCTGCCAAGTTGTTTACTCAGACTAACTGATAACAGTGATAAGAGCAATGAATACTATCACAGAATGTCAAATGTCACAGTACGAACTTTACTTATCTAAATACAATTATTCTTGCCATAAAATTGGCTATTTTCCCCTCTGAATATTATGATAGTATTCATATGTAAGATCAAAACAAAAAGAGGGTGTTAAATATCACTTGAGTTAAAATATTTCAATTGTGCGCATTTAAATCTGATAACAGTGAAACTGATAACAGTGAAACCGATAACAGTGAAACTATATTGCTCACGTTGTGAAATAACATGTTTTTCTTTACCTTAAATTATTTCATAACAATTATTGTGTTTAATTCAGTAGATTAGAGATTGATATGGATTGTAAAATTTTCGGATTGTAGGTATTAAGTTGACATGAAACGACGCAAAGGTTTTCATGGCGAGGGATTTCAATTGGATCTACACTTTTTCCATGTAGTCTTGGGTTAGATCTCTCTCTTTCATCTTTCCTATCTGGTTTCTCTTGATCAACTCTTGTTCTCTTCCTACCCTGACACTGTTTTCTTTATAAGACGGTAATGACTGACATGTCAAGCCTATGTGTTCACTTTAAATCAAGGAATAGGTTGTACACGATAATCAGATTTTACAACGTTAACACCTCAAGTATAAGTTGGTGACAACTACAAGGAAAAATGAACCTACATGAATTTTAAGAAAAAGTTTTTGTATATGCACTTGATTTCCGAATTTTACAAAAGTATTAATGGACAAACTGCAGAAAACTAGCTGATATAAGTTCATGTAGGTCCTAGGTAAATATAAACACCCATAAACCATTAAAAAACGTTCCCGTTTTACAAATGTCCAATCATTTTGAAGATCAGTAATATTCAACGAAAAGTAAATCTTAACTTATTAGTAAAATTTCATTGAAGCTAACATTTGGGTCATATAAAAGATTTTGTTTGAATTTTGAGGTTGTTTTTATCTTTTTATACCTTTATATTTTTATCTTATAAAAGTTGATTAGACTTATAGGTTGATGTCTAATAGATCAATAAAATTAGGTGTTTTTGGAAATTAGTGACTCAGCTTATTTTGATCGATTATTTCGTTAAACTTATGCAACAATTTGTAAAATTGAATACCAAATTTTGAGTAAACTGCGACCTCCATAGTACACATCTATTTGGATTGTACTTAACATACCACTACACCCGAATGGTCGTAGCTATATTCGTAATTAGGAACTATTTTCGGCCTACTGTACATATAAAGTCCATGCCCCTCCTCCAACCAAAGAAACACATAAACTAATCCTAATTTATGGCAATATTAATGCAACAAATTTTAACATACTTAATTGAGATATTAATGTTTAAAGATGCTAAATCCAAAAAGATTATAATTTCAAAGTATATATTCTGCGATGCAAGTAATATTAATATGGAGAATATATAATCAAAGTATTGAACACGATTTTATAGTATCACAGACTAAAAAAAATATCTCAAATTTTCTTCTTTAATTACCATTTTGATTGAGACCAATCCGATCTTTTTTTACGGAGTTATGTATAAATTTGTGTCTGAATGCGAGACTCGTTTAGTCCTGAATGCTGCGGACAAAGCCGCGCAATTTACGCTTTTTAAAGCGTTTTCTTGGAAAACTTTTAAAATGTAAATAATTTTTGAATAGTACTATTTTACGCCAAATTTTATGATTTTTCACGTGGTTTAGTAATGATATTTACATTTCAAAATAGATTACTCATTTTTGAACTTTGATCCTAATAAAAAATAAAATGCACCACGATTTTTTAATTTTATTTTACTCACCAAGACCTGCAGCAAAAACGTTTACGGGCGATTTAAAACTAAATTTTTAGTGGGCTATGAAATCAAAATTTTTAATGACTGTACAATAGAAGAATATACTCAAACATTGTTCAGTACATTAAGATAAGTTATTGTTTCGTGACTACGAATCCTAAAGTTGACAAGAAAGAAGTCATGCCATTGAAAATTCTCCAATAAAACTATTTTCCTTTTCCTTCTGCCTTTTCCCTCAGCTTCCGTACTACGACAGTATCAAAATACTTTTCTTTGTTACAAATAAAGCAATACGAACTATTCTCAAGGGTAACAAGTTAATATAAGGCAGATCTGCATTGCTTCACGCCTAGAAGTGATTTGCTTTCTCTGCTACACACTATACCAGTAGTATTTTAGCCATTTTCCTACAGATTACGATAGAAGCCGGTATATTGAGGTAGTTCTATACTTGGATAGTGAGTAATCTTATCAGCCTTCAAGATAATTATTACTTGTTAGAAAACACCTTTTTATTAAACGGAAGAGCGCTATAAGTACTTCTTCATCTAGAGAAGATGTTGATCATGGAATACGGGTTACGAATGTATTTATTTAATTATAAATACCGAAAGCAAGTTTTACATCCCATGCATCTCAGCCTAAAACACCTTTTGTCCATTTCCTAATGTCGATTCATTTCAGTTCCATGTACGGGAGTATTAGAGCCTCTTTCGCTAGGTTATTTTCTTTATAAATTCAGATGTGCCAAAAATGCAGTTTACTTCTCTCCAGTACTTCACACTTCAAAAGTATGTGTTTTGCTGTTTCGGTGTGTTGACTACTCAGTTTGCATTTCAACCATGGGGGTAATCCCAGGGTATTTAAATATTTCTTGAACGCTCCATGTTTAGTTACAAGGTTCAACACCTTTCTTTGTTTCCATCTATTTAATGAAGTTTCATATCTGAAGAGTTTTCGGTTGGGTTGATACAATCACTCATAGAGCTTTCGCTTTGAGATTTCTCTCTAACGGTTTAGGGTAAATTTAACCCACCTTCTCAGGACGGTTTTTGCTACAGTGCTCGTTATTCCCTACTCTTCTCAACTAATAAGTGGGATATGGGTCTGTTTCTTTGCCAGTTAATCAGCCTTCTCGTTCCCTTCAATCCTTTAGAACAATGTACTTCACTCAATTCTATCATTGAGCGTTTAGAAGTTACTTTTATCTACCTCTGCCGCATCAAGAAACTCTCTTCACCATATAGTCTTGTCTAAAGATAAGTCATATGAGTCATAACGGCAGATTGTACCTGGCACTTAGTCCATTATGTAGTGTACAATTGTCGAGGTATAGTTGATAAAATGCTGACTCTGATATCTTGTATAAGTTTCAAGAAATTATGAAGAATTAATTTGACAGTGAATGTATCAGTTTCCCACTTCTTTTAAGCCATACATTAGGCTACCTGTACTGATCTGAAAAGATCATCTTTTTGTCAAAACTTTGTGTATGGTCGGAATGGAAGATAAAAAAAATTGTAAAAATGTAAGAGAGAGAGAGAGAGATAGGATTGTTTGGAGACGTATCGTTGGAGAGGCTATGTTCACTCCGAGGTATAGAGCTGGATCTTGATGATTCCCGAAACTCTGAGAGGAGGGCTTAAGACTCATTAATTCCACCCCAAGTGGGTGTACCTATAACAAAGAGTAAAAGATGCGAGGGTTGGGGGGCGGTTTTTCGCTTGGGCTAAGCAACTTAGCACGTCCAAATATAAGGGTTGGGAGCGAGTGATTCTCGGTCTCATTTTATTGGTGTCATATGTTTCAACAACACAGTGTTGGTCAACCGCCTGATTTCGTGACCGCTATTATAGTAAAGTTTTAATTCGCATGAGTATACATTGAGTTATTCCAATTTATAAACTTTTAGCTCGTAAACTGAAATTTCATTATTTGGTCACTAACAAAGATTCTAGAAAAAACAAAAGTCGACTGAGTAGTTAAAACAAAACTGGGTTTTGCAGTCTAAAAAACAAAATCCTTGTAAGGAGATCAAGATGGAGAAGTCAGTCTAGTCTGACATGATTCTTAACTGTTGATTACACCTTCAGTGAAGGATGCTGAACTTTAATTAATGGTTAGTCTTGAAAACCCCAATCAACAGAACAGGAGATGTTTGAACGAGAAAAACTACAGGTCATGATTTTTTGACTATGCACTTAGGTCTGTGGTGGTCAAATTGACATGTTGTGGATATATATGGTTTTAATCAGAACTGATCCTTATACAGGAATCCATCTTGGAAAAACTATAAGATTAATTTTATTTTCTCCTTCTAAAAAATATTTCGATAAGAATATTCGATTTCTATATTTTCGTAGATGTATTCAGCCTGGATGCCCGTAATAATCCGTTTTGGTGAGAAAAATAATGTTTTTACAAGATATCACTGTATATCATTTGTGCAGTATTTGTTAAGTACGTTCACAATAACAATTTTAAAATCAATACTTTGAAACAAGTGGACTTCTGTAAATTACATTTAATTAAAATATCTTTCATCTGTGTTTAATTAAATTCAAACGAGTACTCTATGCGGTCGAGGGGAGGAGATTCAAACAAAAACAATACCAAACCGTGTTATTACATAAATTACAGTTTTAAATTAAGTATATTTAAAAATTCATCAGATTAAAACTGAAACAAAGGTAGCACGTCTTTTTGTTTACATTTGACGTTTCTAACGCGTTACGTGAGCGTGTAAGACGTCTGTAGAAACACGGATTGAACATTAAAATTAATAATCCGAAACGTTGTGGGTGAATTAGGTTTAAGTTAATGGCTCTCTAGTAAATTAGGAATTTGGGAGCTTTGATTGCGGAACCAATTACATCGTTAATTTTAGTTAATAGTACTTTTAGTAATTGGGGATGTGTGAAACTGATTCAGTTGTTTAATTAGTCCAGTGAGATGTTTTAATTTGACAAGAACTGAACAAAATGCTTATGAATTGTAAAACAGTTATGGTAGAAATGACTGAGAGATTACAGAAAGCATCATTGCAAAGCACACGTTAAACCAACAAATCAAGAGTATCACAGAAAAACGTACAGTATGATCATAAAATCTCAGCTTCCTATTGAACCTAACCTGTTAAAATCGCCTAAATTTCAAAGCAAGATAATTCATTGAAACTACATTTTGGTGGAAAGTATCCTTACTTAGCTTAAAGTTTAGGTTTTTTTTTGAACTTTCTGGTGGTAAAAAGCGGAAAAAAAGTTAACATTTAATAAATATTTAAATATGTAAAATAATTATATTTTACGAGACGAACAAAATTCGAAAAGTAACCTAACCTAACCTAACCTTAAAAAAAACTGTTTTACGACATTTAGTTGCTGGATGAGTACGAATTGTATTAAAAGTGTAAAAAGCACATCATACTCAAAATTTATTTATTTTTATCATGCATAAGTATGGATAAGGTATGAAGAAAAATATCCTTCATAGTGTCACTATTTAGCTCGGAATTTGCGTGTTATAAGCATTGAACAGCTTGCTTATATCTGAAAGAGTTCAGTCTTTGCACTCTTTGTTCTCTTATACCGAAACTTAAATTTTACTTCAATCAATTCAGTTCTAAAAGTACACCCTATTTACACACAATACCAAACCAACAAGTCGCCTAACTGCATGATTATAGTGCGTGCTAGTTTTACCCTATTTCATTACTCATCAACTATACAACCATATTTCCGTCTCTCTCCTACATACATAATCTGAATACATTTCATTAAACTCCGTCCTTCTATCTACTCGACAATCTCGGAAGCAATTCTAGATAAATTCCATGTCCAAAATAAACGTAATACTATGTATATAACGAAATTATACAACATTAAAACAATAGAAAACAGAAATGTTTTACATTTAGGACAACACGCAACCAATGATAAATAAGAATACAAAGAGTTTGTCGTGTGGGAAATTGTACTGTCGTAAAATTATTTTTTTAATGTTTTTACAATATAAATTTTAATAATGTTGTATGTTATGCAGTAGAATGAGTTTTATTGTTTTATTATGGGGTCATTACGAGCAATAAAATAAGGTACCGAAATCTTTGTTGCTTTTATAGCAGGGCTGTGTTTTATTGGTTTTGAAGATGTTATCGCTGGAAAGACAATGGTGAGTGTAGACTTTGTATAAATTAATTTGAGTTTTCACTACAGTTTTGAAATATAGTGGTGTTATTATTGTACTTTGGGGAGAGGTGATGCATGTTGAATTTGTTGGTCGGTTCGTTTGATTATATATTATACAGGTTTCCAGTTAGATGCGAAACACAACACTAATTTTATCATAAAAACATTAAATAATATTTGTCTTTGAAATATCTGCTTTACTTATTTGTGAAGAAAAACAAAGTTGTTAATTTTTGCCCATGTTATCGGAGATAATTTGGTTTAGAAAACTTATCAACATTTTGCAAAATATCTAAACAAATATTTTAAAGATATTTCTTTATTTGAATATAGTTTAAGTTTGCTTTGCTTGTATCATAATCTCATCTTAAGCGTAAATGTGTTTGATTGAAATCGATTTGTTAATGTCTAATCGAAGTGAAGGTTTACCTTCGTTTTTATGTCAATTAATCCTGAACCGTATTTTTTATTTGAAATTTGGCACCTTAGTATGGGACATGTTCCCTGTAGAAACAATTAGCAACACCTTTCAACAGGCTTATATCCTGGTTTACTACCGATAACTCACGTACCAACATTTTTGGGTAAAAGGCAAACAATAACATTTGTTTGGGTTATTAGAGGTGATTCTAGCAAACTTTGATAAAAATAGTTTTACCCGATGTTTGGTACGTCAGTACTCAAAGAGCCTCTGAGGACTGACTGTTCGAACAAATATATATTACATACAAACATAAAACTCAATATCTATCTGTCTGTTTTTAAGCTTATAACTCAAGAACAGCTGTTCCTATTTTCGAGTAGTTTTCTTTCAGTAGATACGTTGTCTGAGTACGTTTGATTTTATTTTCTCAGTAAAACATAAGTTTTAATTATATTTGTCTAAAAAGGTAATACGAAATCCAAAATTTTATGTTACAAATGTTACTAATATTCTTAAAATTGTTGAAGAGACAACATATATATTTTTTCAGCAACAAATTGTACATGTCTTGAATGCTAAGTGGAACTAAAAATGTTTTAAAATCGGTGCAATAGTGAACAAATCGGTCGCTATGTTGGGTAGGATGAACTTAGAGACCTCTACTTTGCGCCATTATTCTTATTTTTAAAAGGCCTTTAAAATGAGGTATCACTCAATAGAGGTTGCTATTTAAAATTCTTGACTTACCCCCAAACTAGCTCATTTTGGGGGTAAGGGTTGAAAATGTTGATACTTCACAAAACTCCTCCTTTGGTTATCTAAAATTTTCCCAAAGCAAATCTGTCTATTTACATTAATTAAAAAAATAATAGGGGGGGGGGGTTAGGACTTTTAGGACTTGGTATAAAGCTTCAAGTTTGTTTCAAGAATTATTTTTGTATACAATTTAAGTTTAGTTTCTTAGTTAAGGAGGATGTTTCTGTTTGCGTATTAAGAAATTTTGGTAAGAAAAACCTTACATGTAATACAAATTAAATTTATTTTCAATGTATTGTAGCGTTTAAAATTAGTTTATGATTTAAACGCTAATTTTAACTTTAAAAAATTAAAAATTGGTGCAGTTCCTATTTGTTCTAATTATTGTAGTTCCTATTTAACAATTTTTTACAAATTTTGTTTTACAAATTCAATTTTTTTTTATCAAGTTTGGGAAAATTAAAAACGTTTTTAAAATTATTGAAAACTTCTGAGGTTTCAAAGTTGAAGGTGGTTTTAGTTTGAAAGCGGCCTTATTTTAATTTAAGTGATGCGATTCTCGACAAACTGCCGCTGATCTGTACATGCTTCTTATATGGACACGTGACATGTCCGCATGCAATCCCCACCTGTTGCCGTCTAATGGTAAAACTAAATATATTCTGTATAACGGAGGCCTTCAGATAGAAAGATATATCTTCTAAACTGCTCTTCTCTACAATACGAATTGAATGCAAAGGTTTTAAAAAAAAGTTACTAGATTTAATTCACTAGACAGCCATGTACTTTATCAATCTAGCACAATAGTTAAAATCAAGCATAGATTTTTTAATACGCTATCCAAAGCTTCACACACTATCTAAAGCAAATTGTGTGTTTCACACGGGCGGAACCGAAAGCAAATTATGGATATGGGCACAAAGCCTAATTTGAACGCGTGAAAAGCGAGTATGTTATACAGAGTTTCAAAAAATAGTTTAAAAACTTTAGGAGTTTATTCCTCAAATCAAAACCAATGAAAAAGTTTACATAAAGATATTTCCTAATATGATTAGTTTTCTATTTTTAGTCACCATTTTATCTTTTTATCAAAAACATTCATATTTTTTTTAAATATAAATTGATATGAAGTTGAAATTTTGCATGCTACTTAGTATTATAAAGATACAATTTGCGAAAAATAATCAAAAAATTTCCTTGCTCATTTCAAAATAGCGGATTTAAACTTTTTAACGTCGAATATCAATACCGTTAAAAGAGATATCTTTTTAAACGTCAAAACACATTATTTACAAAATATTGACAAGAGAAAATATATTCCTTTTTTAACGACAAATATAATTTTTTTAAAAATAATTCCTTGTTTAGCTTAAAGGATAATTGAGTTATGGGGAAAACTGAAAAGAAGAATTCTTGGTAATTGTATACAATATCCAAGATTGGCTTAAAATCAAAATTATTGTTTGAATTTTATCTCTAAACCTTTCTATAGCTTAAAGACAACCGAGTTATCCAATAAGATACCGACATACATCCAATAAGAATATGTAGTAATGAATACAATCTCTATTGTATCTTGTTAGTATTTTGTCAAATTAACGGTTTTTGAGATATTTGACGTTAAAAAGTTTAACATACCGCCATTTTGAAATGAGTCAAGGGAATTGGTTGATTATTTTCTCAAATTGGGTCTTTATAACACTAAGTAGCATGTAAAATTTCAACTTCATATCATTTACCTTTAAAAAAAATATGAATGTTTTTGTTGAAAACACAAAATAGCAGCTATATAGAAAATTAAGCTTTTAATGAAATAAGTTTCTATAATCTTTTACATTGGTTTTGATGTGAGGAATAAACTTCTGAAGTGTTGGAACAATTTATAGTTTTGTTCCCGGTAGACAAAGTTTACCAGTTGTCTTGCGACCCCAAGGAAAAAAAAAACAGTGGATTAAGGTTTGTAATAAATGCCTCGTAATATAGTATCAATTTAAAGGAAATTATACTTATTTTTTACGTGGAAAAAGTGATAAAATCGTTCGATAGACAAAAATAAAAACAAAACAAAAATAAAACTGCAAAGTGTAATGTCACATAAAGGCAAAACCTAACTTGGAATGAATCTAAACAAATATTTAAAGCAAAAAACTATGAATAGTCTATTATGGACGTCTGGTAGAACATATTTTATCACTATAGGAAAATTGTTTTAATCTCGCGTCTCGTCTATTTTACTTGGAGCGTCACGTAATTCATTCAATAGTGCTTTCTTTAACTTTCCAACCTTTTACAAACTTTTTGTAGTTATTTTTCGGTCTGGTCCCCTCTATTTGGTGGTCAAAGTAACGGGCGGTTAAACATGGGTTCAGTGATCCACGTTTTGTTCTCAACATCACTCAGAGACAGCTGTTTCAGTCTTGAGTCGAGACATGAAAATGGAATTTCAGCTACTTCAAAGATTATATACAATATATATATTTTAATCGTATATATCGTAAGCCCTTTTCTTGTGATTAGGGAACTTCAAAATGTATATTTTCTGTAAGTTTTGTTTGGATCTGTAGAGGCTACATTTCAGCAGAACCTTATGAAAATATTTGGAACAAAATTTGAAAAACCTAATGTTTTTCTTATGACGCCTTTTAAATTAAAATTTTTAAAAACGAAATAAATAAAGCCTTGATATATGATAAAAATATGATACCTACATACAAAATTTGAATAAAATGGGAAATCTTCATATTTCAAAAGGGATATTTCCACGAAAAACGTAAAATAGTTTTTTTGACCATTATACAACTATCTCTAAACTACGTTACCTATATTTGAAAACGTAAAATGACAAATGTTTTGTATTAATGTTCTTTACAAGTTATTTTCTTCACCTCTTTCTGATCTCTCTCCATCCGCTTTCTAGTTATTCTTACTCCCTCTGTTATTTTTCCAACATATAATTAAATATCTACTATTGGTTCTGTGATTTCCTAATCTACTAAAATTTTGAACATCTCCGAGTTCCTCAGCTCCAAAGTAGGAACATTGCAAAACTTTCTCACTCGTAAAACAATTGTTCTGATATACTTAGTAGAGCGGAATGCATTAGTGTTTACTAAATTGAACTTAATGAGGTAGTTGATGATTGCAATCAAATGACGGAGCCAAGATTCATTTGTATTTTTTGTGAATTACTCCCGAACGGTATTTAAAAATGTAAAAAACCTCTGATATTAGTAATTTTTAATTTTTTGGTTTTATATCATAAATAGGTGTACTAAATTTGGTTTTAAAATATTACAAATTGTAAATTTTTAGATAAGACGATAACTTTTACGGAACACATAATTTCTGTTTTTAAATTATAAGTTTATGTATATACTTTACGAGAGAATAAAAAAATATAATATGTTAACAGCATTAAATTATCCCAATTTATAAATGAACGAAATATATATTATGTATTCAATTTCACGCAGGGTGTGTATATTTTACTTTTAGACTCTCTTTGAAAGGTTATATATATATATATATATATATATATATATATATATATTGGCCTATTCGCAGATTATTCTTATGTCTTGAACATTTTCCGTTATATGACTCCATTAAAAGGAATCGCCACAGAGCAAGTCCAGTTACTTTGCTGTGTATTTATAAATGTATTCAACGTGCAAGAGAATAAGTGTAGAAACTTATTTGCATAATTTCTTACCTGTTGAAAGTATTGATTAATAAATATTGCAAAAGAAATTAAAATGGAAATTAGTCCAATATGAATACCATTATAAACTATACAAATTTCAATTCAAAGTGAATGTAAACAAATTCTTGACCTTGTCGATTACAATACATTACAAAAAAATCGATCAGCTGTTTCACCAGTTGTTATTAAATTCTTAGTCCGCGTTTACATAATGGATTCAAAGCTCCAACGATAAACCTTTTTAATGTTTATATGCTTTCATAATAATCGTGAATAAACAATGAACATTGAGCGATGGGGGCCCAAGTGTAGTAATCGGTATTTGACGTGACTAGAACATCGTAAAGTGGCATCTATGAAGGTAAAGGTGTGGGAGTGTACATTATACCAGCCTACTCAAAGTCTGAACAGATATATTACGAAAGTTACAATCGAGATTTATAAAAGGTCATTGTCTTTTATAATCTGTTGGTAATCATATGTTTTGTAAAGTGTTCATTGTTCAGTGTGTTATTACTTCACACTTAAGGGGAAGACAAATATTTTTTGTGAATTTCTAATTGACTGTTTAGGTAATGCGATCTCTCTCGTTGAGAACCCACACCTGAAATCATGAAATGCCCACAGATTCTAATAAAATTATCTAATGTCATTACGATAGTTTTCAATCAAACAATAAAATTGGACAATGAACTACGTCTTAGTTTTATTTTTTGTTTTTAACGTCCAAAGAGCACTGAGGTGATATTCGTAATAAGGAAAACAAAAATTCCGCGAATCACAAAAACGAGAAACAAAGCTAAGAATATAATAAATCCGGTGTGTTTATTATATTATCCTTATGTACATTTTGATGACATAGGTTACATCTAAACTAAACATTAATCTTACGCTAAGTGTTAAGTAACGCCCTTCCCGCTCATAACCGGCTAATCAAATCACCCGGATTTAGAACGGTCAATACTCTTGGCAACCTTACGGACTACCTGATAAAGTAAACTAATATTCTGAACCAAGAAGTAAGTACTTACTGGAGGAGGTGTTCCAGTAACACAATGTAACGAAGTAACGCCCTTCCCGCTCTTAACCTTCTAATCAAATCACCCGGATTTAGAACGGCCAATACTCTTGGCATCCATACGGACTACCTGATACAGTAAACTAATATTCTGAACCAAGAAGTAAGTACTTACTGGAGGAGGTGTTCCAGTAACACAATGTAACGAAGTAACGCCCTTCCCGCTCTTAACCGGCTAATCAAATCACCCGGATTTAGAACGGTCAATACTCTTGGCATCCATACGGACTACCTGGTACAGTAAACTAATATTCTGAACCAAGAAGTAAGTACTTACTGGAGGAGGTGTTCCAGTAACACAATGTAACGAAGTAACGCCCTTCCCGCTCTTAACCGGCTAATCAAATCACCCGGATTTAGAACGGTCAATACTCTTGTCATCCTTACGGACTACCTGGTACAGTAAACTAATATTCTGAACCAAGAAGTAAGTACTTGCTGGAGGAGGTGTTCCAGTAACACAATGTAACGAAGTAACGCCCTTCCCGCTCTTAACCGGCTAATCAAATCACCCGGATTTAGAACGGTCAATACTCTTGGCATCCTTACGGACTACCTGGTACAGTAAACTAATATTCTGAACCAAGAAGTAAGTACTTGCTGGAGGAGGTGTTCCAGTAACACAATGTAACGAAGTAACGCCTTTCCCGCTCTTAACCGGCTAATCAAATCACCCGGATTTAGAACGGTCAATACTCTTGGCATCCATACGGACTACCTGGTACAGTAAACTAATATTCTGAACCAAGAAGTAAGTACTTACTGGAGGAGGTGTTCCAGTAACACAATGTAACGAAGTAACGCCCTTCCCGCTCTTAACCGGCTAATCAAATCACCCGGATTTAGAACGGTCAATACTCTTGGCATCCATACGGACTACCTGGTACAGTAAACTAATATTCTGAACCAAGAAGTAAGTACTAGCTGGAGGGGGAGGTGTTCCACGTCTTGAGTTGATTGGACGCCTGAGTCGTGTTTTTTTCTTTTATAGCGATTCCTCGGTATATAAAAGGATCTGACGGGATTTTTTAGAGTTCATAAATGTATTTTCTTTTGATTGCTGATATCCACGTTTCGGTCCACTCTCTTAAAAGAGCTGGGGTCGTTGCATGAGTGTAATTAAAGAGTACAGTATAGAGGTATCTTATTCTGGTTCTTGTCTGTTGCTGATTTTGCAATCATGACAACTGCTTCGTTGCTTTTTATCCCGCAATGAGTTACAATCTATTAAAGAGGTACGTGACTCATTTATCCTGTATTTCGCTGATCCTGGCGTAAGATTGTAAGGTTGCTTTAGTATACACAACTTCTTGTTAGCCATTGTAAGATAACACACTAGAGATAGAATTATAGTCAGCAACTTGTTTCTGCGCTGGATGGAATGTAGTATTTCTCCCTCCGTCTTTTGATTGTACTACCTGCTTTCGATCTTCTTCATCTTGGGTCGACTTAACTGTCTGTGTTTATTTTTGGGTGTTCATGGTGTGTCATGATTGTTATTTGTATATCTTTAACTCTTACCGGTTTCTCGGACTTCTTCTTTGTCATTTTATTGGGTAATCTACATTTCTTGTTTCTATGGCAAATGGTAGTAGTCATCTCATCATTAAATATCTGGCCTAGTCCTGTGTTTTAGTCCTTGTTTGTTTTTAGTAACACGGTAGATATTCTAGTGTTTCACTTTTTCCATGGTGGCTCCTTGAAACATAGAGAGGTATGATTTGGGGTTTCCTTTCATTTGGCATGTACTAACTCATTTCATTAATCTTGTGTGCAAAGGATTGTTTAGTCCTATTCCCATTTGTAAACTAGATGTTTTGGTCGGTTTGCTTCAAGTGTCTGAATTATTTTTACTTGTAATAAACATTTCCATCAGTTCATGTTGTAACTCAATTTCCATGGCTGGTATTTATGTCTTTTTTGTGCAACCTAGGGATGTTACATTCCTGCTGATTGTATCAGCTGTAATTTGTTTTATATGTGTCATATCTGCCGATTATAAAACATAACCATCTTAATACTTTAAACAAAAATGGTTTCAAAATGGCGGATCCAAAATGAATGACAAATTTTTTAAACCTTCTGTAAAATTATTGTAACTGGATATATCTGCACCTGTAACACTCAGTTTTGTCAGGGTATTAAACAGTTTCCGATTTTTGTGAGACATTGTATATTTCATTGAATGGTATGCTCTGTTAATTGTAATAATAGCTAATAAAACAACCTTGTGCCAAGCATATACTGTAAGTATTTAACATCTCGTTGTCAAATTCCGTGTTACTATCGATAACAAAATCAAACGATTACCAGTACAGTAGTTTTGCCTTGTTTAGCGATACTTTAGTTGATAATTCTTCGATAGAAAATCGTGTTGGTGTAAGTAATGTTAGGTAAAGTATAGTCATTTCCTGGTTAAACTTGACATCCTTGAGACAAGACTCACGTGGGTGTGCGGGTATTCCGTCTAAACACATCTCTCCCAATGTTAAATTGCTTAAACAGCTCTTGTTATCTTACATTAAGTTGTAAACCAGTTTTCCGAACGTCATTCGCAAATTTACAAACCGGGGCTAAACATGTTACGGACCCACGAATTGTATGTTCTTTCCAAAACACATTTTACAACTTAGGGTTTTAGTTATGTTGACCTTTCTGTCAGGTTTTTTTTTGTGTTTGTCAATTAATTATAGAGTTTTGCTTCTTTTTGTTAACGTTAACCCAATGGAGGATGAGCATTGATTTTGTAATTAGAGTAATTAGTAATTTGGGATTCAAGTTTCGGATAGTTATTTACATCTTCAGGGCTAAAATTTTTGCATCTTCATGAATGTACAAACATGGAAAGTACTTAATATCACACAGGTTAGAATGAAATAGATCAGCTGAGGTTCTAGTTAAACAAATATTCTGTTGTACATAGTTGGAATATTTATTTAATTTTAACAGAAAAGTTTAAAAAATGTAAACATGGAAATACATATTAGTATAAATAGAAGAGAGGAAAAAATACATCAAATAAATATAAAATATTCCAATCCAAAAAATAAAAAGTTCACGGGAGCCATCATACAATGTAATACATGCAGATCCACTAATGTAATGCCCAAAATTGGTTTCCTATTCCTTGTAGGAAATGTTAAAATTGTATTGGAAGATCAAGGGGTCTCACCCAGAAGGGTAAGTTTGTTTGAAACCGTTGTTACACAGATTGTACCTGGTAATTGTAGATAAATCTTCTGTGAGCACTGTGGTGAAATTCACAATTATTTAGTTGAAAATTCCCTTAACCACAAACTTAGGAAACCACGCAAATAATTAAACACCAAACACAAATAGATAATTATTTGTTTTATTCCTTTAATTTTCGGATGTACATTTAAAAATCAAAATGATCATCATCAGAGGATAGATACTCCTAAACTGATGATGATCATTTTGTTATTGAAATTTACATCAGCAAGTTAAGGGAATAAACAAATTATTCTGGTAATAGTGTATATCAATACTTTCTTGAAGACGGCTAATCCCTATATTAAGTCACCACTCGTGTCAGTGACTCGGTCCTGGTGGGCTTCGGAGATGTACACATGACGTATCCTCTACTCGTTAAGCTCTTGTTGATGACTTGGCATTGCCGGATCTCATACGAATATCACATTTTCTATGCAGGACAGGGGTTTGAATATACTTATTTGAGAATAACTTCCCTATTTGTCTTTAGAGATGTGAGGTTGATACCTTAACATCGAGAATTGAAATCTGCAAATTTATTTATAATTTGTGTGTTATAAATTGAATAATATTTGAGATATGAACAAAAATCTGTTTAAAATGGCTTGATGTTTTAAACACCATGAGATAAATAAACACTTTTTTAAGTCGCTAATTAATTTTAAAATATACAATAAAATTTGTTTGGTAAACAAATAAATTAAAAAAAGGCGAAACTAAAAAGAAAAACTCTAAAAAATATAAGTAATCAGATAGATAATTCGCTGCCGATAGTACCCACAATACTGAGTCAACTCCGTAAGATTTTGTGCTTCAACGGTGATTTATCCAAGAACTTTTCCTACACATCAACCTTGACACTAGACCAACCAGAAGCTATACAAATATAATTATTGTCTAAAAATTCTCAGTTATAATATTTTTTTAAATTTGCTAAAATTTGAGTTTGTACCATCTTGGATTGAAACCATTGAAGAGAAATTGTGTTACCATTGCTCTTATATAGCAGATACCTTGAAAACGAGGTGTCACTCAACCCATTTTCCATTTAGAAATAGTCTTGCTTTCCTCACTTCTGAAACATTTTAGGTTATATCTCGTAACTTAAAAATCATAAAATTATACTATAGTTTCTTGCCTTTATATTGTGTGCCATAAAAAACAAAAACAAAAACCCTATCCAATACACAGGATTAATATTGCCTAAAATTCCACATAAAATCTCCCATTATTTAAAGAAATATTTTGGTTATTGAAGTGGTAGCCCCATAAATTGTGTAGTAAGTTCACCGTACCACACAGTGCACACTGTACATCCTGTTTAACAAAAGTGAATATGATAGAAATTGTGTTTATTGTGTTAAATTATCTTATCGTATATGTTTGACGACCTCTACGAGTGAGAGATTTCTGATGATGGAACTTAGTTCCGAAACGCGTCAATCCTAGACGAACATAGTCACATGACGGATAATAAGGTAAATATAAATATTATAACAGTGTGACTTGGTACTCAACAATGTTTAAATCATAAATTTCTACCACTTTTGAGGATAATGATTACAACGTGAGGGCCACGAACTCATTAGGATGAATTTTGGAAGGTGGATCTAATACAAGAACAAACTGTAAGTTTCGAATTTGTAATATACAGCGTAACTATAAAAACTTCTACAAAATAATAATTTATAACCTCCAAAACATGTTTTAGGTAACATAATAGTGGTCAATAATAATATATAAGATCC
Source organism: Aphrophora alni (assembly GCA_963513935.1). NCBI lineage: Eukaryota > Metazoa > Arthropoda > Insecta > Hemiptera > Aphrophoridae > Aphrophora > Aphrophora alni. The sequence goes on along the minus strand of OY740770.1, from coordinate 102,850,885 downwards.
AAGAAACATGGTCCAAAGTGTTGTGTACAACGGTTTTGTACCATGTCATTGTACAACGAAAATTGTAAAATACACTGGACAGCATTGGTAGAGTGACATGACACACGGTATTCAAGGTATTGTACAATTGTGTGTGAGAGAGAGAGAGTGTTTGTTTCTAAGACGCAATGAAGTGAAAGAAAAACATCACTCTTTGTTTTATGGAAGTGTTGAATATTATTCATGTTAAAAAACCAACGATGAAAAACAAGGATGGTACTATTAGTTTAAAGATAAAGAAGAATTATTTAGGACTATTAAGTTTTAAAATAAAATTGTAAAAATTCAGTACAATATCGTTATAACTGGAGGAATCACTATATCCGTTTCACATTCACCTTTTTTTTTTAAAAAAAAAAGGTTTACAGAGTAAATAATAATAGTTACTAGCAAAGCCAAGTCGAAAATAGGAGATGTAACAAACACTGCCGTATAATATAGTTATAATCTATAAATAGACTATAAATGCTCAGCAACTGCGCATGTGCAAAATATTTTTTTAATATTTCCAAATCAGTTTTTCATCCAATGAAAATGTATCGACCCATACTTTCAATGCTTCTAACGCATTTAATTGTAGTTGGATCTTCATGACACAAGTTACAATTCATTGTACACTGAAAATTGTTTAAAGAATTGGATGACAATATTGGGCAGTGTGTCCCCAAGTGTGATTTAACATAAATGAAAGGTTTATAATGGCAAATAGGTGCTTTGCAGTACTACATCTATAAAGAAAGTTGAAAGCGTGGGAAGAAACAAATCTAACAGTTTATAATACTATTTTAACACCAGTAGTGATGTATGATAGAAGTAAGACATGTATGTTAACCGAGGAAAATGAAATAAGTAGGTAATATTGACAAGGAAGGTATTAAGAAGAATATTTGGGTCTGTAAAGGAAGGACATATGTGATGGTTACGAACAAATAAGGAGGAAATGGAGATTTTTGAGAGATCCGGATTTAGTTATAAAAATAATAATGGGAAAGTTAAGATGGATATGCAAAGCAAGTGGAAGAGGAAAGAGGACTAAGAAAGGTTCTTCAGGTGGGGATGAAAGGAAGGTGGAAGTCACATGGAATTACAACCTGGAAGACCCACATAAGGGAAACGAGAACAAAGAATGAAAATATGGGAAAGGATAGTACTAAGAAGAATATTTGAGCTTGCAAAGGATGACGATATATATGGAGGTTACGATCAAATAAAGAGCTTTTGGAAGAGCTGGATTGAGTAACAAGATGAAATATTAAGGTTTATATAGGATGAGCATTTACACAAGATCGAAGAGGCAAAGAAAAATCGGGGATAGGGGAATGAGAGGAACGTAAAAGTAAGGGTGGGTTAACAACTTTAAAAAATGAGAAAATTTAATAATATGTGAAAAGAGGTAATATGAAGAATATTTGGTCTTTTTAAAGATTAGACGTATACAGAGGTCACTAACAAACAAGTTATTTGAAGTGTAGGATTTAGTGTCAAAAATAAAAAAAGGGACTGTTGAGAAGGGCCGGACATTTACAGCAGGTGGGAGAGGAAAAACAACCAAGGAAGGCATTGGTGGAATAACCTATGGAGGTTACGGCAAAAGGAGTTTGTGGAGATTTTAAAATAGCAGGAGTTCGTTACAAGAATAATATGAGAAAGTTGAGATGAGCTGAACATATAAGGACGACGGAAAGGGGAAGTGGACCAAAGATAAGGAAGAATCGGGAATATAAGAATAAATTTGAAAGCCGACATTGAGTGAAAGGACGACCTGGAGGAAATGAGTGGGAATATGTGAAAAAATCTACTAAGAAAACTATTGGCGTCTGTAAAAAAAAAAAAAAAAAAAAATGGAGGCTACCACAAATAAGCTAAAAAGGTAACAAGTCTTTTGTAAGAACCAGATTATGTAACGCAAATAATGGGATGGTTTATTTCGACTTGATATAAGCATGGATGGAAGAGGAGGGATGACCAAGGAAGCTGACAGAGGAAAACTTAGGGGGAGGAATGATGGGGGAAAGTTGGTAATATGGGAGAAGAAACTATTAGGGCCTAAGAAGAATATTTTGAACTTTAAAGGAAGGAGATGGAAGTTAAGGACTAGGAAGGAGGTAAAGGAGCATTTTATAAAGTTAAATTTATATGCGTTCGAGGTGTATAGGGATGGAAGAGGAGTAATGATTAAGAAAGGCTTTGAAGGTTAAGGAGAAAGAAGGCTATTTTTATTGTGACTTCCATGAAGATAATGTAAAATAATCAGTGCACATTTCATGACGTCAGGCGATGAAGTCTCTTGAAATATCAATATTTTGTACATAGAAAAGCGAACACAAACTTACTAAACATAATAGAGCTATACCCACTTGATTTCAACGCATATACATCTTAATTAGAAAAGTACATTAAGGCTCGTTCATTAAAATTAATTACGACAGTCTTTTAAAAACTCTTCCTTTTTTTGTCAGCTTCTGAAAATATATGACATGAGGGTCATGAAGCAGTTAAGGATGAACTTCGAGGGGCGAATCTGAAATAAAAACAAATCGTAGCTTGCTTGGCCTGTAATGTGTTGTCTTTATTTTTTATTTAAAAAATAAAAGCATTTATATCCATCTTTTGAATAGAGTGGGGCATATCGTGCCACGTGTAATACAAAATGTACTTTTTTCTACATTCTCGTATATACTTATACAAGTTTTTAATGGATTAAATTAATTCTTTGTTGTATTTTTCACGAAAATGCCGTTTTTTGACCACTGACTCCACAAATTGTTCTCTATGTTCATTTATTTCGTTGCAACTAATGGAGCAGACAGATTTTGATATTATTAATATCAATATATAGATTACAAATATTAGTAATATTCTGTAAAGTTCGAGTTGCCTTAAGATATCTAGTAACATTGGCCCGCTTAGCAATCTCAAGATACTCTAGCTGAATCTACACTATTTTTCATCTGGTCTTGGGTTAAATCCCACTATTTCATTTTCCTTATCAGGTCTCTCTTACCGAACTCTTATTTTCTTCCGACCATGACTCTATTAGATTAGTCGAAGGTAACTGTCTATGTTTTCTTTTTGTTATAAAGCGATGATGGCCAAAAGGATTTATCAAGCAAAATATGTTTTTTAAATTGTTGTTTAAAGGAAACTAACTAAAAAATATAGTGATTTTTACACCGTCCAAACCAAAAGTGTGTAAAAAATATGAAATTTTTCAAAATATTTTCTGTGAAATGTAAAGCTACCCAAGTGACAAACCGGATTTATAAATAAATTGTGGTGTCCTAGTAAATTGGAAATTACCAAAAATAAACTACTTTTCGAATTTTGATTACTTTAATCAATTTCCACGGAAGTAAATTTTCTTCTTTTCTACTAATTAAGAAGATGAAAGAGAGGGATTTAACTCATGACTAAATTCAGAATGGTTTAACTCCATCTAGGGTTTTTGTCGTCATTGACATGTGGGGTTGGTACCGTTACGTGCAGAATCGAAATATACAAATATTTATGGGAGTTCTTCAACCCGGCACCAACCATTATATGTTATAAAAAAACACGTCTACCCGACACTGGTCCCTTCACCGGCGCCATGACAGTATGTCAACCCGGCACCAGCCACCCCTCTTACCCATTCCACCTACACTACTCCCCCTCAACTCCACCTTTCTCTTTATTCTTCTCTTAATCACCTCCCCTTTCCGTAAGGGGATTGTAAAATGAAGGTAACTTCTCTCGCTGCAAATTTTAAGAAATTAGGGGACGAGCTTCACTAGACGAAGGGATAGACGATAACAAAAGTGTGGCCGTTTTTTTATTACAATTATAAATACTTTAACATTTATTATAGAAATAGGTTAGGTTAGGTTAGGTTGTGGAGGGGGAACCTCGCTCGCCTACCTTTAAACTGCCTCGGTGCCGGGTTAAGTTGTGAAATTAGTAACGCCTGATTAACCATATAGCGGTGGTCAGATTTGGTGCCGGGTTGACGTGTCGCCATATTTATCTGTCCGTTATAAATTGAATAACAGACAAAATATGAACAAAACACTGTTTAAAATGCCCGCCATTTAGTCATTTTTAATTAGATTTTTCTGAGTTTCAATAAGGTTGTATATGAGCACACTATACACAATTTTATGTTCCAATCTTAATTTTTGTGATCTCTATAGTGCTTAGGAATAGACAAACGACGTACGGACGGCGAGTCAAAAATAACTTTTTCGGTTTACTGAGGCCATGGAACGTTAAGATCTATCAAACTTGTGCGATTACCAAACTTAGTGAGTGATTCTTCATCGATGGTGACTACTATAGCAATTTATTTTAGAAATTCGTTTGAAATTTGATTCAAATATAAACGTGTTTTGTTACTCGCCTAACTACTACACTTAACCAAACTTTCTATACAGCTGTTGTATTAACATAATAGCCTAAAGCAATGTACGTTATACAACAATTAGCATGTCATATTGACTTGGCAGCAGAGTTAAGTAAATGACAAATTTTAAACACTTCTATTTGTAGTCAGAAGGCCACCAAACACATACACGTACGTACCTCATTCACCCAACTCTGCCTGCAACTGATACGTTGAAATTGTTTTATTTTGTGTTCTCGCTTGTTTGCCAAAATCGATCTTGGTATTTTATAAAGCATGATCTGATAATACGTTTCAGTTCTAATACAGAAGAAGCCGGACGTGGAATGTTGCAGTGAAGTATAATTACCACTAAGTGAAGTATGGGGAATCTCCTAAAAAAAATAGTTTTTATTTGTGGATACACTTTATTCAAAAATCAGAAGTCAGAGTTTGCTTTTCAAACATTTTCAGATACACACATGTGTCATTGTTTAATTTAAAGCACTTAAGAGTTTTTAATGTACAGTAATTGAAAAAACTTTCGATGAATTCATGGTCTGTGTTCTTAATGTTGCACAGCCTTTCAATATACGTCTGGCATAAGAGTTTGGAGTACAAACATTATACTATATAAATATTTTGAATTATTGAGATTATTTATTGTAGATATTTCTGTGTTAAATTCGTGAGTATCAAGAGTTGGTGAAGGAGGAGTACTAAGAGGAAGTGTTTGGTGAATATTGCATTTGATATTTATGAGTGATGTGCTTGAGAGTGTTTAATGGCTGCAGATGACACTGCTCTTTTGGTGGTTGATGAAATCATTGACCTTGCAGAAGATAAAGTTAGTAACTGGGCTATAGAATAATTTATGAACTTTAAGAGAAATATTATGCAACAACGTGTGATTTTATTTTAAGAGATCAAAGTTCTTAGTTTATCTAAATTGAGATTAGTCAGACTTTAAAAAAAACTAAAGAAACGAAATATTATGTTTAAAAATATTTTGTTCAATATCTATGTTGATACAATATGAAATGCAACTTCAATCTTTTTCATTTTAAAAATTAACAAAGATAGACTACTTGTCTGTTAATATGAAATTCCTAAAAGATTATATTTTGGATCACAATTCAAAAATGGTATGAAATAAAAAAATATTTTAATCCGAGGAAAGCGTTTTTAATAGCTTTTAAAATAAGATACATTTTGACATACCTTTCTACTTGACATTTTAAAGATACAAGTTTCCAAATTTGATTTTTTGGTCATTAAGGATAAAATTTTCTATAACGTAATCACGAATAAGTATCTTTCTTCTAACGCCGATTCTTTATTTTGTTTTGTTTTTATATCATTATTATCTTAGTTTTAAGATAGAGACAACATAAGTTTCTATATTGTAGACATATTAGGCAGTTATTTTTTAATGATACGAGTAGGCAGTTATTTTTAAATGGTACGAGTAGGCAGTTATTTTTAAATGATACGAGTAGGCAGTTATTTTTAAATGGTACGAGTAGGCAGTTATTTTTAAATGATACGAGTAGGCAGTTATTTTTAAATGATACGAGTAGGCAGTTATTTTTAAATGATACGAGTAGGCAGTTATTTTTAAATGGTACGAGTAGGAAGTTATTTTTACATGGTACGAGTAGGCAGTTATTTTTAAATGGTACGAGTAGGCAGTTATTTTTAAATGATACGAGTACGCAGTTATTTTTAAATGATACGAGTAGGCAGTTATTTTTAAATGATACGAGTAGGCAGTTATTTTTAAATGATAGGAGTAGGCAGTTATTTTTTAAATGATACGATATATTTTTAAAACTCTCTGGGAAAAAAAATTGTTTATAAGTGTTTTAAATTAAACATACATTTTTTTTTTTTAATATTTTTATTTTTTTTTAATATTTTTTTACTTACGAATTGAAGTTTGACTCTTTGATTTTGGAACAATCTATATTCAAAAATGAAAAATAATATTTTTAGGAGAGTTGTTTTTCATGTTGTGCATTTCTCTGCAGGTGTAGATCAAACACTTGAATAGATTTTTATCAAAATTAGTAAGTGGAGACAGTTAGTACTTATGTCAAGATTTATTTTAATTTTTTTTTTTAATATGTAGGTGGCTGCCATGTGATTAAAATTCGAAATAAATTTTCTAATAATCGGTTCTAATGATTTTTATCAAATATTGTTATAATGATTCTAAGAAACTAAATAAAATATTGGAATCACCTCTCAATAATTGTCGGTGCAGGAGTATTAGGTAAAAAACAAAATCGTCTGTCGTGTTGTTATGAAAAACCTAATTTATCAAAATCGGGTATAAAGATTTCGTCCAAATTGTGGTGAAACATCAAAATAAATGACCCAAATAAGTATCACAGACAGACAAAAGGGTATATTCAGTTATCTGTGCCAGTATGTAAAAAACGCAAGTAACCTAGTTGAAAGTTACGGCCCAGAAAGAATTGGCAAACCAAAATTAACTATAACCGACATTAAAAATAGATTTCTATTAATCTATCACAACAAGATATCACATTGTTTATTGTTTATTTTTATTACTATCTAGTGTCTGTAATTTTATTTATTTTATATAATTATTTTAAATATACATGGAGAAAAACTCAATAATTAATAATTTTTTATTCTGTGTAGTTAGAATTAAGAATTTTTTTGGATAGATGGTGATGAATATTATCTGTTATTTGTATTTGGTTTTGTGTACAAGGAAGTTAGCGCAATATTTTTGTTCACCGTTAATCTCAGATATGTCTCAAAAAAGTGACTAGTCTTGTTTAAAAACATTTGTAATATGGTTAACAAACTGTGAAAAGGAGGAGCATTCATTTTGTATCTAAAAACTGAGATGAAACGTCGATTTTTAAACAGTTTTTCAAAACTACCTCATATCTAGACTTTACATGATTCTGTAAACAAGGTAGAAAAGGGGTTTAAGTTAGGTACGCGTTAAAGATACACAGATTTTAATGAATCATTCGATTTGTAATTAAAAACTAAATTGAAGTTAAACTAGTGAAAAGTGTACTATTTTTATTTAAACAAATAATCAAATCAATTTTGATAATTGAAATTTACCCACGAAACTGAATTCTAGGGGGTTTTTGGAGTCACTGATTTTTAAATTCGAGACAAAAATGATACATTATGCATTGGCAATAGTTACCTAAAAGTTTGGAAAATGTAGTAGAAATCGGAAAATTATTCTTAAATTTGTATACAAGTATGTCTACATTGTAATTAAAAAAAATATTGTCAATAAAGTTCAATTAAAAAATTCCTTACATTTCTATTAATTTTTCATACCCAAAAGTGTAAAGTGCTTATCAATTTTGTTCTTATTATAAATTATTTAAATAAATTTATTAACAAATATCCTTTTAAGACCAATAACAATGTTAAATTCATGTAACGTTTATAATCTTAATTTAAAATCTCATTGATATTAGTCAGTTTCAAGATGTCCGTCTATCTCTCTGTAAGTCGTAACCAGTCTACAGAGACAAGACGATAAATACAATATATTTCAAACTTTGCATTTATATTATTTATAATGTCTCACATATACAAAAATATAGCTGTAAAAAAAACCTTGTGGTAGTTAAAGGACAAACGCTATCGACTTTTATTTTATTTTTGGAGAGACTATGTGTGGGATATTATTATAAAACTAGAAGTTATTCGAATATGCCTGTTTATTTGTCGAAGAAATTAATATATTGGGATTAGACCGCTTAAAAGACTTCGTCGTTATAAAATTAACTGTCCCTATATACCTATGGATCTTAAGTAGTATGGTCTTACCACACGCCTTTTATTTTAATCATGACAAAAATTGCATTATAATTATTTAAATTAATAACACACTTTCATAAGTTTAAGTTACGTCTAAATTGAATCACAAATATAATAATCCCTGTTTCATTAAAATCGGTGTAGATTTCACGTATTCCAAGGTAAAAACCTCGTTTAATAGACTGCTAGCTCATTTTTTGCAGCTGCCGATCTGCATATATTAATTTCAAGATCCAGTCAGAAGAGCGGCACACATAAAACAGAAATTCAGATCTTATCACAACAGTGAAATCAGCTGCATTCCGAAGTATTTATACATTTGTTTTAATAAAATATCAAATGTAAATTTGTTGGTACAGGACGGAACAGAAGACAATACCGTCTGAATTTTAATACCCGACCAGTTTGTCTTCTTAATAATTCATTCACTTCTTACCAATAACATCATTGCACATACAAATTTGGTTTGAATAATAAATATAAACGGCACAGTCTGTTTGCCACTCCACGGCCTTTGTCAGATTTATGTGGCCATTGTTTTGCCTAAATTATTCAACCATGCGTTCAGTCTGAAGGTTTCGCCAAATCTTGTTTTTTTCCCGGCGCAAAAAACGCTCGACTATTTTACACAAAAATAGATTTAGCATAAACCAATTCAAAACACACACATACAAGAAATACACTATTAAATTGAATATGTTGTAAAATTACTTCATGTTCTCTCTCTCTCTCTCTCTCTCTCTCTCTCTCTCTCTCTCTCTCTCTCTCTCTCTCTCTCTCTCTCTCTCTCTCTCTCTCTCTCTCTCTCTCTCTCTCTCTCTCTCTCTCTCTCTCTCTCTCTCTCTCTCTCTCTCTCTCTCTCTCTCTCTCTCTCTCTCTCTCTCTCTCTCTCTCTCTCTCTCTCTCTCTCTCTCTCTCTCTCTCTCTCTCTCTCTCTCTCTCTCTCTCTCTCATAAATATATCATCATTAAAACAGTCTTTGTTGATTAATGATACAATTGAAGTATGTTTTATCAATAATTAAACCATTGTATTGTCTTTATTAAAAAAAATGTAATCAATTTACTATTGTTTTTGATCAAAAATTCCAGCCTTGATCAATTGCATACAGGTTTTTATTGATTTATTATATAAAGACTATATTAAATGTTGAGCTTGACTTATGAGAAAAATTATACAGGATAACAAACAAACAGAAAACAATTCTCACAAAAAATACGCATAAGTATCAGACGCGTTTCAACGACAAGGTCGTCCTCTTCAGTGATACACGAGCTACACCAATCAACGAGCTCGTGTATCACTGAAGAGGACGACCTCGTCGTTGAAACGCGCCTGATACTTAGGCGTATTTTTTTGTGAGAATTGTGTTCTGTTTGTTTGTTATCCTGTATATAAGACTCTGAATCTCATAAACAGTAAAAAATACTTTTTTAATATAAAAGTTTTTATTTTATTTATTAATGATCAATATAAAAGTGCATAATCAATTGTATAAATTTTTTGCTTTATTCATATAATTAATATTACAGTTTATTTATTATTTAATTATTTAAAATATAACTTTTTTCTTTACTCAATTAATTAATTAATATAAAATACTTTCTTGTTTATGAAAGTACCTCTTGATTATTTGTATAAAATATATAAAGGCTTTATGATTTATCCGTATAATCCATGTAAAGTATTTCATGTTTATTAAAATAATCGATTTAAAGGTTTTTTCTGGATTAATCAAACGATATAAAAACTTTTTTACTTTACTGATATACATAATATAAAAGACTTTTTTAAGTAATAAAATAGTTTAAAAACCTTTTTTCTTTACTCATAAAAGAGATAAAAAAGTCTTTCTTGATTAATCAAACAGTATAAATACTTTTTTTTCGTTACTCAAATAATTGATATGATAGTCTTTTTTCATTAATCAACTGGTAAAAAAAAACCTTTCTTTACTCAAATACTTGATATGAAAGTATTTTTTGAATAACAGCTGGTATAAAAATCTTTGCTCAAATAATTGATATGGAAGTCTTTTTTGTTTAAAAATGTGATTAATTTAAAAGTTTTTTTTTGGATTAATCACATAAACATTATAAAATTATTTCTGCGTTAAACATATAATCGATATAAAACTCTCTATTAATCATATAATCATTATAAAAGTTTTTGAGTTAAGCACGCAAAGAATGTAAAATCCTTTCTGGATTTATCATGTAATCAATCTAAAAGTCTTCCTTTATTAATAATATAATCAATACAAAATTAATTCTGAATTTTGGTAAACAGTTGTTCATGTGCAGCCTCTAAGGATCCAAATTAAGATAACGGTCCAGGAGTAGGTAATTGACAAAAACACACATGAATCTTGGTCACCATCATAAAATAAAATTGATTACAATCATTAACTATCTCATTAGGCTCGATTTAGTAACGCTGTTGCGTTCCGCTCTACTAAGTGTGTCAATACAATATTTTTGTTTTGTTTTTATGCATAAGTACGAATGACAACATTGTGCAATGTATGTGCAAAGTGTATATTTTTACTTTGGGACTGAGATTATGTTCAAAATTTTGGTAAACAGTAAAATTAATCAAAAACTAATAGAAGATTGTTACAGAGTGACTGAAAAAAAATTCCTCTTTTTTAATTTTGTTATTAGTTAAAACACGATTTGTGGCATGTTCCTTGTAGTGAGGGGCTGCTTCTATGATCCCACTTTTAAAATTTTTCACTTAAGTGGGCAATAAAAATAATACAAATGCCACATTTGAACCTTAAATTAATCTATTAGAGAAGAAAAAAGAATTGAAGATTTTTGGATTTCTACTCAAATAGAGGTGCCTTATCATGATTGTATTAAGAAAACTAAAACGGAAATTGCATTTATTTAATCTTATTGATATTTGAAAATCATCTGAGGTAAGATGGTCTACCTCAATAAGTCTTAATTTTTGAATTTTGGTCCTTATGGTGGAGAGGGGGGGGAGGGTGAATCATCATTTTTAAATATGATGTATGGATCATGCGAGCCCTTATTTAGTTAAAATAATCACAGTTTCCATGAAATGTTTTCGTTAACAATAGCTATAATTTAAAATCTCAAAACAAATGTTTACATTTATAATCATGCGTTTCCATGCAGTTGGACAACCCACTCGAACTGAGAACATTTATCAATATTTATGGTGTTATTTTTGTGTGAATTAAGGTCAGGAAACAGAACTAGTCATTCGATCTCACCCTTGTCACACCTATCCAACGGTCAGGAAACTGTGATGAAGAAAAACATATGAGCCTAATGAGACGAAGTTCCGTCCTGTTTGTGAATACTTCAATTTTGTTGAAGATAGGAGTTGCATGTTGTCGTGATAAAATTGTTGAGAGTTGGAATTACTTGATTGTTCATAAGTTTTAAGGAAATGCCATTACAATTGATAGAAAATGGTCCAATGAGTTGTTTAGACATTTTTAGTGGAGATAAAAATTGAAACCAAACACAATTTTATGCGAGTTTGTGTCTAAGAAATTTAGTGCAACGTTTTTGCCCCGTTTATTAATTTTGAAAAGTTACGATGCGAAACGAAATGGTCATATTAACGATAATAACTTTATATAATCAAACCCTGAAATCAGGTTTTATCGAGACCAGACAGACAGACCTCCAAATCGTTAAAGCGTAGAATTGAATCTAATATATGTCGTAAGCTTGGCACACGTGTGGCATAATTTATTTTCAATACACTCGATAAAATATGGAACCGTATTCAACTTTACAATTCATCCGCTAGTTGCGCTTAAAGCATTGGTGTATAAAATATCCAATATATTTTGTTAGCGATTTTATAGAAATCCCAGCTATAGTGCAGTGGGAGGGGTCAAAGACTATTATTTATTTTACCTTGAGTCTAATTTGGATATATGAAGGAGGAGTGACTGAAATGAAATCTAATGGGTGAATTGCTTACTAATGTCGTCTAACATAACCTGAAAAATATTGTATAAAAAAATATATAATCGTTAATAAAACAAAGAGTGAAAAAAATGACATGTGATTGAAGTTTTTATGAATCAGCTCCATAGACAATTTTCAGGTTTTTTACGGAATATTTCCAAACAGGCATTTTTAGTCATTTTTGAGAAAATAATAATTTTGTGTTTGTTTTTAGTTATTACAGGTATCCTATAAATTTTGAGTTAAAAATGGTATTATAAATTGAGTATTAAATGTGTACAATACCAGTTTTTAATGGCAACGGTCAATGTACATTTTTTACCTAAACTGTAATTTTCTTTTACTTACGATTTTGTACACTGGTTTCAGTTATTAATCTTCACCATTTCACCCAAATCATAAGAGTCAATTTTAAGAAATTACTGTACGTTGTTTTTTTACAGCGCTATTTTCTAGTTTTTCTAACGATAACGCCGGCATTTTGGGGGAAATACTGTAGCAGTAAATTTGGTCGTTAGTCGATAAAATCGGAATTTTGTATATTTTCTTATTTGAGGATCCCCAAATTTTGAGAGTTATAAAATAAAGCTCTAAGTGTACCAATATTTGATTAAAACAGTCCACTAGTTTGGACTGAAAACACGGATTAGACAATAAATAGAAATAATCCCCAAAACTAGGTTTTTGATTTCAGAAGGCCTCTAAACGAATTCAACTGATACAAACTCAACAACAGTTTTTTTAACCCTCTCTAAACTAATTATATGTGGGAAAATACAGTTACGAGTTGGCGATACTAACAATTTTTTTCCGATAAGAAGGTTGAGATAAGTTATTTTCAAGAAAGGACATCTGCTAAGTTAGTTTTTCTGTTGCAGATGTCTTACGTGCTTTACTGAGAAGAAGCAAGGCAATCCGGTAGACTGGATGTAAGTCTTGAAAGTGTATTTTATTAGAAGGAAGACCAAAGCTTTCTCGTCTGTATTGTGCGAATAGCAGTTCAGCCTTGAGTCTTTGCATGATCTGACTTGTTCAACAGTTCTTGGCAACACGTCTACGTGTACTAGTGTGGTTAAATTGAAAAAAAAAATAATAATAAATACATGAGAAATTTTCAATACAACATAATTGTAATGAATTTATAGTATAGACACTGTACTCATGGTTTTCTTTATGGAAACACAGTCTTCTGTGATCAGGTAGTCACTGATTCTACCACATATTATCCTCATATGTATTTACCGGGTGTTATTTGACTTGCGTCTTAATTTATTAAAAAACTAAACGAGACAAATATGTACAGTTTGTAGGAGACGTTAATACATGCAAGAGAACTAGTTTTGTGGAATTTTAGTAACCCTTCCACTCACCCCAACCCCATTACAACTCCCATTTAAAAATGTCAAATGGTAACCTACCCCTTGTGACACCTTTAATCAAAGAGCACACAAAAGACAAGTTTCAATTAGAAAAGTAATAAATTGGATCATCCGTTTTCGAAATATAGCACAATGTTTTATTTATATATTTTGCTACTGCGAAGATGTTTGCTCAAGCTCTTTATGTTGGCAAAAACTATTTATGGAAGATGAACAGTCAAGTTTATAAGTGGTTTAATTGAGTTAATGACTATCCAGAACGTAATGTAGTATATTTTTCTATTTAATGTTTTAATGTTGAATACATAACCGATAACTTTACCAAAATATTTACAGAATAATGTACATGAAAGAATAACATTTATTGATAAAAAATAATTAGTGTACCAGTTATTCCTTAATATTGTATTTCGATAGTCGTTAAAAGACAAAATCAAAATAAAGTGTTGATATTTGGTATACTGATAAAAAGTATTCATATATTTATTATTACAATAATTTATATTTTGGTATAACAGTATATTATATGCAAAATGCGTATACCAAAACTGAATTCAATATCTCATCAATTTCAATGGTTATAATTTTTTTGAAATTCGATATCATAAAACTGTAAATACAAAAAAAAGGTTGTTTTTTAAAGACAGGGTATTTTAAAGATGTTTAGATACGGGAATTTCTGTTTTTGTGTCTTTTTTTTAATGCCAACTATCATTTCAAAGGTGAAGCCTGATTTTAATTTAATAAAAAAACATAATCAAGATGTTGATGAATGTAAAACTTAACATATCAGATATTTTAGAATCGCCATTTTGAAATGGATGAGACACAAAACCTATATGACAAAATGTTTGGTTTTCGACGACATTTAAATAGACGTATATTTATATTTTTAAATCTACAGATCCCCCACCAGTTATTTGCCCTTTTGGAGTTTTACATTCCGTAAAATATCTTGTTCTAAATTCTTCATATTCAAATTAATAAAATAAAATTTTCATTTACCTACAACACGTTTGATTATGGTGGTCCAAAATATCTAGTGTATATAGATTGAGATAAAAATGGTGGTAAATTACTCCTATGCGTTGGATCGATGGACATTTCATGGTATTTCGTATGAGTGTTTCCATGAGGGAGATAGGCATCTTGGCAACTATTCGTCTTCATAAAACTTAAAACGACACAAGAAAAATAAATTTAGATTTATCACGTTTTCTAACCTGGCAACGACTTCAGAATCGCTCCTCCTTCTTCTGGTTTTCGTTGAAAGGTAGTTTGTAGCGTTTTGAAATACATATTAAAAATATGAACTTCAAACAAAACTCATAAATTTCTCCACATTTAATAGTGTCGTAAAATTAAAATGTAGATATAAATAAACTATGAAAACACATTGCATTAACTTTCTCAGTTGTTCTTCCACACAATAAATAAATACTGACCAAAATAGTATTTTTAGAATAATAAACTCCCCACATTGTCCTTAATACTGTACGTGAAAATAAATAAATGGTATTTTCTTTGCTCCCCCATGGAAGATATGGGGTCGCCTGACTATAAACTCCTTGTTAGTTTTTTATTTTATTTAGTATTTAAAATTTAAACTTGTTTTGCTTGTGCCATAAAATCACCTTAATCGTTAATCGTATTTGATAAAATGTCGACGATCAAAGTTCGTTTTCTTCATTACTGATTACTTCTCATTTTGAGATTATATTTTTATCAATTTTTGTTTTTTAGATAACGTTTTTAATTTTTATCGTAGAAACTAACTATTAAGTAATATTGTGCAATATATGGGTAAGAAAAAGCGCCCAAAAACAGTTTTTGTAGTTAAAAAATCGACCTCGATTTCCACGTCCTTTCGTTTTTTTTTTTTTTTTTTTTTTTTTAAGAATTTGAAAAATTAAAGATATAAAAGAGATAAAACTTACAAAATAATTACTAGCGATTAAATAACAATTAATATTTCTATTAATTTTAATATATTAGTTACAGGGTTAAAAAAAGATAACACTAATTAATTTTTTACTTCGTTCCCCCAAATAAGTCTATTTTATTCCTTGAAAACGCCTTGGTCATTATTTCCTAATAAAAAAAAAGAGAAAAGAGATTATAAAAGACTCCTGTCTCTCTAATTCCTTAATAACATCAGGGCCAGGAACAAGTGTCAGTCAAGAAAGATGTGATAGAAAAGCTGAAAAATGAGGATCTAACCCAAAAATACACGAAAAAGATGTAGATCCAGTTTGGAATCTCGGGAGTGCCAAGCACACTCAATATAGTGAGCTCGTGAGGGTACAAAGACGTCTAAAATATAACCTTTAGCTGCCATTTTAAAACCAAAAGAGATATATATTTAAACCGTAAAATAAAAAATAAAAAAATAAATAAAAACAATTTGTCAATAACTGTTTCATTCGATGAACTACTAAACTTATATTGTTATTAAAATATTTATCATATGATGTATTTGATTTTTCTTAAAGTTGTATAATTAAAAGAAAACAAGAACACATTTTTCATATTATTTTAAAATCCATTTATTTTTTATGGCTGATTTGATTTTTCGTTATTTTTGTTTATATGTATAAAAAAAAATTTAAAAACCAGTTCATATCTAAACGAACATAAAATCCAATATTTCAGATATTTTCGGACGCCATTTTTAAATGGTAACAGACAAAAACCTTTGTGTCAAAATGTTGGATGTTTTATAGATTTTTAAAATGAGGTATAGCTTTGATATTCGTTTACATTTGAAAATCATTAGGAAGAAACTCTTATCTCGCCTCTTTGTGGTCCCCAAATTTGGACAAATAATTTTTATGTAGTAAAACTGTACATCATGTCCAATATCAACAGTAAAATGGGGTTTTTTGGGCGCCATTTTGAAATCACAGGAGATAGTAAAACTTAACACTTTGGAACACGATATATGTTTATCAAAACAACTATTTTCCTAATAGAGTCTAGGAATTTCTACTTTGAAATTAGTTGATAAGACATTGATAAATTGTTAAAATTATACGTTATATCACAACACGCAAGTGAATAGTTTTCCACGTGCAGGATAACGTATTAATTAACATTCTTCTGATTTTAAATACAACAATTGCAACTTAAGCGAGTCTAATTAGCATAGTTTTAGTAACACTGCCTTGGAAAGTAATGTTGCAAATGTCAACATGATTTCATTACACGTAATTGCGATGTCATATGACCTTTAGTAATCTTCTACTCTAAACAGTAATAACTTCAAGTGGTTAGGAACTGGTATTTTGTAATCTTACGTATTTATTTCTTTACGCCATCACGTAGAACTGTTGGCTGTTTGAAGCAGTACAAGGTTTTTTTTTAATGTTTTAGTAGCTAAAACAAGAATACAGTGGTCGTAGAAATTCAGGTTTATGTATAAAAAATAAAGTGTTTTTTCCGAGGGTAAAATGCGTTATGCACTCTCAGATTGAGACTTTCACCCACTAAAAATCCATCTCTTCTTATGTGGGAGCCAAGGTATACCAGTTGCATAACTTACCGGCTAACGTGGGCTCCTTCTTCAGTTACTTCTTGCTCCTCTTTGCATTTCAATATGCCTCTATTTCAACGTACCTCAATGTATCATCAATTTCTGGTATGAGCTCTATTATATTATCAAATGTGATTTCTCCCCCTATGCGTATTTTGTCAGCTTCTCTTTTTATATATTCCTTGTCTCATAGAACATAGGATGTAAAATATCATCTCTTCTGTGCTTTAGCCTTGCAGAAGCTGTTTCCTCTCTTTTAAACCTATGAAGGAAGTGTCTGAAGTATCCGTGCTCCTTGTTAGAAACACTTCTTCATTTTCTCTACCCATTCAATTTCCGTATGTCTTATTATTCTAAGACCATCTATCTGCCTATCTATGCGTCCATCTATCTGCCTCTCCTACCATTTTTGTCACTTATGAATTTACACTTATTAGCTTTTCACCTGGACCTCACTTTCTCACATTTTTGGATTAGCCTGAATATCCTTGAGTTTTGTTCATGTTTGTTTTCTTTCTCATATCAGATGATATATAACCTAACCTAACCTAACCTAACCTAACCTAACCTAACCTAACCTAACCTAACCTAACCTTCCTCATATCAGATGATATATGTGTGGGTTACCGACGAGGATCAAAGCTACACATTGCGAAACCGTATGATATACCAACATTATCCTCATAGCTGCAATTCGTTGGGCAGATAACAGTCTTTTTTGTGCACGTTCTTTTTATAGTTTCCGTCCTAGAAGGTGCAGCATATAACGCTCACCAACAATCTTCTTTTTCTTTCTCTGTGCCTTCCTACGTTTGGCATGAGTTCCAATTACCCCATTTCCCGAGACATTGAGGACCACTCAACGTTCGATCCAAATGTAAGTTTCGTCTCTATTCGCACTCCAAGGTAGGCTTTTCCACTTTAAATATCTATAACGTTGGGTTTCTCACTTCAACTATAAAAAGTCGTGGTCCTGGAAAAGCTCTCTATTTTGTCACAAATAATATTTTTGTAGATCAATAATATTACAAAATATTATACATTTCAGCCTCCATCTATTTTTGTTGCTATTTGGGTTAATACAAGAAGAAAAAATAAAATATATAAAAATTCGACCTTTTGAACTATAAGTTTGGATATAGATTATTATTTTTCGTAACTTTTATAACACCCTCCTTTTGTTGTGGAGTTAAAAATATCTCAAATGGTATAGGAGTGATTGCCATTTTGAAACTTTTTTGGGGGGGTATTAGTGAATAAATTTTGGCCAATCTAAAATGACCTCTAATATAATTTTAAAACAAAGAGTTTTTCATATACAACTCAGAGCTGTTTATAACAATAAAAAAATGATTTTGTGTTTTTTTGGTATTTTAAAATGTACGACGTTGTAATAAAAATTCGACTATAATTAGAGTGTCTTAAGAGCAGGAGAAAAGCGTTCATTAATTTTCTATTACTGATCATCCATTACGTACAGAAAACTGCACTTTGTCGTGTTTACGATGGTACTTGACATTTTGAGAACCTATTTAGAAAAATTCAGAAAGATGTTCATTTGTCTGTTTAATTTTTTTTATTTGTTTCTATTTATCTCAACAAGGGATGTTTTGATGTAAGTTTGATGTATCAAGACTTTCCGAAAAATCTGTCGGCAAAGAAAACAGAAAGAAATAAGACGGTCATATCAGAAGGGGAAAGGCAGAAATGAAACCAAAGGATGGAGTTCTGACGGGAAAAAATCAATATTAATTTAACGTAGTCAATAATAGACTGAAACAAATATTAAATAATAATAAAAATAAAACCACTACCATTAGTATGGGGGGGGGGGGGTTATCGTACCTATTCCCAAGCTTCCTCACTATTGAAGGAGGAAACTAGTAGGATATTGAGAAGCATGAGAAAATCTTGTGAGTAGAGCGCATGCGTGGCATACATAATGAGTCGTACATGCACAGTTACTTCAAGTAATCTCGTATGATATCAAAATATTGACAGTTGTAAATGTCGAAGTACATCATTCGAGTAATCTATTCTAATTATGTGTCAGACATTTAATATCTTACGCGTCATATTTTATTTTTTGCAATACGTGTCACTCTTCTACGTCTTTATATATATGTAGTATAAAGAAAAACTATGAAGCAAAAACTGTTGGACCAATATTGATGAAATTTAGTATGTGAACTATTTTGGCTGTACACGAGGTACAATAACTCAAAATGGTGGAACGGGAAACGAAATTCGTTAAAGATATTCGGATATACAATACTTTTTACCATTTGTTTACTCTGTAGAAAAAAGTACTGTCAGTAATGATTTTTCAGAAATCTTGCGACAGATTTTGTGAAATTCTGATACAGCTTCATCCTAACCTAAAGATTTTAGGAGTTAATCACTATTAGGTAGTGTGATATCGGAAAATATGCCTATTTTAAAACTATAATTTGGTTAAATTATGATAGAATAATGCCGTTATAAGGTGGACACAGTAACTAAAACCTCGTTACTGATTGGGCCAAGAAAAAAAAACGTTAAGCTACGATATTTTTTAACCTTCCTCAATGCCGATTTTGAAATGAAACGACACACTTTTGAGTTCGGTTTAATTACATGATAAAATTGTTTAAAATTAAATATCTAAAACTATAACATATTTGTAAAATTAATAATGAATTCATTTTCAGTATCCAGGTCACTATTATTTTAAAATAAAGTTTCTTACCTTTGTTTCCGTCGTGACCTCTTTTTTGCAATCGTGACGCGTTTCGGGACTTTTATCCCATCTACAGGCACAGGTATATTAATTTAAATTACTCGACCGAGGTCGTCAAACACTAAAATTATTCATAAAACACACGGTATTTGACGTCCGATAGCCAGAAGGTGTACACCAAATAGGACTTTTAATGTGATATGTGTGTTTTGTGTATTTTATGAATAGTTTTAGTGTTTGACGACCTAGGTCGAGTAATTTAAATTAATATACCTGTGTCTGAAGATGGGATAAAACTCCCGAAACGCGTCACGATTGCAAAAAAAAGGGTCACTTGACGGAAAGAAAGGTAAGAAACTTTATTATAAAATTAATGTTTCAACATAATTCCAGTCAACCGGAATGGTTTCAGTAACTATTCAATAAATAAAAGTAGTCTTGGGTTAGATACCCTGGCTAGATTAGAGTATTCCTGAGCTAGGTTTATTTTATGTTCTTTTCTTAGCGAACTCATCCTAAGTAACAATTCCCTCATCCAGCTTAAATTGTTTTGGATTTAAATAAAACTTGTAATGAAGATGGCAAAATTTCATTTTTATTTTTTGCTAATTATTTCTGAATCGTCATATTTTTTATTTGCGATTTGCCACACGTGTCATTGATCTTCACATTTCACTAATTAACGAAATCGGTAGAGCCGATTTTGTGTAATTAAGTCTTTAGTCGAATTCTTGTTTTTTAAACGATAACGAACTAACCGTTATTTTTGTAGAGGTGGCGACGATTATATCTTGTTTGGGTTCTTCGAAGCTATACTTAGAGTCGATTTTAAGAAAATCGTAATTTTATGTTTTTCTTATCAGTTATAAATTTTAAGTTATCAATAAAATTTAAGATATAGCCCGAGATATGGTCAAAATGTACCTATATACTAAATTTTATTGAAATTGGTCCATGGGTTTTTGATGGATGACAGTTGACAGACATCATTCTACACAGTTGTAGCATTGTAACGTACACAGTTTTGTTTTGATTTTAATCTAAATTGTATTTAATAATTTGTATTGTATATACAAATCTTTAAAGTTTTATTCCGTAGCGTTTAAGTATTGTAATTGTGTTGTGGATTGTTTAGAGTGATATTTTTGACTGTTGAGTCTACGTTTCTCTCGTAAGCCCACGGCCCATGCGAGGTAGCCACATTTCAGTTTGCATTTCTTGGTTTTATATAGTAGGCTCCTTTGAAAATAAATAAATAATTTCCAAAACCACTTTAATGGATATATCCGCAAACAGATTTCGTTGACCCGTTTGTAACTGTTTTTTTTCTCACCCCATATACGTGAAAAAGTAAAAGTATCATTGTTTTGTGTTCACAGAGATGGACGACTCAATCTTGAAAACTTGAAACCACGCTGGCAGAAAGTGAAAAGGAAAATATTACAAAAATAAAAGAGTCAAGTATGTGCTTAAATCACACGACTTGGGTTTGGGTATGTAGGCATAGAGACAGTTATTTTTATAAAGCCGAAGTCTTTTAAAAAGCAATTCAAATTTTTCAGACACATGTGTCAGATTGTAAGGGTTTTACCTACCGCCCCTGTTAAAGAGAAATGAATGAAAATGCAATCCATATTGTAATATTTATTGATTTTTTTGTCTCACATTTCACAAAAAATGCTTTTAAAACTTTATGCATTTCTCATCGAGGGTTAATTTAAGTTGGATTCTCCATAGAAAAAACTATAGTATGTGATTTCGGATTGCAATTTAATTTAAAAACCAATTTTTTTTCCTTCAGATTTGTAGGTCACACCATGTTCAATTTATTAGAAGGGATGGGCGTGATATCTGAGACTTTAAATTTGACTTAGGACAACATAATATTTTTTTCGTCAAATAAACATACAAATTCGTAATCAGAATAACTTCTAGTTTTATTTGACACTCCATATACAATATTTCCCCAAATTGTTTTTTTAAGTTGGTAATTTCTGCCTTTTTTTTGGTTACCACTATATTATTCCTATATGTGGGACCATACAAAGAATATAAATACAAAATTTGAAATATATAGGATTTGTTGTTTTGTCTGTGTAGACAGGTTGCGACTTACAGATAGATAGACGGACAGACACGAGCGTGAAATTTTGAGAATCCTTGGTTTTATCTTCAGACTCTAAAAAGTAGAATTTTAAATTCTGATTAAAAAGTAGGACTTACAATGTGCAAAACTTGTATAGTGGGTAACAAATTACTCCAATCTGTTGGATCAATGTACACTTTACTTTTCGGCGTGTCCGTGAGGTATATATTCTATTTCAAGGTGTTATAAACGAAACAACCTTGGAACGTAATTTATTTGTAATTACTCAGATTTCAAAATACAAGAGATAATTATACCTCCGCTATATTAGCACTTAGCAGACAACATAACTATAATATAACATTTGTATTTCGCGTCGTACGTAACACTGCGTGCGTCATTTGTAACACATTTGGATATTTTCGTTGTTTACGATGAATACCTCGTCACTACGTCTATTTGTTAAAGTCAGTATGTAATTAGTCATCGACTCGCCTTGTGTTATAATCGTAAAGTTGTTGATAGATATACCTTACACGAAATATCGATAAAGATAGTGTTTTATAATCTTTTTTTATTTTACAAATATAAAGTATTGAAAATCATCGTTCGTTATAATTAGAAATAAGTAAGGTATTAAATTTGCAATAGACTGTAAGCCGATAGAACGCGAATCTTTACATTTTTTCCCCTTTTTATATAAATATGTGGTATAGAGAGCATTTTTGCTGTCAAATTGTCAAACTATCCGGACTCTGGATTCCTGCCACTTTAGACTCTAGATTCCTGCCCCTTTAGACTTAGTTTCCTGCCCATTTAGACTTAGATTCCTGCCCCTTTAGACTTAGATTCCTGCCCCTTTAGACTTAGATTCCTGCCTCTTTAGATTCTAGATTCCTGTCCCCTTTTGACTTAGATTCCTGCCCCTTTAGACTCTAGATTCATGCCGCTTTAGACTAAGATTTCTGCCCCTTTAGACTATAGATTCCTGCCCTAAGACTTAGATTCCTGCCCCTTTAGACTCTAGATTCATGCCACTTTAGACTTAGATTCCTGCCCCAAGACTTAGATACCTGCTCCTTTAGACTCTAGATTCCTGCACCAAGAATTAGATTCCTGCCACTTTAGACCCTGGATTCCTACCCCTTTAGACTCTAGATTCATGCCTCTTTAGACTAAGATTCCTGCCCCTTTAGACTGTAGATTCCTGCCCTAAGACTTAGATTCCTGCCCCTTTAGGCTCTAGATTCCTGCCCCTTTAGACTTAGATTCCTGCCCCAAGACTTAGATACCTGCCCCTTTAGACTCTAGATTGCTGCACCAAGAATTAGATTCCTGCCACAGTAGACTCTGGATTCCTGCTCCTTTGGAGTCTAAATTCCTGCTCCTTTAGACTTGGTTTCCTGCCCATTTAGACTTAGATTTCTGCCCCTTTAGACTTAGATTTCTGCCCCTTTAGACTTAGATTCTTGCCCCTTTAGACTCTAGATTCCTGCCCCTTTAGATTCTAGATTCCTGCCTCTTTAGACTTAGATTCCTGCCCCTTTAGACTCTAGATTCATGCCCCTTTAGATTCTTGATAGTCTTGTGATCAGCACCTTAAAATAGTCGGTAACAGTAAACATGTTATGCGATTTGCTTCTAAATATCTTCAGTAGCATAAGACAATAGTGTTGTTCAGATTTGGAGCCTAGATAATTTTGTATTTAACAATTTTTTGTAACATTATAATTTTGTTTATATACAGTTCCGTTTATAAGAAAAAAAACTTTCAATCGGAAATGTACGTAAAGAAAATGTACGGAAAATCATAAAAATTCAAATTCAGAATGAAATTTCTCATAAAACTGGCTCGTAAATTAGTCCTAATATACGTTGCAGAAGATATTCTAAGTTTGGTAATCACAAAAATATCGACAGCGTTTTTTGACCAATCTTCATATTGTCTCAGGAAACCGAAAAGTTGATTCTCGACATCCTGTCCGTAAGTCGACAGTGTTGTCTGTACGTAAGCAAATTTGGTATGAAGGACTGTAGCGTACTCATGCAGAATCCTATAAAAATCTAATTGGAAATATCAAAATTGTGTTAATTTTAAACAGTTTTTTTTTCATAGCTTGTGCGTTATTCAACTTTTAATACAAATTACATAAATATTTGCTCATTTTGATTTTGCACGTAATAGTACCAACCCCACATATAAAACGATAAAAACCCTGGATAGATCTACTCTTGGGTTAGATACCTCTCTTTCATCTTTTCTCTCTTTAATTCTCTCTTGACAAACTCTAGTTCTCTTCCGACCCTGACGCTATTCAAGGACTCTCTATTTTCTGATCTTTTTATCTTTTACTTTCAAGGTGACGTTAACCACAAAGTTTTTCTTTTTTAAAAAAAAAAAAAAAACTTTCACATACATTGAATCCCCTTCTACAAACACCTATATAGCTCTTATCCTACTTGTATTCATGGTGTATTTACGCAAAATGAATCATATACATTGAGTTACTAATACAACTCTAAAGTAAATTAAACAAATATCCACAAGTTAGGACACATGTTGTACATTAGATGTGTTATCAGAACAGAAATTATCGCATAGTAAAACGTGGGCACTGCATGCCAGTCTGGTACTGGGACGGGAATTTTCGAGTGTGCTTAAGATAAGAGTTATCAGCTGAAGTTGTGTGGGAATTGGATTTGTTTGTTCAGCTATATACAATATCTGTTCAGCTTACAGCAAATAATTACCTAACAAACTGAGATGTCGGGCTGTAGATTCTGTGGAGGACATATCGGCAAATCCTTATTACTATGGATCTTAGATCCATGTGTCTACAGTACATTTATCTACATTGTTAGGCAGTGAAACATTACTTATCAGATGAATGAAAAGACCATTTTCTACAATAATATTTATTTGTAGTGAAAACGATGTTTCGACGACTGCTTTCAGTTTGTGCTTGGTGGTTTAACCTTCCAATTTAATACCATTGAAATGTATTTAGTACTGTGAAATTATCCATTTTAAAGTTCAAACTTAGAAAAATCTAACCGGGTGAATAACTTCGTAATAAGAAATTAAAAACATATTGTCTTCGTTCGAAAGTTTATCATTGTTAAAAACAATACTTCCCCCCCCCTCCTCCCCGTTATGTTTACACGGAAGTCTGAAAAAAAAAAAAGAAAGAAAACAGACAAGGTCTAAAATTGTCCTTATTACTCTTATAATAATTTTCCAAAATCGAGTATTTTTAGAGATATATATATTTAGAAAAAGTTCTCAAAAATCTGAAAAATTCAGGAAGGGTTACAATCAAAAATACAAGACTTTATTTCTTTTGTAATTTTTTCAAAAACTATATATATATTTTTTTTTTCAGGAAAAACCGTTAAAGTTGATGAAAACATATCGAAGGTGAAATTCGTTTTGTTCAAATTCATACGTGTCGTTTGAAAAGATAAAAAGTTTTGCATTTTAAAATATTTTCAAAAACAATTATTTTTTCGACTTATGAGCGCTTTATGCCGAATGAAATCGTGATTATATGAATGATGCAAATATTGAATTATTGTATAATATAATTTTTCGTCATACTGCTTCAAAATCAGCTGTTTTCAATACATACATTGAGATGCTAGAGTAGTTCTTTTTAGTCCTAGGACCTAAAAACATCAGCTAAGGTCGAAGTCATCAGCTGTTACTTCGTTTATTCGAAATAATTAACAATTTTATTGTAAAGAAACTATAAAAACAACCGATACAACTCTCGATTGTAAATAACCGTTAAAACAGCTGTTACGATCGATTTGAAGGTAAATAGCTTATAACATTTTAGTTTTTGTTTAATTAACTGTTTTTTTATAATATTTACAGTATAACGAAATATAGTTCATCACTTGGACCAAAAGAAGCTTTTCAATCCTCGCTCATTTTCCGGCCTCGGCCGTAAACTTGAGCTTGTATTGAAAATTTTCACTTTTGGTCCTAGTGATGAAATATACTATTATATACCCATGCAAGTTATATTTAAATAAAGTACAAATTACACAATAAAAAGTGTAATTAATAAAATATCAAATAAATTATTAATTACCCTGTCAAGGGCGTACCCAGGATCAAAACTAGGGGGGGGGGCATGCCATGGTCATTCAATGTACAATTGATTATTAAAATAGTTATTTCAAGAATTGTATTAAATTCCAGCAACAAAATGTATAATAAATATTTATTTTTTGCTTCCAGGGGGGCAATTGCCCCCCTGCCCCACGCTGGGTACGTCCATGTACCCTGTTTATTATAAACATATAAATAGTAGTCAGATCCTTTACGTTTCAACAAAAAGCGAGATTTACTGTCTATAGACCTCTAGAATACTGATTTTGATGCTAATACTGGTTTAGAAACTCTGCAATGTTCTTTGAGTTGTTGAACGCACTTTTGTCACTAGTTTATCCCTAACAAGCAAAAGTTATATTTAAAAATGGCCATACCTATAGTTCTTGAATTAAGCTTTTGTTTTTTTATCTTTAAAAGAGCTCAAAAAGTTACGGTGTTGATTCAGCACTGTGAGGTAGAGAACCACAATTTTTAGCGAAATTTGTTGTGAAAGCTGTGTAATGGCAATGGGAACACACATTACGCTTCTGAAAACTCTCATAGAGGGGTTAGGTCTGTCACGAATTTATTATCTTTGAACATCCAGTAAACTATACAACACTAAAGGTTTAGTTTACAATTAATCATTTACAATAACTGTAAACGATGCAAGTTAATCGCTTTCCATGTTTATTTACACAGTTCTAAGTGGTTGACAGTGTTACAATTTGACCTTGACAAACTCATTTATAATTAGTGTGTCTGTATGTATTAATCCATATGTTATACAAATTATATATTGCTGTGACATAACTCGTCTGTCTATATTAATATATAATTGTGTTATACATGTTATATAATGAGGTAATGTAATAATGTAATTATTTCCATTCAATCATATTTTGATTCATTAATGACGAAAGCTAGATATGGTAATGTCAAACATGTATGTAAATGTAAGACAAGTTTAAGACATTAGTGTATGCATATTTAATTAGTATCCCAACCATGGTAAACTGTATGAATAATTACTTATTGTACGAGTTTTTCCTGTATTTTTACAATAGTCAGTCTATTCCAGATTTGCAAATATTAAGACAGTTTTCCTTCTTTTTTTTATTTTATCACAATTACTGACATATCCTATCATTAACTTTTCCTGGTGATATTAATTTTACAACCTTCGCGAAAAACTAATAAAAAATATATTCCGCACGCAAACGATTCGTTCAAGTCATAGAACGTTAATTTCTTCTGTTTTTTGTGCATCCGGTCGTTTACTGATCCTTGACCTTGGTGTAACCTTTGCGTTTGGCAATGACACCCCCTCCCCACTCCACCCTCATTCACAACATAATAAACTATGGCATCTATTATTGCTGCCCAGAATGTGTATGTGTGTATCCCGTTACTAGAGTGATATGATAATAATAATAATAATAATAATAATAATAATAATAATAAACAAAATAAGACGAGTCCTTGGTCCACGACATAAAATTTATCATATTTGTTTGTTTGATGAGTTAGGACAAGTTTCATTTCGTAGAGCAGAAATGTCCAAAAATATTGTAAATAACATTTAAGTTGAATAACCGATTTTAGAAAGGTTTTTGAATCAAATTGGTTGATTTTAACGAAAACTGTGCCAGTGTCCATAATGGGGTAGAAATTTGTTTTTGTCTTTTTACTAATTTTATAACAAATCACATTATAAAATGTATAGCATTACTAAAACTATAATAATAAATACATTTTATGTGGGGGTGGGTGTTCCACTGATTCAATAGATTCTGGACCAAATCGAAGTTGAAAAAAAAGATAAAGGGTGAAAAGTGATTATTAAAAGAGAATCTAATTACTAAATTGAATACATTTTTTAAATATGTTGATGTCTTGGGCGTTTACTAACATTAAAAAAAAAAAAAAAAAAAAAAAAACATTTTATGTGTGGTGGGTGTTCCATTGATTGATTAGATTTTGGATCAAATTGTGAATGTGAAGTTGAAAAGAGAACGAGGGTGAAAAGTGATTGTCAAACAGGTCCAGAACAGATTCTCCAAATGATTCAAAATTTGTCCCATAAATTTATTAAATTTTGGTTAAAATTGAGCAAAATGTTACTTATAGAAATAATGATTAGTCTCAAATTTATTAACAATTTTTAACTACACTTTGATTTGATTATTAGTTGTTCATGTTTTTTTTCCATATACCCCTAAAATCAAAATATACTGAAGAAGCCCATTTTGATGAAAAGTAAAATATTTAAGCTTTTTAGAAAATGAGTTTAAATCTGTTTATTATACATATCTGTTTATGTGATATGTAAAATATTGTTCTGGCGAAAAGGGGGTTTCATTGAGAGCAAGTCCATTTTTAAGATCCCTGACTCTAAAAAAGTGATTTTTCAATGATGTTTTATGTACATCGAGATGCAGTTTAAAGGGTACGACCGATTTTGATCATTTTTGAAACAGGTTAGAATATTGTTTATATTTACTGAACTTTCGCGGGCATCTCAATAAGTCGGTTTTTTCAAAATTTATTATAATGTTGCTTCATATAGTTTTGCTACACAAGCAAAACATGGTAATCGCCTCTTATAGAATACCTCAAATCCAGCCTGTACTATTTTGATGAAACGCATATTTTATATTTTAATGCAGTAAATTCAAATTTGTATTTTTTGGACGCTTATCTTCTCCCACATACCCAAATAAAGTGAACATTCTGAAAATATAGTCGAAACTTTGATTATGTTTTATTAGACTTATTACGTCAGTTTTATTTACGTAAGTGGTAGGGAAGTCATATAAAGTCCCTTCAACACCTTCCAACGTGCACCAAACCTAGCTACTATTAACAATCAAACAACGATAAACACACGTAAGCCTACATGCACACATTATCGTGTTTTAATCACAACCTATTACAAGCTAACTTATGTACATTGTTTTAACGTTCACACGCTAATTTGCCAATTATTTCTTCACAACAGTTTTGCGAAATTGCACTTAGTTTATATTGTTTTGTGGTTGTGTTGTTGCAGTACAGCCTGTGCTTATCCTTTGCTAGACCCTTGGTACAATTCAAGTTAACTGAATAAGGATTTAATCCGTAAATTTTTGTTCTGTAAGATAATAATAAGAATCTAATAGTGTCATAAAACTTGAAAGGTCTAAACATTTCATTCGGTAATGTGTGGTCTCCCCTTTCGTCGACCCGGAACCGGTGTTCGGGATCTCCTATGGACATGCCAGAGCAGCGGTTGATACGTGGATACGGGAGGGGATGAATAGGGTCTGGACGAATTCAACTACTAGTAGACTTGCAAAAAGGCTATTTAGACCAAGCAAGAAACATGCTGAACAACTCATCTCTCTCAGTAGGGATAACATGAGGTGGGTGGTTGGGCTCGTAACGAGCCACTGTCATCTCAGAAAACATCTACACAGGATAGGGATTGATGCAGATAATACTTGCAGGAAATGTGGTTTGGCTGAAGAGTCCGCAGAACACATTCTCTTGTGTGAGGCGTTAGGACGAGTCAGGCTATACTCTCTAGGCCTTCCGGGGAAAGAGATGGAAACTATCCTAGACAACCCTATAGGTAGTATCTGTTCCTTCATAAGGATGACAGGTATTACTGAGTGGGTGTAGGAAGAAACTTGGGGCGGCAAAAGATTTCTAGGTCGACGCCGGTGAGGCCTCTGAAGGAGGCTTTCACAGCCCAGTACGGAAAAAAAAAGTGTGGTCAGCACGTCCAGTTTTCTTCACTTAATTCATAACTTGACAAATAGAATTCCCTATGAATCTAGCTTACGACCTAGCCCATAATGCTAGTTCAACACCGTAACCGATTATTTTTAGATCTATTATAATAATAATCGCAACATCTTGATATCAAAATGACATTCATTACAAACGTTTAATGATAACTTACTCCAAAGCCCAAAAATGTATAAGCGACAAGAACAAAAACATCTTCATTTTTGATTGAAAGTCAAAGGATAAGCTAGTTATCGATCACGAAATTTTGCTAATTTTTTTTATCTCTTCTTTGCAGTTTAAAGGCAAAAAAGTCGCAGTCATTATCTTACTAACAAAATGAAGATGTAAACGGATACAATAAACACGCCTTGCCTTTGAATACTTTATTACATTCAGGGTTAAAAAAGAAGGTTAAGAGATACCTTAGAGCAAAAACTATAGTTTGTATACCATTGGTTGGCGCACGGACCCGCTAGCTACCTGAGTCGGTCCTTTCCTCCCCCCGGCGGTCGCGGCTGTTTCCTTAATGAGTCACCAACTAGCAGCTCTAATAGAATTATTAACTTTTTTTACTTTCTCATAATATCTCAATCTAAATAGAATATTTGTAAAGTACTAATAAAACTAAGAAGAGTGATATAAAACACTATGTGCTTCGATTATAAATAACGAAATGGTCGAAAGTTATTTTTTAGCCGTTATACTGTATGATTTGTTAAATGTTTTATATTTCTCATAATATCCTAATCTTGATACAATATTATTTTAAGAGTACTTTGAAATAAGGGAGAATAATATAAAACGATGCTGAAAGTGTGAAGTTTGTTTACTCAATAACAGATAATGACATAACATATTACAAACTTCTGGGTATTGTAGTCAATTACTAGGATATTAAAAATGACTTTTATCGATAATTCGTTTATTGTTTACATACAATAAAAAAAAATGGAGTTAATGAGGACTCCTGTCAAAATTTTTGTAAAAATAGTTTGAAAAATGTTAAGTATAAAACCTTTTAAACGATGGCCACCATTTTTAAATGTACAAAATAATTTTCTTTCGTGTTTCAAGACGAATGACAACATCTTGGTCATCATAGATTCATAAAAATGAAGAAAATAATATAAAATAAGGACCACCAAACTCTCGAATGCTGTAATAAAGTCAGGGTCGGAGAGAGAACAAGAGGTGATCAAGAGAGACCTGATATCTGATGAAAGATAGGGATCTAACTCAAGACAACGTGAACAAAGGTGTAGATCTAGCTAGGGTCTCTCAGTATTGCTATTCCCGTCCTCACTAGGCAGCCCTTGAGGGTTGTACATAATTAAATCCTGATTTTTGATATACTGGTAAAAGATTACTTAAAACATTTCTATACCAAATCTGGACTTAATAATGGGTGATCCAATAGAACCTGACAGTTTTTAATCAGGTGTTATTTTGTTAGATTGTTGCCACAATTAAGAACACAACTGATGCCATTTCAGTACGCTTGGAGCAGTGGACAGTTCAACATTGTGCTTTTGTTATCGAAGTTAAAAAAAAAAATCATGAGCCTATAACTGTTATGTTACTGGTACCCTGTACATTATAGAAAAATGTAATAATTTAAGAGTGATATTATATAGTAACTGAATGCAATTTAATTTAATACATTCTAACAGGAAAGTAGAACAAGACTCTTTATACACTGAACATGGTATATTGGGAAATGAAGCAGTTATGATTTTAGAAATAAAGGGGAGGGGGACGTTTTGAGTCTGGATGGACTTGCTCCAGACCTAGGAGAGCAGAGTCTGTCCAGAACCGTGATTAGGGGTAGACCTCTATACTCTTACTTTCACCCCCTATTATTTCACCCCAAGTTAGCAGAGCACTTGTATTTAAGTATTTAATAAAGGTACTTTAAATATTTAAATCGGTTTGCCTTTATTTTCTCATCCGAGTTTACCCCGAGGAACTTACGCCGCCTGCCGTCTCTACATCCTGACAACCGTTTGAACTCACAGTAAGAGCGCATAAGGACCTCCACAGACACCAGAGACACTTCACCACCCTGGAACTCGAACAAGTCGAAGTCAGCGGATGGGATCCCGTCACAGTTACCCAACGGTCATTTTGTAACACTTTCCATGTTCTTCATCATGGCGCTGTTCCTTGTCTGAATACTAAAGGTGGATGGAGAATTTCAGAAATATTCCATCTGCATTAAAAGTAAAACCAACTGGTAAGCCTAGATTTGTACGTACTCCAGACAATGTTGGAAATGTGCACAAATCTCTACTTCAAAGTGCAACCAGAAAACAATCTGCTACCTTAGGAGTTTCAAAGACAAGTTTGCAACGAATTTTACATCTTCATTTGAATTTTAATCCCTACAAACTAGCAATTGAACAAAACTCAATCCTCAAATCCTGAATTACGTCTTAATCAAAGATCATTGCAGCTCATTGATGACGAAAACATTTTGTAATGTTTAATAATGTCTGATGAAGCTCATTTTGAGCTATCTGTTAATGTAAACACTCAAATTGTCGTTCCTGGTCAAGAGAGAATTCCACAAAAATGCATCAAATTTTTTAGATCCACGATTGCAACACAGAAATGGACTCTTTATGGTACCAGCAAGATGGCGTGACTGCCCAGACGGCAAATCTGTCAATGACTGTTTTGCAAAGACTATTCCCGGGAGATCTTATTTCACGTTTTGGTGATGTCGCATGGCCAACCTGATCTCCAAATCTAACTAATTGTGATTTTTCGTTGTAAAGCTATCGTAAGAACAAAGTTTTTGCTACAAAAAACTCTTACCATTGCCGATTTAAAGAACTGCATAAGGAATGAAGTTTCTTCAAACCAATATGATCCGTCGAGTAATAGCAAATTTTCTGATTAGACTAGAAAAAATGTGTGGAGATCGGTGGGGAACACCTACGTGATGTTATCTTCCATAAATGGAGATGATATAAATATGGACCTATTTTGGCTATAATAATAATTTGTTGCTGTTATTTTCTGTATAGTTATTTTATTTTTAAAACGGTTAGGTTTTGTTGGACCACCCGTCGAATAAAATATTTCTGAAGTATACATTTTTTTAGAAGAAAACTCTTAGTGGCTCACTTTTAGTGTGTATGAGTGTGGGCATACCAAGGTTAACTAGATGGACCCTTCTTTACCTTTCTTCATATTGTCTTGGGTCAATCCCTCTCTTTCATCTTTGTTATCAGGTTTTTTCTAAATCAACTCTCGATTTATTCCCATCACAACGCCATTTGAGGTTAATATGGTTTGGGGTGGGGGGGAGCATCATTTGATGCTCTATTTTTAAGGCAATGATGACGTTAAAAAATTCGTAGAAAAAATACACACAGACAGTAAAGGATGCGTTTAACAAACGTTTATAAGTACTTTTTTCTTATTTTTATGTAAATAATCCATCGCCAAAATTTCTCCTCTTATTCTCGGACATTTTACATTTACATTAAGTTAAAAGTCGTCTAACAACCTGATCAGCAACTAACGTAAAAAGAAATTACGTTATATCACTCAGGCATCAGATGCATGAAAAGTTTTTTATTACAATATTCAAATTGATGTTAACGAGGAATATGCCTGTTTTTTTTTATTCTCCTTTAATTAAATACTTTAACCCAAAGTGGATCATCTAAACCCATTCTTTATATAAACTTCTGATAACTTTTTATCAAACATGTAAATAATATACAGCTGCACTCAGATAAAAAACTTGAAATACAATGAACACATTGTTATGCATTTTTTAGTTGCATCTGTTATCTGTATGCATTATTGTGTGACACCATTTGATAAAACGTTAGAAAAATATTTAAGCTTTTTTGATCATAAATATTTTTGACGTATTTTTTGTTTCACGTACTAATTTGTTACGTTTTGTATGTTACAGTGTCTGAAAAATTGCTTGCAATCACATACGACCTTATTATTACTTTTAGACACATATATGCAAAATTTGAAAACAAAATTCCAATTCATAGAAATCAGAAAATTCAATGATTGACTGTTTTTGTTTTTCCTCCTGTTCATAGGCACATTTAAACAACACACACTAAAAACCAAAGTTTCATTTCGTAGGTCCCAATTTGTTTAAGCACTTATATATATATATATATATATATATATATATATATATATATATATATATATATTTTTTTTTTCACAGGCCGTACTGGAAACAATTACATGTTCCTTAACTTAATACTCAATTCTTCCTATTTTTTTCACATGTTCTTGCTATTTTAGCTTAATATCAAAATTCATTCTCGAATCCATCATTGTGTGAGGATTGGGTATTATATTTAAATTTATTATTACTTGTTTTGGTTTAATTTTTTTCTTTCTGAATTTGATGTGAGTAGATTGTTATCATTTAATTTCATTCTCCATTTCTTTCGTTTATTTTATTATTTCATCAACAGTCGACTACAATTTCCCTGTTGGAAACTCAAATCTTTTATCCATCGCCAAAGCATCCTGTGTTATCAGCAAATTTAGATGTAGCTTCAATTGTACTTATATCTTTGTTTCGGTGTAAAGAGGACGGACTCCAGATTTCCTAACTGGTGACACTTCTGCTTTTATTTCTATCATTTTTGACTATCTAGAATATTTCCATATTGTTCAGGTAGATCGTGCTTCTGCTTGTTCTCTAAACCTTATTTAAGGTCTGAGAACATCCAAAAAGATCTTTCCCTCTCCCAATGAATTTTTGATTACATTAGAGATTCTGTGAACTTTATTTATAGTGGAGTGATTATTTAATTCAAAACTGTAGTGTTGTAAAGTAGATGTCTTGATTTTAGCACCTTAGACAACAGCTTTCCAAATATGTCGATATGATGATCTAATTTTTCAAAATGTGCATAGTTTTATTGTAAAAAAAAATAATAAAAAAATAAAAAATTACATAACAGGATGCTTAAGATCATAGTGGACTAAGGTCAACATTTGAGTCAAATTAATCTAATCATAATTAGATTTAGTCACAGTTCACTGACGGGTTTGTGTGCATGTAATATCTGATGATGATGACATAGTCGTTGAAACGTCATCTAGTGTTTGTTTTGGATATATAAAGTAGTTTTTTTTTGTAGAAAATTGTGTTTTTATTCATTTGGTTAACGTAATCATATTATAAATTATGTTTAAACTTGTAGTTTTATTTTAGTTTTTGTGGTTATAGGCTACGTGAAACCAGACACGTACAACCCAATGTCATATTCAAACTCAACGTACCAGAATCCATAAGTGTTATGACTTATATAAACAATTACCAAGAATAAAATATTTTGAAACATTTTTAAGATTACTTTAAACAATGTCTCAAATGTTTAATTCTTGATTCCCTATATTTGGATAATGTGTTCTTAGTCTAGAAAATAAATATAAAAAAGAGATAAATCTTATACAAAATACGAACCATTTATGAAATAATACCAAATTCAAGAAATTTGGCAAAATGTTTGTGAGACTTTCGAGGTGATTTTAGTAAACTTGTCTGCAACGTTTTCGGTTTAAGAATGAGTCAAAATTGATTGAGTTAAACGCCATTAATTACAAGATTATTGAAATATTTACCAATATTTGACATTAACTTTTACTTTTCTTCAGGAAATAGGACAGTAATAGTCATATCTTGAAAATTTAAGCTTTCACAACCATATAT